>NW_019091517.1:490728-587845 GCF_001949145.1 Acanthaster planci
TAAGTTTGTGTTCTTCCAGTTTTGGCGATGTTTTCATTTGAGACTTCCACTTTGTTGAGCACCTTTTTAACTCACCTGTCAACACCTTTGATGTATCTGAGGCCTGGAGGTCCATGGACAAGATACCTGGTACACTGGCACTATGCAAACCCTGAAGTAAACATAATTGAAAATCAAAATAATTGACACTGGCATCTACCTTCTCTTCCCTGCAACAATGTTCCTCATGTTACAAAACAAAGATGGGAGGCTTTCAAAGTTCACATTCTACAACCAGGTGAAATTCTGAATCTTTGTTTTTTGAGATGTTAAGTGGTGACTAACGTACCAGTCACACAAGACCAGTCCAGTAAATATTGTTTGTATTATTTTGAGCATGTGTTTATGAGCTAAATATGACAAAAACAGTAGAAAGGTAGAAAGGTAACAGTATCTTTGCTGCCGCCAAGTGTCTAAAAGTCTCCTATTTATTCACACGATTGAGATTTAAGAGTAAAGCACAACCGTCAGGGCAAAAAGCTGATACTGCAAAGAAATTACTACTGCGGGCAACATGTAAACTTGCTTCAGAAACACAACCTACTTATGAATACACTGTGGTCTTGGTGCCAATTTCACTTTGTAGAAAGTGACTTCTAAGTTTCCATACTTACTGGGTGAGAGGATTGGGTCCTGAAGGACCTGATGTCATCAGGGGGCATGAGCTCATCCGGAACTTTCTTGCCTCTGCGCTTACGCTCTGCAGTCAGCAGGTTGGCCTTCTCTTGAAGCTGTGGAAGAAAAGAGTGGGAAATGGGGATACAAGTCAACAGACTTCAACTACTGAAACTGGTCACTGCACACTGGTGAACCTTTGCGTTCACACCTGAATACAAATGATTATACCTGAGTTACAGGTATAACGTTTGCAGTGGTAACACAGTAACTCAACATGAAACACCGAATGTAAATAAAACAGACATATCAGAACCAATAATTAAAAAAAAACACCTGGGTCAGTTTTTCTATTCCCATTGGTCGAAAAGCATCACATGACCGTGTATTAACATTTGATAATGCCTGCTGAGAAGTGATAATGCCCACTGTGTAAATTACACACTGGCACACGGATACGAGAAAGTTTAATCGGGTCTGACTGGTCAGGAATCTGTTTATTGAAGGGAATTCTATTGGATAACTTTCAAAAGGAAGATACCATAAAATGGACGAGGATATTTGAAAAAAATAAAAGTTTTAGAACAAAATCAGTGGAAATCCATCTTACGTTGACCTCTTTTGACTCTTAGAATAAAAGTGTACTTATTAATTAACCACTTCGTACCGGGGCATTTTTCAACGTCGATGATGGTGGGCCGGCATGACAATCATTTTTTCCGTTTTCAAAATCCTTCAACAATTCATCATTCCATTTAACGGTCATTTATAGCCGCACAGAGTAATCTTTAGGCACTACTCTAAGTTGACAGGTGACGTTCACTGAAGCCCGAATATTTCAGCCAGGCCTGCAGCCTTGTAAACAGAGCCCAGATTGTGCGGTGTTATACAACTGTCTTTTGTTCATAAACCTGGCTCAGTACACTGCTGACCTCTTTTCAATAGGGGCCAGATTAGCGTGCAGCGGTGCTGTGTGGCTCATCCCTGCGGTGGTGGAGCGCTTTTGTCCCCGGTGGTAATCCGCTTGCTCTCAATGCCCCAAACCCTGGTATACGGNAGTGAAAAATGCCGGTAATGCCTAGCAGCCTGGTCTTTTGTTCGGAGTATGGTCTTTTGTTACAGGGCCCTGTTTCCTTTGTCCGGAGACCCCGGCCACACATATAAACCACATGGCTCCGATTTCGGCCGATATAACGACCGATAACAGAAGAGTCAAGGATGGTGCTCATCTCCGAACTAAACAATTCACCTTCTGTATGATGTCTTCTGTCATGGCTGCCGGTCCTGGCTCAGCAGCTTCCATGGGTTCGTGTCTAACCACACCCTGGGCAGCACCTGCTGGAAGGGCAGCGATTTGGGCGGGGACCATGCCTGGTGCGGCCTGGGGCTTCAGGGTAGCCAGAGCTGAAAAGTAGTTAAGACCAACTTTGTCGATTATTGTGCATCAATAATCTTACATGCAAAATGACAACAGCAACCGAAACAAGCATAAAAATAAACATTAAAAACATATATTGAAAATTCCTCCCCTAAAAGATTCTGCTGATGCTTATCTTAAAGCAAAAGTATATTTTAATTCTCTCCATTCTTGAAACACAACGACTCAAGTTGGGTAACCCCAACCGTGGACCTTCACTCATGAGGAATATTTGCTAAATATAATTCTTGAATGTTCAAAAATCTATCACAGTCCAGCAACTTTCCTAATGTCTGTAAAATTCTCCACAACCACTGGTAGATTTTGGAGGATCAGGGAAGATTAGAGTTAATGAGATGAAGCAAAGCATGCATTGTAAGGTGTAAGATGTTTTTAACTGAGGGTGAACATTTTGTAAACTTTGCCCGCTCATACAAAATGGCGATCAATATTTGTAAACAAATGAAAGATCCCTTACGGCCGGGATCCACGGCCTGCTTAAAGGGCCCTGAAAGTTCTGGCTATTTTAGATGCTCTCTGGTGGTCTGATGAATTTGATATTTTTTCATGAGATTTTTGCCTTTTTGAACAAAAAATAACTTCTAGAAAAATTTAAATTGTAAAAACTGTCTGCAATTGTTGTTTTATATAGTGTGATTAAACTGCCATTGTTAAGGTAGAAGAACCTAAACAAGCTTTATGCTGATTATTTGACAATAACACAGATTACGTGTACACGTAGGTCAACCCTTGGCTTCGAGAAGAAATCTGTTATTTTTCGTTTTATTCTGGATGATATAGTGAGCATGCAGCGCAAGCCCCGAAACGATTATACTTCAACCTCGTCCCCATGAACATCTCGTGCGAGAGTGGGCACAATATGGCGGCTAATGATCACTATGGAACAAGGTTAATTACACGTATGATCAATTGCTAGTGAACAAGTATGGCTACCTGTGTTCATTTTGTTACAAGTTGATAGATATGGTGTTGTAGATCATTATTTTTAAGTAAGGGAACCCGCCTGCCGGCGTTGATACGTGAAAACGTCCGAACCATAGTCCCAGCGTACATGTACTTTACTGCAGCATATTTTCTATTTTGGATTGGTTGATTGGGGAGGGGGGGAAAGCATGGAGAAAAGACTGAATTTTAACTCAGATTTTATGTTCTCATTTTTCGGGATGTAGATTACACAAGTGTCGAATTAAGTAGTGCAGGCCGTGCTTGAAAAAATGGGCGGTGATTTCACAAAACTGGCCGTGCAAAACAAGGCCGCACAGCTTGCTAGCTGAAACACTGACGTCGCAGGGAAATGAGAGAAACTGACCTTCACGAGCAGCTGTGACCTCTTTGGTGAGTCTGGCAATGACACGGCAGGCCGCGTCATGCTGGTACAGGGCGTGGGACAGCTCCTGCCGGGCTGTCTGCAGCTGCTGGCGCAAGGTGAAGCTGTGCAGCATGCACGCATCCCACTCATCCTGCAGCAACTTCAAGATGGCTGGGATGCTGGTGGCAGTGGGTGGGCGCGGCTTGACCAAGGGGCTCACTGAGTAGGAAAAACAAAGGCATTTACTTAAGTATGTTTCCTGAACTGCATCATATAAATGAGCTTTAAAATGGAAGACTGGAGTCCTGGACTCAGACTTGAGTGCACACTCGAACCCATTTTTTAAAATTCAACTTGTGTCAAGGCTCAGATTAACGACTCTGAGGACCTTTTCAGATGAGAGGGGGGCTTTACTACACGTATTTAAGTTAATTTTGTTAATATGTACACTTATGTACTTGTACATCAATATTTCAAGTAATACGTATTGTATTTTGTGCCTTTATTGTATTTTTCTCTTGTTCTAACCCTAAGCAATTATATTCTTTATAACGTGGCTTCATGGGTACAAATGTGGGCATTACTAAGTGTGATGTTTATCCGTAAAGAAAAAAGGTTTTTTAAAAGTCGTAATGATCAAAGCCCAATTTCGTGGCACTGTAAAAATCTTTTCAGAAAAGTTCTTCATTCTGTAAAAGGAAGGGCTACATAGTTTTATAAGATAACAAGGAATTCTGGCTCCTCTCTCAACGTATCCCATTACTAACATAATCATTGCTTGTCTCGGCGAGCACTTTTAGTAGAATGGTGGTTCAAAATACAGAAATCCATGAACAGAAGAAACAAAGGTTTACTCGTAAGTCTTTAGAATAGTCTAGCCACCTGTCTTTGGACTCTGCATGATGAATCAATGAATAACTTCATACATTCAAACCTCACTCACAAGAGGTCCTTCAGACTTTGCAGATTACCTTGTTATGACAGGAACCTTGTGTTATTCAGAATGAAAACGATGAAGAATAATGACGTCAGACTGTATACGGCAACGAATTTAAGAGACAGCACTTTGATAAATTATACAATTGACCTGCCAACAGACTACTTCAAGGGAAATCAGTAACATGGGGTATCCAATCAAGTCTCACCTTTAATATCTACAAGCTGGTCCTCGGACAGAACCTCCCCATTGATTGGATCAACTCCATTCTCAGCGATAAACTTCTCAATGAGTCGACGCTCAAAGACATGGTTGGACACCGTTGACAACACAGGGTGCTCAGGGACTTCGTGGCAAACTGTTATCGATAGATTGAGAGCATATATGTACTTAGATTGAGATGGATCTTCAAAATTTTATCAGTGTTTTTTACAGAATAATTATTATCGCAGCATTTAGTGAGAGCTATTCTTGCTTAATTGCCTAATGAACATGTTAGGTATACAGTGGAACACCACTATATCGAACATGACGGGGTCCACGCTAAATGTTTGGTACAGCGGTCGTTCGGTGTAGCGAAATTAACTGCCAAACGTTTCGTTGCCATGTTGAATGGTGCCCTCTCTTGTCTAACTGAAGTGACCCTCTTGTGATACTATGATTCGCTGTTTTCATGATATTTTGCTGTTTGCATTCACGTTTGAGGTTTCTAGAAATGCATCTGTTAATTATTTTTGTTTTTTATTAAATCTTGAGTTACAAAATTGATATTTAGTTTATCCTAAAAGTCGTGAAGCTACTACTCAGGATCGATCTCTGATGCATGCTGTGGCGAATCTCGGTTGATTCGCAACAAGATAATATTTGGTAGGTTTTGTGCACAAAATATTGGGAGCCAAGGACGATGATCGGTATAGCCGAATGTTTGGTATAGCGGTGTTCGGTACAGCGACGTTCCACTGTACCATCCTGCACAGGTACAAGGGCAAACGGCCATGCCTTGGTAGATGCCCCTGGTTGATAACGTGTATGCATGCTTGTTTGGCACAATCAATCAATCAGCACAATCACTAAATCATTTTACACTATAGTATCAGTCAATTCTGTATAAAATCAACTTCATTTTTCTTTTTCAAAACTATCTTTCACAACCAAAGGAAGAAAATTAGACAAAAAAGGTGATTGGCTAATGGCAGCATTACACACAAACATGGGATGGAAAATCATGCAATAAGGTTGATATATTGTGCAAAGACTGTGCAATCTCACAGATTGCGCTCTACAACATGCTCATCAAATTTACATTATACGTACATTCCTATCCATGAACAAGCAATCAATTAATAATCATTTAACTCCTTGCATCAGGCCTAATCGCAAGAACATTTCATGTTCTCTTTGGTTCTTAATTTGTTGCATTTAAAGGTTTTTTAAACGGGGAAGAACAGACATGACAGAAAAAGGTCCGAAATAACAACAGCAAATAAGGTTAGTCCCATCTCATTGTATTAATGACATATATTACCGAAGGGCGATTAGTGAATTTTGCCAATCGATTCATCACACAAGAACTAATCACGATTAATTGCTTAATCACAAGTAGTGGCAAAAATTCCGAGACGTGGTGTCAACACGTGAATATGGTGCTTTCATCAGTTTCATTGCAAAAATTCTGCACAAGTACATGTATAGTGCACACTATGCAGCAGCAAGTGCCAGGGCAAGTTTGTTTTTCTGTTTCTCTGCTTTTATGTTATTTCATTAATTCTGAAATCTGGACAGCCAGTGGCAGTATTCTCCATAGCTGCTATAAACTTATCACGATTACATACAGGTTATGCTGGAATGGTTGCGGCTTGAGCTCCAGTTCCAGAACTAGGACCTACTGTCAGGAAAAATTCGGAACTAGGCCTACGAGACTAGGTCAGTGCTGGTGCAAGATCCATCCATCCTTGGAAATATGATCAAAAAGTTATCGCCACCACCCTTTTTATAATACCTCAGAAATTAGGCTTATCTATCTACTACGTGAAATTCCTTCCCATTATTAAGGCACAGTATAGTCCAAGTAACTTGGACCCTACAAATGGCCTTTTTTAACATTGGACATGGTGGGGCAATAGTAGGGTTAAAGTACCTTCCATATACTTTTCTTCCATTAATTCATTTCACTCACAATGGCTTGCACACCAAGTCAAAATCCTTCGAAATCACCTCTAAAACTGTCCTTAAAATGTCTAATGTGCCTGTCTATGGATTAACCCTCCTTTTGCTGTAACCGTCAAAAAGTCAAAAATTCTTTCCACTTGATTTCCCCCAGTACACAGACAGATATGGGAAATTTGACTGGTTTTGACTGATAAGAAAACTGTGTCAAAAATGTGTCTTTGCACAGGAGGGTTAAGTGAGAATCGAAGATTCAAATATCAATAATAACATGATTTAGGCCTACTCACATGAGAAAAAAAGAGAAATTTCCCCTTCAAATCAGAAATGCTCTTGTCAACGAGCTCGAAGATGTCATTTTTCCCTCAAATAGTGATTTTTTATTGATGTAATCTTGACGTCACCCCGCGCCAGCCTAGCTGACCATTCACATAAAGCATGTTGTGTTGGCACACGTGCACCAATGACTGCTCCCTTAGCAGTGCAAAGTTTGGTGGCTGTGACCATAATTATCAAAACTGCAGGCCTATTTGTTATAGGCCTCCTGAAGACATTGTGCATACAAGTATGCTGCTCAGCCTCAGGAAAACTACATGTAGTTCAGTACAGTAGTTGAGACTAGTTGCTCCTTTTTACGCACGGACAGTCGAGTTGTCTCCACGGTTGAGTTGTCCGAAGTCGAGTTGGCACACAATCGAGTTGTCCGGACCCCCAAACCATTAGACATGCTAGAATACATCTCCCATTTCACGTGTCGGAAATGTAAGCTTTGACACGCACACGAACAATGAGAACACAACTGCATCAACATGACCAAGCCCACATGTCCGCTGAGTTATGCATTTCGAAACAAAGTATGAACATTGAGCAACTATAAATGGGTATGGGCGGAAATTAAACTGTTTATCTATTACGAGGCTGTACATTTAGATTTTCGAAATGATTATTATGGAAACAAACGTCAATATTTTACAACTGGGAAAGACACTTACTTGAGCAAACGAGCGCCATCTTCAATTATCTTGCTTCGATGAAGTTTTAGAGTTTTTACTTGTAGTTCATACCTTTTCTGAAAATAAAATTGTATGCTACAATTTAAAAAAAAACATTGTTATTATCCATAAAAAGACATTTTAAATGCTTTTAACGTTTTCTAAAACCAGACATTTAAATGTGTTAATTAATTCTACTTGATAAATCGCATAATTCAATGAAATATCACCTACATGCTCATAAAAATAGTACAGTGGAAACGGCGTGCTTACGGTAGTCAATAAAAGCCATTGGCTTTCAAGAAGGTTGCGTCCCTAAAAAGCAGCTAAGCAGCACGTCAACTCGAAGTTGTCGCTGATTAGCGGTAACCTTAAAAGGAATCATCTACTCTGTACATGTATCTGTTATGCACTTTGAGTTGAATGCTGACAGGGAACGGATACAATAAAAATTTATTCCTACGCATACTTAAAATCGAAAATTAAGCACCACCGACAAGGGAGGAGGGAATAGTATGACTTGTCTGGTCAGCATATCCAACTCTCTGCTGGCCATAGAAATCTGAAAAAACGGGAAGAGGGAGAGCTGACATCATATGACATTATACATGTACATGTATATGGGGGCCATTTTGGTGGTTCCGGGAAGTCCGAAAAATTCTTCACAATCCGCCTTGATGTTTTCCTCACCAAAAGTGGGTGGGGGATGATTCGCAGCCATCGACTCCCCAGGCTCCCCCCCAAAAAAGTCGGGAATATATATCCCCATCCCTCGGAATTTACGCTCATAGGTGGATCCGTAATACCTGGAATTTTCCAATGTTAAGGCCCATGGGTGAGGCCACTTTTTTGGGCTTATTACACGCTTTTGGAAGGAACAGAAATGACCACTAGGACCAAATAATTGCTTTTCTCACATCACGTTTCAAAAGGTAGGGCGGGGTATGGTCCCCGTTGAGCCCCCAGGATCCAACCATACCTACACCCATGGAAAATAGTGCTATCTTTTGAATGTTAGGGGCAGATCCATGATTTATTCTCTGGGGGAGGCTCGGGGTGGGGGTGGGGGGCCGTACAGATATCGCCGTTGGTGACGCCAAAGTCCTTAACTGTCACGCAAAATTATATGGTTAACGTTTATGGGGTTATCCAACGTTTAGACGTAGCCCCCTTAAAGGGGGGGGGTTGGCCCCTTCCCCTGGATTTTCGCCTACGATTTGAATCTGAGACATGTCAAGAACGGAAAACATCACTTAAATTGTAAGCTAAGTCTACCAAGACCCCCCCCGCCATCCACTCGTAGATGTAAACAAATACATGTTTTAAGCTTAAGACCCGGGAGTCCGTAGAGAATGACCTCCCAGGGTTGAGTAGGAAAACATTTTTAAAAGGATATCAAATCCCGCGGACTGGTAAATAACTTTATCCAAAAGTAGTGAGCTCATCGGGATAGTTTTAAGCATTGATGATTTTTCATGCAGAGACCCCCATACCCTTGTTTACCCATTTTCCCGCGAAAACGGGTTCCAAGTCATGATGAATTACGAGCGTTGAGCAATGCACGATCAAACGAACTCTTCACTGAGGAGGAAATCTAGCCCCAAACTTCAGCCCCGTAAAATAGATGCCATTCCTTGTATTTTTAAAAGGTGGCAGCAAGTGGTGTGCATGCTGCGGGCCGGGCGGTACTGGTAAATTGCCGCCAAAACGGATCAGCATCACCAGCCTTCTAACGCTAGATAGCACCTATCATGCTATCCAGACTTCAAAAACGAGACCGCCACAATACCAATAAGACAAAGTTCACATTGTTTTTTTTTTACTCAATTTATTATATGAGTTCTGGGAGCAGATTACAAAAATATGTTCGTATATTCACTGAAACGAAAGACGCTGGGTTGCATTAACCTTAACAAAACCAAGACAAAACAAAGTCACCTTAAAACTGTATATAGAAAAAAAATTGAATAAAGCCAAAACCTTAAGTCCATGTACTTGTAAGGCATAAAAAATCAACGGCAAAAACATCCGGTGACACAATTATACGTTCATGGGCTTAGTGGGGCATCTGATTTTTTATAAAGAGTCGACAGCTGTTTTCTTTATGGCGTTTTTCCTTCGACTTCTAAGACATTCCTTTTTTGACGACTGAACAAACACAGTCTCAAGCAATATCATGATTTCCATTTGGAAGCAGAAAAGACGCGATCCTAATATAACCATTAACTTGAGCAATATTTTTCAAGAAGCAGTAGACCCTTAGTTAAAAGGCATCTCCTGCTCTTTGTTGTTTTAATTCGAAAGTAATTCAAAGTGTTCTATAGTTCCAACACTGCAATATTGCTGTATGCTGGTTTATTCGCATAGTCATTTTGTGGCCAAGTATTGTGAACCAATCGGTTATGAAGGAATCATGATACATTTTACTTCTTCTGCACTTGCATTATGGGATGGATTACTTACAGAAACTTAAAGTTTCAAGAAGTAGGAATGGATAACAACAGGAATGAAGACCGAGGCCCGGCGCACACAGTCGAAGGTATAGCTGGTCAATAAATTCATGCATGGTCAAAGAATACTTGGTTATCAGTTATGACACTAGTTCCAGGTCACTAGGAAAAATAATAATAATAATTAAAAAAATCCCTCAAATTGACCCAAATTTGATTAATACAAATCGACAAGTTTTGTAATACACTTTCAATGGTGCATGTTTAAACGTGATCGTGTCTTATACCCTTCACTGAAAGCCGTGACGGCCTTGTACGGTATCGGTAACGTCTTTTCCTTCCTCCATGCTTTATTAAACATACCCCCAGTTACCAAAAGGTCTAATTGAAAACAGTCATGCTGAAGTGTAGCCAGAAAAATACAGGGTGATTTAACCTATATGTATACTTCTTCAGAACCATTATAAAACCTTTATGATATACAAAATACAAACGCCAACAAAGTTAAAGTTGCTGGTAGCGACGTTTCGGCTGCTAGTGCTGCTAGCCTTCATCAGGCAACTGAAGTCTGGATGCTGCAGGGTCTGCTATATACCGCCGGACCGCGTCCTCCGCGTGTCCCCCGCCGTGTATTGCGGACGCAGTACAGGTGACCTCAGTGACGCCATGTATTGCGTCCGCAATACACGGCGGGGGACAAGCGGAGGACGCGGTCCGACGGTATAGCAGAGGCCTGCAGCATCCAGACTTCAGTTGCCTGATGAAGGCTTGCACTGCACTAGCAGCCGAAACGTCGCTACCAGCAACACGACACCGCGAGTCATCGATTATCTTTTTACTGTATTTGTCATCCACCGCGGTGATTATGTTTATCTCTTCTATTGAAAGTTAAAGTTTGTAATTTCCCCTAAGCATCACACCGTTACTTAACCATTTACCACACAGTATACTGTAGTAACCTTAAAGCCGACCAACCACTGTTAACCATCACTAATTATGAGCCCGTTTGGTATATTCTAACAGCGCATCATTGATCAAACTGAAGCGCGTCTGAGCTTGTTGAGCCTCGTGCGTAAGAGGTCTTTCTTATCAGTGCAGCCCCACGTAGACCCACGTGCATGCTTTGTTCCCGAATGGCCCTATCTTTTTGAAACACTCAAACTGGCTCATTTCACTTGTAAAGGGTGAAAAGCCCATCTACGTATTGTGCAAAGGCTATAGCACTGCAGGGGAAATAGTTTTACCGTGTCTTAGGCACAATGTCACTCACCTCCCAAATGCCAATTAGGCCTACCTGTCACTGCCCCGATTTCGTAGAAAATCAAATAAAGTAAATTGTGCAAACTAAGTTTCCACGACCTCACACTCCTTCCACTTATCTGTGAGGATAGCATGAATATATTTCAGGTTTCTGTTTTTGCAATTCGGTCCGCAAACTGAATTAAACTCTCTCTCTCGCCAATGATTCTCCTCAAGTTGCTCAAGTGCCAATTTTGGAGTTCTTCGTCCAGGGATCAGCTCAGAGAGGGGTTTGGTCTTGTACTGCCTCATCGGATACAGCTGCATCGAAAACACAATCAGGCACAATTGCCAAAAGTCCATCAATCTATTGCTCCTGTATGTATTCTTGAACCAAAAGATAATTTACAGTGGTCACTTTTGAGCCTGACAGTAACTGTTGAAAAGGATGGGCACTGTTATCAATAATGGGGAATATTAGTCATCAGTGGCATTTCATGACAAGAAAAGAATAAAATTGCCTATATATGACAAAGAGAATGTTCATCAAAGATCCAATTTCTATACTTACCTCCAGCATTCTCGTACACATTTATCACCTTCTCTGGCCTATCTTCCACATCAGCATCTCTGACTTTCTTGTTACCACCGTCGGCTTCCTCCTTCTTGGTGAGGGCTCCTACTTTTCCCAGGAACATGAGCACCAGAATGATTGTGGCATCTGCCGTCAGACCGATGGAGATACCCGGAATACCATACAGGGGGTCAGCCAGGTGCAGCACACAGGCCCAGGCAGTCAGAATCAAGATGCTAAACAGACTACTGACTGAGATGGATTTACCTTCATGCTGGGCATGGGGGGAGTTGAGGGCGCCAAAGGAGGAGAAGAATGTGACCAGGACCAAGAAGTAGGCATACATCATGAAGATGGTTAGATCGATGTTGGAAATTGCACACGTTTGCACTGAACTGGATGCACAAGTGTCACTGTTTACAGAGGGCAAACTGACACCAGGGGGGATCAGGACAAGCCACTCAACGATCAGGAAAATTTCAGGAAGAAGAAAGGCCAAGAATAACAGAGACTGAGACCAAGAGCCAGCAAAGTTCATGTCAACACCTGGCTGTTTGCGTGCAAATCGATTGGCACGGATGCTTTTGGCAAACATAGCAGCATACACCATGCAGTACACAAAACTGATGCCAAACCGACGGATGCCACAGATAGCTGTATTGGGCTTAAACATGAAAGCCAGATTCAGGAGGTACATGAGGACGATACCAAAGAGAAGCCACGCGCTGAGACTGAAAGATGCACTCTGAACAACATAACTCTGCCGATTACTGAGAAACAAGATGGCTATCAAGACTGCAAACACTCCACACAGTCCAGACAGAGCAAGGACAACGGTTGCCCATATACCATGATCTATCCAGCTCCAGACATGCGCCTGCTGTGAGTAAGCTCCTTCGGGTGAAAGAAGAGGACCACAGGAACATCCAGATGGACTTCTTTGAGGCTCTTCTGCATCAGGGCTGTACAAGTTCACACCTGCACTCCGAATGCTCAGTTGATTGTTGTGCCATTCACCAACCTATCCAAAAAATGAAAGAAAAAAAGAATTTTATGGTTATGGGAAGATTATATTGTAATTAGACCGAGTGCATAGATGCCAAAACATGCCCCAACAGATGTTACCTGAAAGAAGGCTAAATTATTATCGTGCCTTTTCAGAAGCAATATGATACCGATTAGGTGTAATTGGCATTTACTTATGTGATGTAGTATATTTGATTATATTTCTCACCAGCAATGAGTGACAAGTTACTTACAACAAGGAATTGTCCATTTTGCCCATCATACTGGTAGTTTTTGATGCTGTAAGCCGCTGGAACACTCCCTCCATTGAATAAGAAAGGTTTCCCACCAGCCCCAGATTCCACTGTCACACGACGAATAGCATCCACCTTCTCATCAGGAGATGAATCATAGAAACTCTTACATAGTTCATCACTGGATGAACCACATTTTATGTCATGGAGCAAGTTGACACCATGAGCAGCTACATACAAAGCATTGACCAATGGAACAATTTCTCCAGACAACTCTTTGAGGGATTCTTGGAGTTGATTTTCAAGCTGGCAGTCGGATAAGCTGGGACAGATTTCCTGGAGATAATCTCTGAGATACGGATCTCTTAAACTTGCAGCTCGTAGGCTGTCTGAATTTGAGAAGTAGTCCTGTATTTCAGGAAGATCTTGGCTGTCACTGGCCACCACCAACATTCCTTTGGCTGTGTTTTCGAGACCAGACACCAATGTAAGAGAGTCCCATGTGTGCGTCCCCACCCACACAAACCTCCTAGTCAGTTCAAATTTATCTGCAAACAACAGACTTCTGGCGTGTCTCTCACTGACAAATGCCACAATGACATTCAGAGACTCATCACTGCTGAAATCGTTCATGATATCTTGGATATCTGTTGTATCATTAACAAAGTGCTGTGGTCCAATGCAAATCCCAGCTTCCCAGGCAGCCACCTGGAATTCCTGATTGTTGGCCTTGCCATATGGAGAAGCAGAGTGTACTACTCCCACATAAGCCCAATTATATGCATTCAAGATTGCAATGATAGCAGCAACTTCTTCGATGTATGGGGCGGATGTGCTCAACACGCGGGGATTGTTGCTGAGACTGGGACTGACAGCACCGTGGCTGACCTGTAACAATCAATAAGCCTTTGTAGCATCAGTGATTGCATTTAGGGAATTAATAAACAGAGAATGTTAAAGCCTGTAATATTTGACTTCCCGCCATGTCTTTTTAATTCACTTTACTGCTGAAACAGGAATGGATTATAGATTTCATCTGCATACACACATTTTCAAATAATGTATCAACCGTTTTGTTTCTAGAGGTTGGTTCAAGCTTTTACCAAAGAGTCAGATACTTACCATTGGCAGTTTACTTAGACCAGTTATGATTTCGGCAATCTCCTCAGCAACATCAGACTTAGCTGGACCCAGAACAGCAAAAGGTTTTCCAGTACCTTCAAGATTGACAAAACCACCCAACAGCCCTACAAGCTTCCATATGGCAACTGCAGGATTCCCGCAGGAATCCACTACAGTCACACCAAGGTTAATTCCAGGTAGAATTGAGGGGTCAGAATTAACCTTGTCAAGAGCATAGAGGAGGGATTCAAGAACCAGTGATTCTTCAGGCTTGGGATCTCCACAAGTTACCCCATCTCCAGACTCACTGAGTTGAAGCACGACAGGTAAGTCCAAGTCCCCGGGTATACGGAAGTAGTTGTCTTGATCAAAGGTGCTGTTTGTAGCAGATCGAGGATTGCATTCCAAACACAAGCCAGTACATTGTGAAGAGAACATAGGATCAATGATGACATCAGTAAGGTTGGATACGCCGATCACATCATCCCAGGAACCAACCTAATGATAAATAGATGTGAAGGTTGCTTACAATTTAGGCGCATTTGACAACTTATAAAGCTAGTGCTCAGAAGAAAAACCAATAATGTATTTAAAAAAAGCTCATTTTCTCACAGTTCTGAATATTTTATGTGCTGTGGGTACCTTTGTTCATTCGCCGTATTAAAACTAAGTTACAATTTGTAAATAAACATTTACCTCTTGCAAATGGTACACATTGTTCATGTGCTGGAGCTGGTATATTGAATAAGATGCTGTTCCATCTCCATTTTCGTCAAAGCTAACCAACTTCTTTGAGCCAAACTGACTGATGAAAGCAACTTCTTGAAGGTAATCCAACCATCCCTGGCTTGTCACATTGTAGAGAGCATCACAGATACCTCCCCCAGGACAAAGTTCACCAATGAGGTTAGATAGAGAAAATTCGTAGGCGTACACAACATTGATGATGTTTTCCATTCCAAGGCTGTTCACATCATTTCTTGACAGCATCTCTGAACCTGAAAGATTCATTATCAAATAATTTATAATTTGATGAAACTCAAATTCCAATGCAATTATGTTCAAATGTGCTACATAAAATGTTTAACTACAGCAGTGTGGTTGAGCCTAAAGCATAAAGGTATCGGGCAGCTGTCAAACGACATACATCTGCCCACAGAGCACAGCCAGAGACTGTAAATGTTGTTTTTGCAGAGGGAGGAAAACTGAAGAACCCGGAAATTTTTTCTGGGACAGAAGTGAAGCAAACAACTCTAACTGCAATCAAACCAAGGACCACAGTGGTGACAGGCAAGAGTTTTTCAAGCTAGCCACCCGTGCAACCTCAATACCTTGAAAAACTCCTTGGTTAAGAACAACTAAATCTAGGTTTAATAACTGTGAAGTCAGAAGTTTGCAGATTAAATAGCGATTACAGTACTTAGGTCAGCGTTTTCTTTTTAATTGGATAACAAACATAGCATGAAAATTTTCAGTGTTGGAGGATGAAAAAGAAAACACGATAAAACTCTGAAGTCCCATTTTTCCCTACAATTAACTTATCTAGGGTGGGAGGAAAAAACAATTGAATTCAGTCAATTTTTTTTCAAAACACTAAAAATGCCACCAGAAATACAACAATGTCAATTTTTTCTTTTTTCTTTCTAAAATTGCACTGTTCAGATTCGGTGGGTTTGTTATCCAGTCAATAACAAAGATGGCCTTAGATTATGATACTTATGTAATTTATTCCTTATAATACAAAAGTTTAACAGTTCCTTGATCATAATACGTACATTATTTAAGTGTGATTTTAAAATAAAAAATTGATCTTAGCAAAAGTAAAACTGTTAATATGCAAATTAATTTTTTTGTAAGTTTTGCAAGGCCAGGCTAAGCTTAATTGTCTCTGTCGTCTGGAAGTTCCATACTTCAAGTTTGTACATCTTTTGGGATTTGTAATCTCAAAGCAAGGATATACATGAGCAATAATCCATTTGCACCTTTAGCAATCCATACCTGTACAGTTTTTGTCATATGTTGTGTCACCACCAGGAAGGTTGCATTTGAATTTCTGTGTCCAGTATTCGATGAAGAAAGGATTAATGCCATTGTGAGTCCCGGGAGTCTGTTGGAGGAAGTACTCTTCAAACTCTAGGATCACTGATGTTTTGGGAGAAACTGTAAATGCTCCTACACATCAATGATAAAAGAGTGACAGATTTGATTTGTAAATGTGAGAGAAAACAGTAATGATATATGATGTATGAAAACAAGTACATGTAAGACGTAAACAGAAAAGGCAACTATTTTAATAAGGGAACTGGCATACCCAAAGCTTGATTTTCTAAGCCAGGTATGTAGTCAGTCCTGGCACCCCAAGTATCCGATGCAACGATCTGAAATTGACTTGGATCCACATTTCTTGTTAGCATCTCTCCAAATAAGGCTTGAGCATTTTCGTCAATCAAGAAAAGGACCAATGTTCTTGCTTCTGGTTTGGCCAATATGTTATTCAGCAGATTGGCAAAATTGGTGTCCGAGTCTATGAAATGGGAGTTGGCTATGCAGATTCCTTTCTGTTTAAGGAAAGAATAAAGAATCTTTAGTTAAAAATGCTCACACTTCAGAACTAGGTTAACTCTTTTATTTCTTGAGTAATTCATCATTTATCAAAATCAGTGCTTTTCCAATAGCAAAAATAGATTTCTCTTCATTAAGTGTAGTTTTGAATGATAGCTTTAAAAACAATCAAGTGGCAAAACCACAATTATTGCAGACTGTATTTGCAATGTTCCTACCTCTTTTGCTGCCTCTTTAAGAGCCTTGATACCTCCTTCTCCATAAGCGCCCATGGTATAGATTGTCTGTATGTAAGTTAATCCTAATCTTGTTAACAATTCAACCATAGCAGCAGCTTGTTTGATATCTGAAGGTACCGTACGAAGAAAATTGCCAAACATGCTCTTGTCACTGAGTGCTGGACTGGTGGCACTGCTAGCAATCAGCGGCACATCTGCAACCTGCAGGACTTTGCTCTCTGCAATGGCCTTACCACTGCTCCCAGAATGCAGCATGCCCAAGAGATAGGATTGCTGATCTTGGCCTGGAAACCCTCCATCAAAGTCCCATCCTTGGACCAATCGTAAAGCTGCCCTACCAGCATCAGCTGTATCCCCACAAATGTCATTAATTGTCAAGGACATCCTTGCGTCCATCCGGAGATCGGAGTAACGGTTAATTTGACGTACAGCAAAGAGAGCTGCCTCCACTTGGGTGAATCTGTTCTCTTGAAGAGCACCACATTCACCTCCATGAAGATCAAAGAGAGCCTCTATGACAAATTCGATTCGATCATCGGCATAGTGGCATACGGGATCACCACAGAATTTTTCTAAACATGGTGACTCAGGCATATCAACAATAGAGCCATCTTGCCCATAGAATTTCAGCAAATCCTTGTTCAGATCAAGGCCTCCATCAGATGTCCATCCACCAACCTGGAAAGAAAAATTTCATTAGCGCTATGTTTTCTAAGACGAAGTTATCAAAACTTTGGTTGGAAACACTGAATGTATATTTATGTATGTTTGTTACTTTTGAACAATGTAGCTTGTAGTATGCATGTGTCTAGTAGCACTTTATTGAATATGCAGTTGTAAAAAAAACAACTTCAAAGTTTGCGTATGAAATGAGCATCTGATTATCATGATTTTCTTCTATTTTTGCATGTGAATCAGGAGGATTAGGTCCCTACAGCCCCTGTCTGCTACTTTTCAGGCCTATTTATTACTCAACTCATCCCAATGGCAAGGATAATAAAAAAGTCTACTCCTGGTGATAAAATTTATCTTTACAATGAACAGGTGTGTTTATAATCTATGAATACCTGGCCGTATTGGTAGACCCCATTCATTTCAGTTAACTGGTAAAAGGAATAATGGGCAGGGCCATCTCCATTCTCATCAAACTTCACTCTCTTCCTCAAACCAACATGACTGACAAAATCCACTGCTCTGAGGTGTTCAATCCAATCCTCACTTGGCACATCAAAGAGAGCATCACAGACCCTTCCGTCTGGGCAGGTGTCCCTGATGAGATTTGACAAGGCGACTGCATACACATAAACTGAATTGATGAAGTCTTCCACTCCCAAGCTGTCAACATCACTGCTTGACAGCATCTCAGATCCTGCACATGAAATATGCATTGTCATTCTTAAATTGGAAACTATGTCTTTTCTGTTCATATCATGACCCTGTTGGAGGGACATGGCAAAATGCTGTGATAAAGTGTCACAAAAGATTAAGCCATTTGCCTCTGTATGATCTTCTCTGCATAGAGCACATCGTTGCACCAGAACCTATTTCACAAAAAACAGTTCACAAGTGGACAATTTAAGCAGTAAAATAAATTGATGAGTATGAAAGTAGCACAAAATTTCTTATCCTCAATAATGTTGTTGAAAACAGAGAACAAATCTCTTCTGGTAGAAATCATATCTGTTAGTTGTTCAGCTTGCTTTTATTTTAATGCTTTTTGAATTTGTCCCAGTTTTAGAGTAAACTAGTTCTTCCTCTCTTCCCAATGATACCTCGTTTTAGTTGAAAAAAAAAACAAAAAACCTGACAATACCTGTACAATTGCGGTTGTATACTGGTTGGTTTCCTGGAAGATTGCATTCAAATGTTTGCATCCAAAACTCTTTGAAGAAAGGATTATAAGCAGTATCTGGAGTAAGGCCCAGAAAGTAATCCTCAAATTCTGGAACATCTGCAGCAGTGAAAGCCACTGTCAAGGCTCCTGAAGGGAATATTTTAGGGAATATTTTAGGATTAGAGCTACCTATTATTCTGTTCATGTTACAATAATGGTGTGCTGTTCATTTTATATGACTGAACCTACTGCTTCTGCACAGTGTACCTAACTATGAGTGTTGGTCTTTGTGAGAATCTTGTTTTAAAACTTTCATGAAGTAATGCTTCATATAAAATGCTTCATTTCTTCACATGCAAAAAATACTCAAAATCAAAAATATATACTTTTACAGTATATAAATAAGGCAAAACAGTTTTGAACTGCAGTGACAAAAATGTAACCCATAATAGCCAAACAATGGAATTAAACAAAGAATATGTATATAAATAAGTGTCACTGAGAGAGTAACTGAACTAACTTGGTATTCCAACAGTGCATGCCCCAAATTGAGGGGGGGAAAAGCAATGTATGTTTGCCCCATCAGCATGGCTATAACCGACTCACGTATGCCAAATTAGTTGACTTGACATCAGGTGCTTTAGTACCTTTTCTTTTGAAAAACAGTTCTGTAAATTTCCAAATTAAACAATCATTTTAGTCCATGACATCAGTGTAGGCGTATTATGGGCCAATGGACGTTGACCACATTGAAAACACTGATGAACTAAAAATGAGATATTATTCATACCATTGGCTGGACTTTCCAGACCAGGGAGTAGGTCCATCCTGGTGCCCCAGGTATCTGACCCAATGAACTGAAATCTTCCTGAGCTGACATTCATGGCAACCAACTGCTGGAACAGGCCTCGTGCATGGGATGAGCTCAAGAAGACAACAACGGTCTTGGCTTCATGTTTTTCCATGAGGCCCTGGACTAGATTAGCAAAATTAGTGTCCGAGTCCACTCTGGAGGAATTCGAAATACAAATGCCTGCCTGTATGTAGAAAGGAAGCACGTAACTAATGATCAGCATTGCATTTCAATGTATATTGGTGTTAAGAATGTCATATCTGAATTGGGAGTTTATTTAGATCAAATGTTTGTTTTTTATTACTACAAAAGTTTGTATTTTACAAATTTCATCCAAATAATAAAAATATGAAAATTGTCACGTTTTCTTTTGGGCAGATATGGCTGAAATCCAGTCAGAACTCACCGCATCCATACACATTGATGCTTTTGATGCTACGCAATAAATGAGTTAGGTTTAATCTGTTCAGATATTACCATGGCAGTTTATCAATGTTCCTCCTTTCTTGCCCTTACCTCTTTGGATAACTGTTTCATAGCTTCAATGCCACCATCTCCATAGGCACCCTTTGTGTTGACTGTCTGTATGTAATTTAAGCCAAGACTTGCCAAAAGATCCATTATAGCAGCTGCCTGCCCAAGGTCTGAAGGTACAGTACGCAGAAAGTTGCCAAACTCATCTTTGTCACTTAAAAGAGGACTGGAAGCAATATTGTCAATCATTGGCACATTTGCCAACAGTAGATTTTTAGCTGTTTTGATAGCTGATCCACTTGAAGAGGAATGCAGTGCACCTAGGAGGTGGGATTCATCTTGTCTGGGAAATCCTTCAACAAAGTCCCATCCCTGGATCAACTCCAAGGACACCCTACCTACTTTATCTAAGTCCCCGCAGATCTCATTTGCCTTCAAAGAAATATCAACATTCGGTAAAAGACTTGGGTCTTGGTTGATTTGATGAACCGCAAAGAAAACAGCCTCTAATCGGTAAAATATAAAAAGACTGAAAGAATCACATTGAGACCCGTGTATTATAGAAAGAGTCTCTATGACAACTTCTGTGAGATCTTGGCATCTTGGGTCAAAACACGATCCCTCCAGGCACACTGAAGTGGGAGGATCAACAGGGGAATCTCCTTGGCCATAGAATTCTACCTGGTCCTTGTTGAGTGTCAGGCCCTGATCGGCGTTCCACTCACCAACCTGAAAAAAGGGAAAAATTCAACAATTCAAGTGTATTCTGGTATGAAACTGCAACTCAGTCTTTCAAGTGTAATTAAATCAGTCTGCTCTTCCTGATCAGAACATGGCTATGTCGATCAATGATTTATATTTCACTGCAGTACTACCACTATCTTACCATTATCACTACATTTCATCACAACCTATAGTAAATGCATACCTTTTGGAAGGGGTACATGTTTGGTGTGCTGGTGCTCTTGAACTGCAGAACCTCATAAAATTGAAATGTCGGGTCACCATGTTCATCAAATGATACGGTGCGACCGTCTATTCCTGTGAAGGTTACCCTTCTGATGTAGTCAGAGAATTCAGATCCTAGTAACAAGATAAGAATCAATTCTAACTTGGTATACCAACTATTTGTCAAGTCCTGTCTTCATACAGAAGTGTACAAGCTTGAATTAAAATTTTAAACTACAAATGACTACAAATGGCGTCAATTTTAATTCATATCAAGTATAATTTGAAACATGAACATTTTAACCACGTATGTAACTATGTAGAAGTCAACATTTAAACTCCATGGGGCTCCAAATGGTTCACAGCACATTTTTTCATAACATGCGTAGGTTCCTTAACATAAATGAGTGCATTCTTATTTCATCAAGTGATACAAAACTGTTAAACTCACTGTACCCCTTATCCTCTGTAGGCTTGATTAATTTTGTCAATTACAAATTACATACATGACATAAACATCTGTGTAAGGACAAAACGTGTAATTAAAATTTACATACATTTACATTTACCTTGGATATTGGCCAGTGCCTCACACACCCTTTGCTGACCACCACATTTTTCCTGGTGTGCCAAGGAGAATGCAGCTATGTAAGCATGAATGGCATCAATCAGGTGTCCAGTAGGACTATGATTAAATTCAACATTTGGATACCACTGTGCAAGCCACGTCTTGTATGCATCACCCATGTCAACAAACGGCGACAAAACAAAGAGACTGCGAACAGCTTTAGCATTGCCTGGGATGCTGCTGCTGAAGTCAATGTCTAGTGGTGCATAATTGCCAGAGAGCCATGTCATGTTGTAGGCAGCACCTTTGATGCGTTCTACAGCCAAGAACAGCCTCCAAATGTTGTCTGGTTGAGCCCACAGAATGACAACTGAAGTGAAAAACATTTGTGATTTAAGTTTTAGCTGTCCCCTGGTATTTTGAAACAAAAGGTGGGTTATAGTGCCTAGTGCTTGTTACTCCACTGCTGCCCTAAACAGACGAGATATGACACGTGGATACTACGTCTCACATAGTGTTGAAGATTGAATAAACCTGAGGTTCCATATATGCATCTCTTTGAGCTAAATAATGTTGCTATTAGTTTCCCACACTTCTTCTTGTTACACCTGTAAGAGTCCTTATATTTCAATAACTTAAAAAGTTACAAGTTCTAAATCATACCACTGATATTCCGTTGAATGAGGTCATTCACAATAGCATCATATGCATGGTCACTTGTCTCTGTGGCACCAACTCTGATAGGGTTAGTCAGACAAAATCCAGCCTCTTTGATGGCATCTTCCAGAGCTTTGAGTGCATTCATCCCATGTGTGTCATCACTGTGAACTACAGCTGAGTAGGTCCAGCCATAACTCTTCAAAATGTCCACTAGGGCCTGTTCAAGTGGAAAACAAGA
Source organism: Acanthaster planci (assembly GCF_001949145.1). The sequence goes on from NW_019091517.1 coordinate 513,245, forward strand.
CATAGCTAGGTCAATCTTTCTCATTTTAGATGTATAATATTCTAACTAATACATGTATTTGTAACTACTGGACTATGCAATGGACTGTGTTTATCAAGGATAAGGCTGCAATCCAGTCATACCTTGACAGCAACATTGTCAGGTGGAAGAGTCCTGAAAAAATTGGGGTATTTCTCCACATCACTTAAAGAAGGGGATGTTGAAGTGAAAGAAATGGCTGGAAGGTCAAGTGGTTGCAGAAGTGGCGCCAATGACTCACTCCAGGAGCTATACCTGAATCCAACAACACCTAATTATGAAAAAAAGTTTAGTTTAGAAATAGTAAGAAAGAATTTGGAAGTTCTCTTGAATCCTTTATGTTTAGCCCATTTAAGGCCTTTCCTTTTGAATATGATTGGGTTAGAATTTGTGTCAATTACTGGTTCTGTTATGGATTCACAGTACATGTATAGCTCAAGTTAACCAAAGCATGTTGGTGTACTGCAGATTACTTACATTCTTCAAGCATGGCTGAAAGACTTGACAAAGCCAACAAATTGACCAAACGGAAGGGAATGATTTAAAATTAGTTTTGATAAGTCTGTGGCCAGTTCCCAATTACTTAACTATTGCTAGGAGTATCACATGTGGTTGTCATGTGGCTTATTGCCATTTTCTACAGCCATTCATTATTCCCAGCCATAAATAACTTCATTAAATTAAGCAGTTTGGATGTCTTTAACTTACCAAGTCTAAGTGTTCTGTTTCTGCATGCCGTTCCATTTGCAAACAAATCATCATACCTTTCATTTGCAAAGCGCACTGCACTATATTCAGCAACTTGGAATGTATCACACAAGTCATAAATCTCCAAGCCTGAATGAATGAAAATGAATGTCATTACTTGTTGCAACCAAAGATATCAAACTCTGGTGTATTAGATACACATAATTCTTTCAGTCTGCCAAAAGAATAACCATAATTATGATCCATATTACACAGTAATGCGGAAAACAAGTTGCCATTATCTATGATTTGAAGTAAGCTTCTATTCAAATTTACAACAATTTGGGAATTAAACCTATTTTGGAAGCTTTCAATTTGAGTCAGCTGAGAAAGTTTGAGGGACCCAGACTTTAACCTAAACTTTAGATACAAAGTTTGAGTAGTCAACCGACAAAATTCAAGATAGAGATGGTCAAGAGATGGTCATTTACCAACACTCAGCCCAGGTAGTTGGATAGAGTCCGGTAAGTTGTCAGCAGCTGCCATAGCAGCTTTCATGGACAGCAAACCGTAACTGGTCTCAGCGTTGAAGTTACAGAGAATCCCACTGGTTGTATTTTGGCCAGCCTGATGTAAATTCAGCATGAGCCCGAGGGTCAAATCTGCACTGGGCTTCGTTGAGATAGGTGTAAGCCCCTGTATGATTGGGCATGATTGTCCTTGCTGAGATGAGACCTGCATCACTGTCACCATGGATACAAGGAGAATGCAGATAAGATGGTGAGGCACCATCATTGTCTGCTGGTTCAACACCATCTTCCTGAAGCAAACAGAAACTTTAAATAAAATTTATGTGATGACTCTTCCAGAATGTACGATGGCAAATGTTAATCTAAAATAAGTAAAAATAAAGTTACTTGTGACTTCCCTCAGTGATGACTTTTTACAAATTAGATTTCTGAGCCAAACTTTAAAATAAAGTGTAAATAAATGCTGTTTATACAATATATTGTACGAATCAGTCTTTGCAACATAAGATCATTATGTCTACACTGCACTAATGTTTTTTGTTTTAAGAACACTATAGTTGCTGTTGCTGCCATAGCAATGGGGCAAGGGAGTGGTTGCCCTGTCCAAGAAATAAAGAAAAATAAACAAGGACAAAAAGAGGGAAAAGAGAATAAAGGGAAAAAAATCAATCACCAATTGGCTTCAAGACACCTCAGACTGACTCCCTTCCCCTCTTAACTGAGTTGTAATGACTTGAGTCCATGACTTGACTGAGTCTGACTCGAGTCACAATTGTTGAATGGTTGGTTACTCAACTTTGAGTCCTGACTGGTAAATGAATTGAGTCTCTGTGACCAATGATTGACTTGACTCAAATCTCTCATGGAGACTTGACTCGTGTAAAAACGTATAAGACTTGAGTCTCGAAAAAATTGAAAGCAAAATTTAAGTTGGCTAGATACCTGTCACCCTTATTTATTTTCAGCATCTATATGAAAATAAAAATACCCAAAAATGCCTTACATGTAGTTGTGTTTTATTGTATTTTGTTCAAAAATTTGTGACTTGAATTGACTCGAGCACACAAAGTGACTCAACTTGATCTCTTGACCTAATGACTTAACTCCAGTCACAATGTTAAAATGACTTGACTCAACTCAAGTCACCTAATTTAGTGACTCATTACAACACTGCCTCTTAATGGCTTATGCTGATGATTTTGCTTTGTCCCCATAGTAATCCAAATGGATTATTACAACAAAAATGGACTCCATGGGCAAACATTCTTCTGTAAAGGTTAATGGTCGTCTGGTGAGTAAAAGATGATTGTATCCCTGGTTACTTTCTTGCATGTCCTAAAGCTTATTACATGTACTTAATGGGGGTGGTAGATGGGGTCTGCAATGTAGTTTTCTTGAAGTTACTTTCCAATATCAAAATATTCAAAGATAAAAAATACAGCAGCATCTTGCTACAAAATTAATGAAACCCTTCAAACGTCACCCTGGCCCAGCCAATGCCATATGATAGTTTTTGACTCAACAGGCATGCCAGACTTATTTTAACAATGAACCTGGAATGCAAATGAATGGTTTTATTCAACACCAGTCCTTTCAGAAAAATAAGTAAAGAAATCCAATCCCCATACTTCCCCTGACGCCAAACCTGCATGCCACTGACATGCACATCAGTGGCAAGCATATATTCAGCGTCTGTCAAATTCAATCCAGAGCAACTTATCTTGACAAACTTTTTTGTATACAACAATCCTCTTGATCAACCAGGCATGACAAGCTTGGGAAAGCTGACCTAGGGTTAAAAGCATTAGTGATGAGCTGCATTTCCTGTTGAGTGGAGCGGGACTACTGGGCTGTAAATTCAAGGTAGCATCAGTCAACATATTTGGGTATGCTACAGTGGGAATAGTTTGGTGGTTATCATTTTGACAATGCAATAATCAGAAACACATACTGATTTTGACATTATTTCCATTGTCATTAGAAATAAAAGCCTACTGCGTACCAACTGAAGAGTCTAGAGATATATAAATCTAAGAAGGGTGAAAGTAAGAATGGTCAGACATTTTGTTGCTCTTGTAAGAATCTTGTTTTAAAAGCAGCAGATGAAATATTCTCCAAAACACAAATCTTCAAGTCCTGTGCATTTGTTCATGTTTTTAAGTTCTAATTCTTTTGTGAAGCAAGGGGTGGTTTGTGGTTTGAGCCTCATGACGAAGAGTGGAATAATGAAGCAAAAACACTAAATGAAGGACCACAGGGAAAGGGCTGGCTCACAGTACATGTGTATGAATCTCGTCGTTCAAGAATTGTTTTAGTTCAGCCTCACTGGCAAAGACGTTGATTCATTAATCATCATCATCAGCCTGAAGTTCATTCTCACATGCATCTGAAGTTCCTGATGAAGCAAGGGTTCATCTCTGCTGCTTCAGCCTACACTTGGGGACGGTAGATCTATAGTTACATGTATATTAACCAACAGCCTAGCAGAAAGAATGCTAATTGCTAGTGTATGCAAACCTAATTGGGTGAGGGTTGGTTCATATTCAGTGCCTAAACCTTCCTTGACAGCCTATGAGTTTTACTGTGCCATGCGTGGCGATTCAAGGGTTTTTTTCATGAATGTTCAGGTATATGAACCTTGATATGAAAATTCAATGTCAAATCATGGGAACCTGAAGGCTTTAATTGCAAAAGCCAACATAAGCCCAAAGCATTCAGTGTTCTCACGACTCCAAAACCCTAATGTTTGTTGTTCCTATAATGGAGATTATAATGATGAAATTGATATAATTATAAATATATTGATCAATTGATTATTGATAATAATAAAATAATCATTTGATTCACTTTACCCAAAAGTTGTCCATTGCCTGAAATAAGGTTTCTCTGAACTAAAGTTTATTTAAATCATGAAACATCTAAAAGCAACATGTCTTAGTTATGACATCAGAAGCACAGCAGAAGCAAAGGCTATACAGGCTGTATCATGAAGGCTGTGGGCTGTTTTATGTTCCAGATTTTGGAACTTTAATGAGCCAACTGGGCTTTTTAAGACCCCGGTCACGATTATCAAGCAATTTTTCAAATTTTGTCACAGTTGCCACATGCCATCTGAATCTTACAACTTGATTTTTACAACTTCACATTGTTCATTCCTTTTTTGCAGTTTACAATTTACGCAATATGTACTTACCAGATGGAACTTTCCAGAGGAAACCAACTTCAGCCACACAAGTAGCCCTTTAAACTCAGCTCAAAAGTTACAAATCTGTGGACTCAGAGATTTATACCAGTTCCCCTCTGAAAAGGATGAAAGGGCTATTTATGCTGGGGAAAGGTTAATGGTTGTTTTGTGTTAGTGAAGTAACAAAAACCTGACCGACTGACCGCAACACTTTTGTATTCCTTTCACAATTTTAGGTCCACTTTCATTAAGTGTACACCTTTTTTGCATGCATGGCTTCTTATGCATGAAGGGCAGTGTTTTGATCTGGCAAAAAAGTCTCTCTTCTCATGGTGCAGATTCTACCTACATGCATCAAGTTAGATTATTTACTTATTAACTTATTTACCTGAAAAATGTATGGAGGAAAATTAATGATTTATTCGGAGCACACACAAAATCAATGGCCCTTAAAATAAAAGACGTTATCTCCACGAAGTCCTGTGTAATAACTGGTGAAATGCTGTTTTTTTTTTAGTTTGAAGTTACTGTTTTTCAGTAGCAGTTTAAAATACCCAAGAGGTGGATTTTTTTACCTAGCAGGCATAACAAAAGCACTGTTATTGAGTCATATTTCATCACCCAATTGCATTCAATTTGTAATGATGCTGACCTGGGATTGCTACATAGTAAAGAAGAAAAAAATGTCAGTTATTCTTGCTAAAATATGTGGGTCTTGGCTATTTGGACTGCAATTGCGACACCGTATTTCCTCATCAAGGTTGTCTTTTGAGCGTGATTTGACACAAATACTCTTATTATTTGTAAACAGTTACCAACTATGAGTTGCAATTCAAACAGTTCATCGTAGAACTGTGCAAAATTTCGATAAAGACATTTTGAAATGTTCCATGAAGAACATCGACTGCTAGAAAAACAATTTATAAAGTTTTATCAAGCTGATGTAGGTGGTGAAATCTCCCCATCCTCCAACCAGTTGTTCTTGGCTGATATGGAGACAAGAAGAAACATTTCAATAAAACTTGATAACATGGGAAGACTTCCAAATACGTACATGGTCATGCTATATTGTCTACAATATGAGTCATTGAATGAAAGTGGTACAAATTTTTCACACAACTGATTTCCATGCTCTTGTGACCATGTTTATATGGAAATATGGAAGTTTAAAGAACAGAAAGGAATGTGGGAATGTGGGGGTTGTTTTTGTAGCCTAAAAAGCACAACTCCCCCAACCTTGTTTACGACTGACTGGTCACGTTTTGTGCAATTCAGGTTTAGGCAAGGCTGCCACAATCCAAAACAACCTGCACCTATCATGTTAATTTGACTGTGGCTTGAAGAGAGGAAAACATGCTGTCCTGAAGGTGAAGTTCTCCAAAAAGAAAAAAGGCAACTCAATTTGGTGAGTGCAAAATGCCCAGATTAAACTTTTAAAACTTTTATTTACTTGTTGGTACTTGAATCTAATAATAATTGTAAATGTAAGTGCTGAAGTCTTGCTGTGTAGGTATAACAGAACGTTGGAGAGCACTTGGAACTTTCAAAATGCCTTGCCCCTGGAAAAAAATGGAATAAGTTGCAAAATGTTCTGAGACTTTAGATGAAAGTGATATCAGTGTTTAATTAGGATGCAAAGAAATTTTTAGGCCACATTTTTCCTACAAATAATGTTATAGAACTCATTTCACTCGAGCTGCCCAAACCCGATTTCCCAGAGAGGAACTGGAAACACATAAGGCAACAAAGTCACCATTACTCATGACGCTCAAGTACATGTACCTTGAACTAAATTTGCATCAGCAATGGCAGCAATTCAATCTTTCAATCTAAATTTGTTAACAGCCAATTCTTGCTTCAATCAGGTGTAACATAAAGTGAACAGACTCTTTTCCTGCCAGAAACCTAAAAAGGCACTTTCCTTGTGTCAACTTGGGATGTTTCGCCATTGAATGAGACCAGCAAAATGTTTACCCCAAAGAGGTTTATATAACATAATAACTCTGCCTCGATCACTTTAGTCTCACCAACCCGTACCAATGAGATAAACTGTTGAATCAAGCCCACTTCGATGCCTGTGGTCAGAGTGACCCAAGCTACATTTACCATGCATCTTAAAGAAACAACCCGTGCGTCACATGATTAACACCCATGGTAACCTCTTTTCATTTTGGCTCTGGTCTTTTGAGGAAGAGAATATTCTCAGGATCTAGGAAATCAAACCTTCTGATTGAGTGAACTTTTTAAAGCTTTCACATATGTGCTATTTAACAATGCATCTGCTCAGACTGCTCCCAATTGACTGACTGTACATTTGAACAACCTACTTCAACCTTAACGAGCTTATCCAGAAACGTAACCGCCTGCCTGACCACTTTATTTGTTGCCTGCAAACTTTGAGAAGCTAGTCCTGGTTGATCGAAACTATTTTGCTGTGTATGCAGAATGAAAAAGAAAACCTTTGAAGTTGAGTTGCAAAATATCAACACGCATCTGGCAATAAGATCAATACATGGCTAGACCAGCCATCAAATATAAACCTTCATTTGTAAGTCCATGAAGCTGAGCCCGACACAGTGGTATTTCTGGCACTAATATAATTCTTGATAGGTGACAAAAAATTGTAGGATCATGCATTATGACTAAATCAGTGACGTTTCAAAGCGGGGTTCATTCAAACATCCTCAACGTTTGAATATTAAGATAAAAAATATCTTTATCTTTCTGGCCAATTTAACACTCACCATTTATCTGTGAAGCAAAAATTTTCAGAGTAAATTTCAGATTGGCAAAGGAATACATGTATATTCTGAAGCAATTAATCTGAAGTGATGTATTCAGATTTATAACAGGGGCTGGCTAGGCAGCCTGCATTAATGAAAGCTAAGGTGCCCAAAATGGAAGATGAGCTGAACATACGAGCATGGCATGTTTTTCATGCAGGGCATGTTGTGTCTTTAAAGTGATTAAATAACCAGTCAAGAACATGAGAAAAATACTGAAGGAAAAAGATTTTCCTTTGAATTGTTAAATGGGGGGTCATTCTCAGAGACACCCTCTCTGAATCCACAAATGATCGGAAAGTATGATATGTCAGCAATTAAAACTGGTTAAATTCATGTTTTTAATCTCAGGAAGAAGGTTCTCACTTGTCAGAGAATGATGGCTCCGAACCAACTCGGTTGGATTCTCTTTGTATCCATGGCGACAGTGATGCCGGTCTCCTCTGAGCAAGGCCAATCATGCCCGGTCATGCAGGGGTTTACACCCATCCTCACCAAGCCCAGTGCAGATCTTACCCTTGGGCTTATGCTGAATTTACATCAGGCTGGCCAGGATACATCCAGCGGGGCTCTATGCAACTTCAGTGCCGAGACCACTTCTGGTTCACTGTTAATGAAAGCTGCTGCAGCAGCTGCTGACAACTGGCCCGACTCCATCCAACTAGCTGGGCTGAGTGTTGGTAAATGACTATTGCACTAGAAGACTCCCTTGTCTCTTGAATGATTTCAATATGCGGAGGCATAACCTTATGCGGGGGAGGGGGGGCTGAATGGGAAATTGTGAGTGTGATGACTTGCCGGGCCGTGGTTTGTCTCTATTGGGTGATGTTTACGATACAGATTTATATGTGTAATGTTTTACACTCCTGCTAAACCATCAAAAGGACATGGCTTCGTTACTCCAATTGGTCTCTGTCTCTGAGTGCTATTGAATACATTGAATTTCTTCACAGTCTGCCCTATTAAATTTTTTTCACCATGAAAAAGTGAGAGGACAATTCAATAGCCCGTTCCCTCAGGTCAAAATGTATTTGGTGGATATACCCCTATCCCCTGAGATTTATGCCCATGTCAGTGAATGCATAATTTCTGGGGCAAGTTTTACTTTTTCATTCATTGCACTGACTCAAAAATATTTAGAAACAGGCATGTGTTGATGCATTAATTCAGGTAACTGCTTAAACTTTGGTTCCCAGATCTAAAGATTAGGGTCACTCTAACTTTCTGTGCTGACACGTCGTTCCCATTATTTCCAAATTCAGAGACTTTGAATAAAAACCCACGGGTACAGATTTCTCATTCTCACCTTCCTATTAAAGGTTATGAACATGGAACTTCCACAATCCTTAAGAATGCAATTTGAAATTTTATTATTTTTTACACACTGAAAGAATCATTAAAAACAACAGAGTTTGTTATATTTATTTGAGACATTTCTCTCCTTACAAGTAATGACATTCATTTTCATTTATCCAGGCTTGGAGATTTATGACTTGTGTGATACATTCCAAGTTGCTGAATACAGTGTAGTGCGCTTTGCAAATGAAAGGTATGATGATTTGTTTGCAAATGGAACGGTATGCAGAAACAGGACACTTAGACTTGGTAAGTTAAAGATTTTCTTGAACTATGTCCAAGTTGCTTGACTGTGACTGAAAATAATGCACAAGTCTATGTGAAATGACCACAGCCACATGTGTTATTCCATAGCACAATCAGGTAATTCGGACAAAGAATATATTCTTTCAACTCATTTCCTTCCATTTGGTCAGGCTTCTTGCTCTGACAAGCCTTTTAACCCCTTGCTGGGAGACTATTCTTCTGTGTTCCATATTTGTTCTGCCACTATCTCTTTTACAGGACTAATATTTGCAAATTTGATAATTTCCAACACCCCCATGTAATTCAGTTTAGTTGGGCTGACGAGCCAATGACATATGATAAATAATTCACACAAACTGTAATGCTACCTTAACCCAATCATTTTGAAACTGCAGAGCACTAATTGGCCTAGCCATGATAGATTAAAGAGTACTTCAAATTTTTTTATCATCTGCATAATAAAGCCTTCTGTTCTTCACAATCAGGTGTGGTTGGCTTCAGATATAGTTCCTGGAGTGAGTCCTTGGCACCACTTCTGCAACCACTTGACCTGCCAGCTATTTCTTTCACTGCAACGTCCACTTCTTTGAGTAATGCAGAGAAATACCCAAATTTCTTCAGGACTCTGCCACCTGACAGCTCTGCTATCATCATGGTATGTTATAATTACTTCACCAGAGAGATGCAGTACTTTCTTGCTATGGTGCTTTCCAGCAGGTTCAACTGTACTAGTGGCTAAACATATGAACATAAAATGCCTGAGTCAGTCAAGAGGCAGGGAGCTTGCAAGGGGTTAACTGCTTAACACTGATGTTATCTGGACAAGGTACCTTCCCTTGTTTTAGGGTGTTGCTGGCAAACTGAATTTTAAGGTGGTGAAGGTGGTGATGAACTCTTGTGCAAGATCTAAGACTGCAGATGGTGAGGTTCTCCTCTCCTTCAGTTTGGTGTTATAGCCGTGTAAATTAAGGCTTTGCCATGATAAGAGTACGGGCAATGGTACCTGGAGGGACAGGCAGGGATTGTGTTTTGCTGATCCCCTCAGTGACGCGATTAACCATTTGTCATGCTTTCTGACCTTAGTGTGTGAAGTCAATGTTGTCAGCTGCATTTATGATTATATCAGCTTGTGTTATTCCTGGATTGGACTTTCACTGAGAAGTCAAAACAGAGGCTTTCTCTTCATTAGAGCTGAGTAAATTGTAGACAGTGCAGTCTGTTTGTCCCGACCCGTGACTACGTACCAGTTTGTCCCAACCTGGTGCGTATAAGCCCTGTAGCATCGGCATGGCATGAAGGCCTTGCAGGAGGCATTTTTTATTACATCTGTGAAAGGGTGATGAGTACATGTAGGCTGCTCAATGTTACTGGCCACCAGGGAGGAAGGGAGGTTGTAGGGTCTTCTGACCTGTACTCAGCCCAGTCTGCTTTGCAGAAGTTCCATCTCTTTGCTGGAAGAGATGGCATCAATTGGGGCAAGGATGGAGGTGCCTTTGATAATGACAGATCTGTAATGGCTGTGGGGGAAGCAGATGAGGACTGATCTTGTCAGAGTGTCAACAGAGTCACTCATTCACTAGGCTAAATCTGGGTTGTAGTGTTCCAGTGATGTGAGCAGTTTCTTCATGAGCATCAAATAGAAGGGTTAAGTCTACCTGAGAATCCCGGTTGCTTAGTAACTCTCCACTGACAGTTGAACAGTTGTAACCACGTACAGATTGGGTGTAAAAGTTTCTTATATATAGGGCCAGGGCTTGTGGCACATCACATTAGTTGACAGCAACTGATGAAGGCTTACAGTTATTACTGGTGCGAAGCTCATGCAAATAATGGATCAGATACTATTGGATGGAAGACTTCACATAGGTGCCGTGATGTTGGCTGCCAGTGAAGGTATGAAAATAGTAGTCAGGGAAGTCTCTGCTTTCATCAGGCAGAAGGACCTCCTACATTGTTTGTTGCTAAGTGATTTCTCGCTTGAGTGACTGAGCCCTTAAAAATCAAACTGGGATTCCAGGGATGGTAGTTTGGGTGGAAGGCAATTTAGTGGGTAGTATAGGCTTCAGTTTCAAAGCAAGCAATTGTGCATACATCAGGATGCTATTTTCTATCAAAGTATTCCGTATTCTCATGTGTCGTAAATGTTGAGAAGATCTGATCTGTAAGACAGTTTAGTCAGGTACCGGTAGCTAAATATAAGAAGCTAATGGTGGATCACTAAAAACAACCTCAGGGGTGGTAGATCAACTTGTTATCAAGTATCAACTTGTTGTCCATCAATGTCAGAGACCACGTGAAGCTCAACTGTCATGCCACCCAAACCTCCCCTCTGAAAATGAGGCATCACTATTGCCATTTTAAAGCCGTACAAACAAAGCAATGACCCAAAGATCTGATCTCACTCCTGTCTGCACTGTACAACTGTTCGAGCAACTTAACAATCAGATAAAACCATGTCTTCATATCCTCTCTCCCCGATAAGCAGGCCGGTTTCAGAAAACGCCATAGTAGAGGACTACAATTAAACAAATTACACACTTACATGTATAACCAGAATGACCAACATATTTTCCACTTGAACAGGCCCTAGTGGACATTTTGAAGAGTTATGGCTGGACCTACTCAGCTGTAGTTCACAGTGATGACACACAAGGGATGAATGCACTCAAAGCTCTGGAAGATGCCATCAAAGAGGCTGGATTTTGTCTGACTAAGCCTATCAGAGTTGGTGCCACAGAGACAAGGGACCACACATATGATGCAATTGTGAATGACCTCATTCAACAGAATATCAGTGGTATGATTTATAACTTGCTCTTCAGAAACATATTGAACATTTGGACTCTCCTAGGTACTATGTGTATCGCATGAAGTTTGTGAAACTTGTATAAAAGTTAATTCCAGTTTATGGAGATACGGGTCATTTTCAAAAGTGTGACGCATCCCTGTTACACCCGACCTGTGTAATTTGACATGGAAATGTGAGCAAAATTGATTTCAAACTATTTCTTTTTGTTTGGCAGGTAATCTGCATTAATTCATCACTCTTGAAAATTAGAGAATGTGTTCTGAACTTACAAATCATATGTTAGATGTGACAGGGAAAGAAAAAAAAATTGGACCCCTAATTAATAGAATAACCCATATGCATAAAACCTGAGGTAGATGGTACAACAATGTGTAAGCCCATGATGGCATATTCGAACATACCCATCCTCCTTTACAACTTTACCTCTGAAGACAGAATTTTGGAAAAAGCAAATGTACATGGCAGTACCAAACTCACTTCTTGTGTTAACAAAGCAAGTTCTCAAACTCAAAGCATAAGTGTTTTTCTCTTCAGTTGTGCTTCTGTGGGCCTTACCAGACAATATAAGGAGGCTGTTCTTGGCCGTGGAACGCATCCAAGGTGCTGCCTATGACATGACATGGCTCTCTGGCAATTATGCACCGCTAGACATCGACTTCAGCAGCATCCCAGGCAATGCAAAGGCTCTTCGCGGTCTCTTTGTTTTGTCGCCGTTTGTGGACATGGGTGATGCATACAAGACGTGGCTTGCACAGTGGTATCCAAATGTGGAATTCAATTACGGTCCTACTGGACGACTAATTGATGCCATTCATGCTTACATAGCTGCATTCTCCTTGGCACACCAGGACAAATGTGGTGGTCAGCAAGGGGTGTGTGAGGCACTGGCCAATATCCAAGGTATGTACACAATTTGTAATTAACAAAAAGAAAAAAAAGTACAGTAGATGCAAGACTTCCGGAAAACAGCAGGTGACTCAATCAAATAATTAATTTCTATTGTAACTAAGCCTTATTTTCAACGTCTTAGTTTTTTGTGAATTTGGAAAATTGCTTGAACAATAACTACAGTGCAGTCTGGAGAAATTCCTGGTCAGTTTCAAACCGGCCTAATTGTTGAATGGAAGGGCAAATAGGTGAAACTCTAGTTTCCTCTGGTGTGTGGTCAGCAATGACCACATTTAGTGACCACATTCTGGGTTCCCAAGCTATTACAATTAGAAAATCAAAATGTGCCAGCGCAAAATGGTGTCACAAGAATAATTCAGAACTGTCAAATATGCATGATCATAAAGAGATAGAGCACTTCGTACAACACTCAGGAGCATCTGCTGAAGTGTCAACTGGGTTGGAATGTGATAGCTTTATGTCACAGTTTTGGACTGATGAGAAAGGAAAATAGCATCACACATCACAGAGAATAATTAGGCATTGTGCTATATACAAATAGTGAATGCATACATGATAGCAAAGGTAACAATAATTGCACAAACATGAAAACATACCATGCATTGTTGGCATACATGTACTGTCACACTTATTTTGGGAGCAAAATACAATATCCATAATTTCAATAACAAATGTAACACCCCATCATTATGAATTTCCACCCATCCATATGTACTGCTCACGGAATTCACATTCAACCTCACGCAGCGCCTGATCTAGCAACCAGAAATCCAAACGATATTATTGTGGAAGCACAATACATGCATGCCCATGAACAGGTGGTACCTCCCTTTTCAACCGAAGTTTGTTCTGACTTTCTAAAGATTTATGTATGCTTCACGTTATAGTTATTCAATCCATAACTTTATAAAAAAAATTAGTGAATACAGCTCCTTTCATAGGGAATGAGAAACTGTCATGCCTGTTTCCCACCCTGACCGTGTGGATATTTTTCGCTTACTATGAACGCCTTGTAATTCATAGAATTTCCGCAAGATAAATTACATGATCTTCGATTTAAGCGTTGAAAATGCCGTGCTGTTTTTCTTGATTTTTCACAAAGCAGTTGACTAAAAAAAATATGAAACAAGTCAGTGGAATGTATTAGTTGTAGTAAATATTACGTAATCAGCCTATCTCATGAAATAATGACAAAAGCTGATGCTGTTTACTACCCGTGAGACATCATGACTAGTACTTAGAGTCTGTCTGATGCCTAATCAACAACAAATGTCAATTGTTAGTTGAAATGAATTGGTCAATCAGTGGAAGGGATATTCGACAATTGTCTGATACTGCTCAATCCTTCATGTGAATTTAGATGAGTCACTGAATGTTGGGAGACAGACCCAATTGGAATTTCATTTTCTACAGTCATGCTTAAAAGTTCACAGAAAGAGTCCATTTTGAATGAAGTTGGCATCCTTTTGAGTTAAAATGTGAAATCTTGATGCCTATTGACTGATTAGGAGGAACACACAAGTAGAGAAAGAGGATGTAACTGTTGGTGTTGAGTTAGGATAAAATCTTATCTTTTTGTCACCAGGATCAGAGTTCATTGACTTCATCAAAAGAGTGAACTTCACAGGAATTGACGGTCGCACCATATCGTTTGATAAGAACGGTGACCCGGCAATTCAAGTTTTTGATGTTCTTCAGTTCAAGAGCACCAGCCCACCAAACATGTACTACTTCCAAACGGTACATGAATGCATTTCCATAGGTTTGGATGAAGACCAGTGGTAGTTTTTTCAGTGTGTACACTGCAGGGTGGGTAAAAGTGATGAAATTAATCAAAGACTGACAAAACCATGTTCTGAAACCAAACTAGGATTCATTTACACTCTGCATTCTGAATTGCAACTTCATACCAGCAGATACTTGAATGACGAGAAGTATCTCCCATATTTTTTCAGGTTGGTGAGTGGAACTCAGATCAGGGCCTGACACTCAACAAGAGTAAGGTAGAATTCTACAGCCAAGGAGATTCCCCTGTTGATCCTCCCACTTCAGTGTGTCCGGAGGGATCGTGTTTTGACCCCAGGTGCCAAGATCTCACTGAATTTATTATACACACTCTGCTTGATCTGCATGGTTCTAGGTGTGACTCTTTGAGTTTGACTCGGTTCAACCAACTTGAGGCAATTATCTATGCCCTTCACAAAATTAACCAAGACCCAAGTTTACTGCCTGATGTTCATATCTCCATCAAAACCGATGACATATGCGGGGAAGTAAATGCAGCAACTAAGGCTGCCTTGGAGTTGATCCAGGGCTGGGATTTTGACAGAGGATTTCCAAACCAAGAGGACAAGTTTCACCTCCTAGGTACACTGCATTCCGCCAGTAGTAGGACAGCAAGAGAACTCAGTAAAGTACTGCAGGTTACCCATGTACCAGTGATTGACAATACGGCAACGAGTCCTACTCTGAGTGACAAAAATGAGTCCCCTAACTTTCTACGTACGATATCCTCAGATGTCAAACAAGCTGAAGCTATGGTGGATCTTTTGGCAAGTCTCAACTTCAACTATATTCAGACGATCAACTCAAAGGGTGATTATGGGGATGAGGCTATTAAGGCACTTAAGGCATCAGCAAAAGAGGTAAGAACGAAAAAGATTTACAATACTAAAAAGGAAAGTTGGCCATTTTTCAGTGTGCAGCTCAGGTATGTGGTCAATTTTTGCTGCTTTTTCTGCCTTGAAAGGCTGTGAGACAAATACCTCTTCCTCATTGACTTTTGCAGAAAACACATAATGCAGTAAAAACTGACTGCACATGGTTATGAGATAGGTGTTGAGCAAACAGCCACAAATGACTTTGCTTAATAGACAGTTCTCATGAGTTATGAGTCATTTTACAAGTCATCATAAACAGACAGTGTGTGTAATTGTGTGTAATGATTCTTGATACTAATTTTTTAGTTTTACTGTTGTTAGGACTCATTGCAGTAGAACAATATAAAATAAGGAACAAAACATTTCTCAAAATATTGTACATTTCATTTCTGACAAATGAAGAGAGCCTTTTTGTGAGAATATATTACATATATAAACACAATAATGAATACTTTTTACCCAAAACAAATAACATCAGAGAAAGAATCATAACTTAAGAGACATCAATACTTCCACTATAATGTCTGCCTTCAGACAGGAATCTGCATTGCCAATTCCTTCAGAGTAGACTCGGACACTAATTTCGCTGACCTAGTCCATGACCTCACGGAGAAGTCTGACGCCAGGGTGGTTGTCGTCTTCCTGTTTTCCTCCCACGCCAGAGCCCTCTTCCAGCAGCTGGTTTCCATGAATATCAATTCAGGACGGTTTCAGTTCATTGGATCCGAGAACTGGGGCACCAGGATGGACTACATCCCTGATTTGGAAGGTCCAGCCAAAGGTACTGTGAGTCAGAACTGACTACACCTCAGTATCCGGCAAAGGAACTGTTGTCAAAATTAAGGACCAGGGATACCCACAATCAACATTATACATGTAAATTACTCAGTGACTTTTCACTCACCAAATAAAGAAATGTTTCATAACATTTTTCACAGTTTTACTCAAGGTTGTCTACAAGTGCTTTGGGAAAAGAGAAATTGATAATTTAAATGCATTTTTATGTTTTGTCCAATTTTTCAAGTAATATGTATTACAATAACTTTATTAAGGTTAGGTTCTTTCGCGGCTATTCACATTTTACTCCAATCGGGTACCCACTTAATGTGCTACCCATAAAAACAATCATGGAATAGAACTTTCACATCAAACATGCCTTAAATCTGTAAGAGATCATTATTATCTATGTATGATCCCAGACAACAAAATGGTATCTACAGAGTTCAGGGTAATTGTATTTCAGGAAACTGAAGTATTAAGCACATTTAAATAATTCTGTAAACATAGGAGCTCTGACGGTGACCTTCAAATCTGCAGCCGTTCGGGAATTCGAAGATTTTGTTCTTAGCCAGACTCCTGACAATGCTGAGAATAATCCTTACTTCAATGAATACTGGATGGACACATTTAAATGCAACCTTCCTGGAGCAGAACCACGGTTTAGCCAGAACTGTACAGGTACATGAATAAAATTATCCTGTCATGGTACTTTTACTTTGGAGTAAAGTTTTAAAAAAATCCAAACAGTGCTTTTTAATCCCATAATTTTGAAGTTTAAGCCCACATATGCATTTGTAAGTCTTAGTTTACACCTTTTGGGCCACCCTAAGTGCGGCCTGGTCATCAAAGCAACATATGAGGAATGTATTTCTACTGAAAAAGTTTCACAATTTTCATACTGAATCAGGATCTGAGATGCTGTCGAGCAGTGATGTTGACAGCTTGGGAGTGGAAGACTTCATCAATTCAGTTTATGTGTATGCAGTTGCCTTGTCAAATCTCATCAGGGACACCTGCCCAGACGGAAGGGTCTGTGATGCTCTCTTTGATGTGCCAAGTGAGGATTGGATTGAACACCTCAGAGCAGTTGATTTTATCAGTCATGTTGGTTTGAGGAAGAGAGTGAGGTTTGATGAGAATGGAGATGGCCCTGCTCAGTATTCCTTATACCAGTTTATAGAGAAAAATGGCACCTACCAGTATGATCAGGTATGTCTTTTATGTCCATTTACATTTCACATGAACACCTTGATCTCAGAGATTATTGTAAGTCAACGTTCACAGAGTTCCTTGTTCAGGTGTCTAGCATCCATTCAGCTGCATCTTATTTGGCACTAAAACTGAGAATTCATTCCCAAAGATTGTATTTTTATTGTCGTAGGTTGGTGAGTGGACATCAGATGGAGGTCTTATTCTGAACAAGACTGTGATTAAATTCTACAGCCCAGAGGGACCTGTCATTGGTTTGCCTCAGTCATTACACGGACAGGGATTCTGTGTTGACCCTGTGTGCAGAGACGTCGACGGTCGCACCAAGTTTGTCATTGAGGCTCTCTTTGACATTCGTGGATCAAAATGCAACACAATACAGGAGAACTGGATTACCCAGGCGGAGGCAGCAAACTTTGCAGTTCGTGAAATAAACTGCAATTCCAGTCTCCTTCCAGGTGTGCAGTTGTCAATGACTGTGAATGATATCTGCGGGGACACGGCTGCTGCTGGTAGGGCGGCATTCCAGTTGGCTGGGGGATGGGGCTTCATCAGTGGAGGGTTTCCAAGCCAAGGTAATGAGTCCTACCTGTTGGGCATGCTGCATTCCGGGAGCAGTGGTAAGGCCATCACAGAAAGCAAAGTCCTGCAAGTTGCAGATGTGCCGTTGATTGCCAGCAGTGCCACCAGTCCAGCACTGAGCGACAGGAGCATGTTTGGCAATTTTCTTCGTACGGTACCCTCAGACATCAAACAAGCTGCTGCAATGGTTGACCTGTTAACAGCGTTAGGATTGACTTACATTCAGACGATCCATACCATGGGCGCTTATGGAGAAGGTGGTATCAAGGCTCTCAAAGAGGCAGCAAAAGAGGTAATAATGTTGCAAACAAATGTGCCATAATTGTGTTTCGACCACAGATTTTTAAAGCGATCATCAAAAGACAACACTATAAATCTATTTTTGCTCTTGGAAAAATACTGATTTTAATAAGTAATAAATTTGAACTTTTGAACTTAAATTTTTATTCATTTTTTTCGAACAGAAAGGAATCTGTATTGCCAACTCCCATGTTGTTGACTCAGACACCAATTTTGCCATTCTGCTGAATAACATATTAGCCAAACCAGAAGCAAGAACATTGATTCTTTTTCTGATCGACGAACATGCCAGAGCCTTATTTGGAGAGATGGATAGAAAGAATATGGATCCAAGTCAATTCCAGATTGTTGCATCAGATACCTGGGGTGCCAGGACCGACTACATACCTGGATTAGAAGATCATGCTTTAGGTAAGCTAGTTCCCTGATTGAAATAGTTGGTTTATTGCCTAGACAATGTTTTTCTGACATTTATAAAAAATAAAGTCTCACTTTTTTTTTTATTATTGATGTGTATATGTAGGAGCATTAACAGTTTCTCCCAAAGCATCAGGGATCCCCGAGTTTGAAGAGTACTTCCTCCAACTGACTCCTGAGACTCATGATGGCATCAACCCTTTCTTCAATGAATACTGGGCATGGAAATTCAAATGCAACCTGCCTGGTGGCGAAACATTATATAACAAAAACTGTACAGGTAATGCATGCTCGCGAGCTCAATCTGATTATAATTCAATAGCAGAAAAGGGACATCTGTGTACAAGTAAATGCAACATTTGCAATCAAATCAGCAACTTGATAACCTTTGAGAGGCCCTAAGGTTGGTCAACGATTAACTGCCTTAACCCTAACCCTCCTCAA
Organism: Acanthaster planci; assembly: GCF_001949145.1. Next base: position 532,159 of record NW_019091517.1, read on the forward strand.
TCCTTCACCTGTTGGAGGACTGAGGAGTGTTAGGGTTAATGATTCACTGCAATGCTGTAAAGTCAATTTAAACTAATGTTTTCAACACAAATGGGCAATTGTAAGGGCTATGCACAGGGACGATAGAGAGCAGAGACACTTTTTATCTGGTAAAGATGTCCCTTAGCTTTTTCATGGACTGTACATCTGCTTAATTTAGTTTCTATACAGCATCTGTTTCTTTTTTATTCAGGGTAACGAAAATATCAAGTCAATTATAATTATTGGTCACACTTCATAAGAATGTTGTACATTTTTACTTTTAAGATCACAAGGAAAAACATGAAAAAAAAACTCTGCAGTAGAGGAAACTGGAACTAAAAACCCAACTAACAACTTCTGATTCACGAGTATCATGGCAACTGTAGGACAGTCTAGGCTCTCTGTGTTTCCAACAGGATGACTACTTGTGCACAGATCCATACAAGCACTAAAATCATTTGACTGAAGGGCATTACAAAAATTGAGGGAATGCTGACACAACAACCACTTGTATTTCTTTGTCTCTGTGTTTAAATAAGACAGATTTACATTTCTGGTGTACATGTATTTGTTGTTTCAGGCTCCGAGATGCTTTCAGGAGATGATGTGACCAGCCTGGGAATGGAAAACATTATCAATGTTATTCATGCATATGCAAATGCCCTCTCTAACCTCATCAACAAAACATGTCCTGACAGGGGTGTATGTGATGCCGTCTATGGAGTGTCAAGCCAGGACTGGTTTGATTACCTAAGAAATGTAACTTTCATCAGTCAGGTTGGCTCAAAGAAGATGGTGAGCTTTGCTGAGAATGGGGATGGGGCAGCTCTGTACTCACTCTACCAGCTTAAGGAGATGAACAACAGGTACCAGTATGAACAGGTAATGTCCCTATAATATTATGTGGTGACTGACTGTATTTCTTGCTTTGTCTAAAATATCTGTCTGGTATGAATGGGACCAAAATACCTTTACTGCAATCAGAACAATGCACCTAATGCAGCATGCAATGCAACACATACACAAGACAGAGCACTCACATGTATTGCAAACCAAGGGCAGCAAGTTGAAGACAGAAACTAAGGTAAAAAATTGCTGTGGACAAGTCAGTTTTGTAAATGCGATCTGTGAAGGGAGAGATCCAATTAAGCCAAACCTACCATCATTACAGGATTTTTGCTAAACACCCTACTCATTAATACTAGACAAATTCAAATTCTCTGGATTTCAGGATGTGAGTGACAACAATCACCTGTTGAACCACCCTGTATTGCTCTCCTACAAAACTATTGTATTTGTTTATTCTCAAACAGGCATGTAATACAAGTTGTCAACTGTAATTACAGCCTGTTATTTCTGACTTTCACATTCCTGTACACCTGACTGTATTTTTAAACAGATTGGTTTTTGGGATGACATCAGTGGACTATCAAACCTTAATGATGGCATCCTTGATCCAGTGTTCTCTTCAAAATGTACTGGTTTATGTTTGGAATGCAACTCTTCATCAACAACCACAAACATCACTTCAAACAAAAATAACTATTTTCGTATATCTGGGGACTTGGACTTTCCAGTCGTGCTTCAGCTAAGTGAGTCTGGAGAAGGGGTAACATGTGGAGATCTTAAGCTTGAGGAATCACTGGTTCTGGCATCACTCCTGTATGCTCTTGACAAGCTTAATGCCAACCCCTCGCTTCTGCCAGGGGTTAAACTTGGTGTGACTGTGGTGGATTCCTGTGGGAATCCTGCAGTTGCCACAAGGAGGCTCGTAGGACTACTGGGTGATTTTGTCAGTCTTGAAAGTACTGGACCTAGTGTTGCTGTTCTAGGTCCAGCTAATCCTGATGTTGCTGAGGAGATTGCCCACATTGTGACTAGCCAGAGCAAACTGCCGATGGTAAGTAGTTAGCTCTTTGCCAAACACATGGAGGACATCTACAAGGTACAGTTTGGTATTTCAAAAATATTTTCAATGAATTCAAAAAGTGTAATCAGACAAAGGCATGATGGGAATGATAAAGGCAGGCACTTGGCCACAAAAAATGGCATAATGTAAACAGAAAAAAATTCAAATTGAAAAACAGACAGCAATAAGAAAGGAACACGAATATGAGAAAGGGGCACACAAATACATGTTTTGATAAAAATGCCTCAGAATCAAGCCCCCCCCCTTTTAATGGATTTTTCATTCTCGTCATGTAGAGTTTTACCCCTTCCCCTTCAGAGAGCCACATGTATGTTAATTCCTAGGAAAAATCTTGGCGATGCCCATGTCATTCAGAATGCAAAGAGAAGAGGGGTGGAGGACAGGTGTGGAAAAGAACAAGTTCAGTTCTTTAAAAGAAATTAATTCTTCTTTAATATTGTGTAATCAATCTATTGTTACAGATTAGCCATGGTGCTGTCAGTCCTAATCTCAGCAGCAATCCCCGCGTGTTGAGCACATCCGCTCCATACACCGAAGAAGTTGCTGCTATTATTGCAATCCTGAAGGCATATGATTGGGATTATGTGGGAGCTGTCCATTCTGCCACTCCATACGGCAAGGTCAACAATCAGGAATTCCAGATGGCTGCCAGGGAAGCTGGAATTTGCATTGGACCACAGCAATATGTTAATGATACAACGGACTTCCAAAAGGTCATCAACGATTTCAGCAGTGACAAGTCTCTGAATGTCATTGTGGCATTTGTCAGTGAGAGACACGCCAGAAGTCTGTTGTTCGCAGATAAATTTGAACTGACTAGGAGGTTTGTGTGGGTGGGGACAGACACATGGGATTCTCTTACGTTGGTGTCTGGTCTCGAAAACACAGCCAAAGGAATGTTGGTGGTGGCCAGTGACAGCCAAGATCTTCCTGAAATACAGGACTACTTCTCAAATTCAGACAGCCTACGAGCTGCAAGTTTAAGAGATCCGTATCTCAGAGATTATCTCCAGGAAATCTGTCCCAGCTTATCCGACTGCCAGCTTGAAAATCAACTCCAAGAATCCCTCAAAGAGTTGTCTGGAGAAATTGTTCCATTGGTCAATGCTTTGTATGTAGCTGCTCATGGTGTCAACTTGCTCCATGACATAAAATGTGGTTCATCCAGTGATGAACTATGTAAGAGTTTCTATGATTCATCTCCTGATGAGAAGGTGGATGCTATTCGTCGTGTGACAGTGGAATCTGGGGCTGGTGGGAAACCTTTCTTATTCAATGGAGGGAGTGTTCCTGCGGCTTACAGCATAAAAAACTACCAGTATAATGGGCAAAATGGACAATTCCTTGTTGTAAGTTACTTGTCATGCCTTGCCTATGAAATACAATCTACAATGTATTACATCAGAAAATAATTCAGATCACACTTTATTGGTACTGAAGAAAGAAGTTTTCCCTTCATTACCTTTGAAAAGCCATGGTAAAAAACTGCCATCGTAATGTCTCCAAGGGCACGTTTTTGTATCTACCCCAAATCTTACATTATAATCTACATCATAAAATGCTCATTTCCTTACTATTTGTTTTTGATAGGTTGGTGAATGGCACAACAATCAACTAAGCATTCGGAGTGCAGGTGTGAACTTGTACAGCCCCGATGCAGAAGAGCCTCAAAGAAATCCATCTGGGTGCTATTGTGGACCTGTTGAGTCACAACAGGTACATGTGTGGAGGTGGATAGATCATGGTATATGGGCAACCGTTGTCCTTGCTCTGTCTGGACTGTGTGGAGTGTTTGCAGTCTTGATAGCCATCTTGTTTCTCAGTAATCGGCAGGGTTATATTGTTCAGAGTGCATCTTTCAGTCTCAGCGTGTGGCTTCTCTTTGGTATCATCCTCATGTACCTCCTGAATCTGACGTTCATGTTTGAGCCCAATACAGCTATCTGTGGCATCCGTCGGTTTGGCATCAGTTTTGTGTACTGTGTGGTGTATGCCTCTATGCTTGCCAAGAGCATCCGCGCCAATCGATTTGCACGCAAAAAGCCTGGTGTTGACATGAACTTTGCTGGCTCTTGGTCTCAGTCTCTGTTATTCTTGGCCTTTCTTCTTCCAGAGGGTTTCCTAATAGGCGAGTGGCTTATCCTGATTCCTCCAAGCGTTCGCCGACCCTTTGACAATGACACTTGCGCACCTGGTTCAATGCAAACATGTGGCATTTCCAACATCGATCTAACCATCTTCATGATGTATGCCTACTTCTTGGTCCTGGTCACATTCTTCTCCTCCTTTGGCGCCCTCAACTCCCCTCATGCCCAGCATGAAGGTAAATCCATCTCAGTTAGTAGTCTGTTTAGCATCTTGATTCTGACTGCCTGGGCCTGTGTGCTGCACCTGGCTGACCCCCTGTATGGTATTCCGGGTATCTCCATCGGTCTGACGGCAGATGCCACGATCATTCTGGTGTTCATGTTCTTAGGAAAAGTAGGAGCCCTCACCAAGAAGGAGGAAGCTGACACTGGTAACAGGAAAGTTAAAAATGCTGATGTGGAAGATCGGCCGGAGAAGGTGATAAATGTGTACGAAAATGCTGGAGGTAAGTGACATGCACAAGACAGAAGAAAAAAACTTTCAGAGCTTCAACCCAAACAGGATGATGGTCAAAGGAGATACATGTACAGTTAACAATTGTTGTACAGGTCATGGTGTTTCATACACCCAAGGGGGCAATGGCACCCTCGGCTTCGCCTCGAGTGCCATTTGCATTTGCCCCCGAGGGTGTACAAAGCCCATGGACCCTGTCACAGCAGGCAACAATTGTTGTTACACCCCGGTTATAGCTTACACTGGAACAGTCTTATGTGTAATATATACATATTTCATGTATTTCATAAATTAAAATGCTTTGACAAACTTAAACACTTGAACAGCAAATATTGAATTACAAGGATAATTCATAAGGCATAGTCTGACCATCACAGTGCTTCAATGTCCCCTATACAGTGCACATATCCTGTAATAATTGGTGCGAAGCACCACCACGGCAATCCACCCTTGTACCCAAGATTACACAATTACAACACACTGGACACGACACATCAACTGTGGGAAAGATCACCATTATCCATCATTTTTTTCAGCCCAGCAACATCATCAGTGCGCTCGAGGCATGAATGATACATGTGTGCCGGTTTGTGGCATATCATGTGATCAATTCGCGACCAATAAAAATTCAGTATCTATGACCGTGGTATAACAATTCCAGTTGTATACGCACAGTGTAGTCCTTCCAAATTTCGATTCTGTATCAGATTCTAGGGCACAGACCTAAATTTATGGTCAAACGCAACATAATGAGCAGAAAAAAAGGCCCTCCACAAAGACTCTAATTCAAATTTTTTTTCTTTTTATTTTGCAATGACAAACTGCCCTTGCTTATCTCAAATCAGAAATTCCAACTTTCACATTTAATTTATGTACACCTATTCAGCAATGCACTACTTGAGTGAACAATTTACATGTTTTTCTACAGAAGTTCGTCAAACATTAAAAAAGAAAGTTCAGAACAAATTAACCCTCACTACCTTGAATCCTGCAACATCCACATGACACATGGTTTTTGCAGTATGTTGATGGCCTTAGGGTTGTAGAGCCCATGATGGACAACGAACCTTGACGCACCTCTGTTGTACAGAGCCGCTGGTGTTCTGCAAAGTCTTGGATTCTAAAGAATTAACAGGCCTCACCACAGAAAGGAGAGGGGTTAACACTTTGACAAAGCTTTCAATAACGATGCCAAAATGCCCCATTGTCATTGATTATTTCTTTATTTAGCTACAGCTCACGTACCAGAGGAGGCAGATGTAGATGTAGACGAACAGACCCAATTCTAAGATGGTGAGAGACAGAACACAGCGAACAGCATCTTGTCTATGAGACACAGCATTCCAAATCATCCGTAGTCTTTAATGGATAGTATCAACTTGACAAGGTGAAAAAAAAAAGATTGAGGCTACGGCTGGGAATAAGGCATGAACCTATGGAAACCACTGGCTAGCAGCTACATTTCTCTAGCCATTTCTAATGTATTTCAAAATGTCTATGTTACCCTGACCGAGAGACAGTTTGGTTGTGTCAACAACAAATTTTGAGAATCACTTTCAACATTTGGCATCAATTTACAGAGGTGAAAATCTGCAAATGGAAGCATTAATTGAAATTTTACATGTAATCCTGGAAAACAAAACGGCTTCAAAAAGATTTTTTTTCGTTAGCCACTTTAGTTTTAATGGTGGAGGAATAGAATTCTGTTCAGTAGTATATGTATATGCAGGATGTATATGATTTGACCATTTACATTTAGCTTTGGCATTTTGGTATGTAATCTTGGCCAGGCACAGCTGTATTAGTGTCCAAGTGGCTTAAATGTATTCATAACAAAACTGTGAATTATCCTGAACAATGTGAACATGATAACATAATTATACTGTATCTGCTCCTGTCAACATTTGAGGACCTGACACATAATCTATCTTTAGTCTCTATACAACCATAAACCCTCGATGGCATTTGAAAAATGTCTTGAAACAGGATGCTTCAAGAATGTTGGAGCCAACAAATACCATATTTTAGTTTGTAAGTTACACATGGAGTTATGTACATGTAGACTCAAGAATAGTATTACATTGTGTATACATGTGCATATCTACCATGGTACATGTACCTGTATATTCCACCAGTCCACGTTTGATTAAATGTGATTTATGCAAATGATAGAACCTGTATATTGTTTAACATGTATTCTGCATCAGATATACACGTACATGTACTGTATTTATGATCAATAACTACTTAATATCAGACCTGCCAACCTGCTGTACTCCTTCCTGAGGTCAGGCATTACCACACGATAGATTAAAAGGTACTTAAAAGAACCCTCAGTTCATTTAATAATCTAATCTATTATGTGGTGATGCCTGACCTCAGGAAGGAGTACAGCAGGTTGGCAGCTATGTAAAACATGTATCAATTTTACAGGTGGAAGTCTGTTTTATCATTGTTATCGATCAACAAGATACTACGATCTTAAAATGCTAACACATAATCAAAAACAGGATTTTTCAGCGAGATGAAGAAGTGAATCTTGTTTGCTTTGAAAGTAATCACAATGAAATATGAAGGACACAGCTTGGTGTGAAATGGCTTCAAATATTGGCAACTGTGATGCATAGGTAAGAGAGGAGTGGGGAAGGAACTGTACAGTAAAAAAAAAGTAACCAGATACGTGTGGAACTGTGAAAGGTATCTTTCCCTGCACAGCCTGGTCACAAGGAACGAATACTTTATCTCACATTCTATTTTTTACCTTTTTACTGATAAGAAGGTGTTGAGTGCTTTGATTTAATCTCAGTTTTAAACTTGCATAAAACAAATTATTTTGTTTTTCCATCATGTGTATCAACCAAAATATTTAACTGAAGGTGGCAGGGAAATTGGAGGTCTTGATTTACAAGTTTATCCTATGACACGTAATAAATCTGACAAAGGTGAATTTGATTGATTAGTCCCGTCAAGTATAATGTAAGAGTTTGGTGTCAAGTCAATTTCTTAATGCAAAATGAAACCACTGCACTGATTGCAATATATGAACTCCACTACATCATCCAAAATTCACGTCACTAGCCTCTGTTGCGCTTTCAACATTTTGCTGAGCTCAAAATTTACCAGAACTTTGGTAAATGAGAAATCAATACCATAAATTTTTACAGAAAGTGAATGTGGAACAGAAATCTTAAGTTCTTTCTGAAGAGAGTGGAGGGTCTGCTCAATCCATATGCCTAGACCTTTGGCCTGTCCACTGGAGGCAGAATCATGGGGATCAGAGCTCTCCACTTTTTCAACTGGGGACGTGCCTTTCCCACCACTAGTGGCCAGAACACAATACGGTAGGGCTTATGGATTGGTCAATTGATGGCTGATGGTCTCAAAACACTCTCCAACACTTTGAAAATCATTCTGCCTCCATTAGGCCTAACGTTTTGTCCAATTTTTCAGACCAAGTTTTCATCCAAGGATTTCCTACATGTAAATCAAATCACACAAGTGACAATTTATTTTTGACCCCAACCATTGTGAGCTAGTGTCATCTAGAAGGCAACCTTTCCAGATGTAACACACCTTTTTGCAGTCTATGGAATCCAAACAACAGGCAGCAATATCCAGTTTTAAAAGGCACTCCAGGTGTTTATATAGCTGAGTGATGAGGCTGAGTCAATTCAAATTACTAAACATTTGAATATTCAACCTACCATTCAATCGAATATACATTTGGTTTATCACATTCATATAAAGGCAGAAACAAAATAAAATTGTATTTTACCGACAGAAAAATGCAAAACTTCCAAGGGAAAGGAAAAGTAATTTTTGGCTTTACTGTTAGGCATAGGCATTTGTAACACCTAAAAGTAAGCCTTTAGAATACACTTTTGTAACCAATTACTTGACCTTTTTTCCTTTTCAAGTTCACAGATTTCCACCACTGATTATTCAATTAAGACAATAAATATTTAATTGTTTGATAATTGAGTGATTGTTTGAATAAATGGCACAACCCCACCGAGGAGGAAAGTCAGGCTTACCATGGACCACTGGTGCATTTAGAGAATTACAAATCAAGTAAAATATTCACACTCTCTCACTCCCAGTCTTCCCTCTTCACATCAGAACAATCATGCGAGAAAAAAAACACGCTTGCTTCCATAATATACATGTACATGTACGACAGTCCCACTGCAGCTACATGGGTCATGTTGACATGGAACACTGACTGGCATTCCAAATACAAGTACACAGAAATCAATAAATAATAATGCTCAAGCATACAAAAACACTTGTTATAGATAGGCCCTTTTTATTTCAAACATGACTGCTATATTGCCAGTAAAGTCAGTCCAATCTGCTTTTGATGTTGCCTCCACATTTGCAACGTTTCAGACCAATTTGTCAGTCAACCACCCCCTGGGGGTCAGTTTAGGTGGCTGGCATCATACGCTGAATCCAGAGCAAATCCAAAGACCACATGTGCAAAAACGATCTGGACAAATTTTGCTTCCAAAAAACATATAAACATAAAACCCATAAACACCAACAAATGGAGTACAAAAATTTCCAGTATACAGTGCACAAAAGAGCGAAACTGTTCAAAATATATTGCCTTATAGTATTAATTTCATCATGATTTAAATAATCAACCTGCTGGTCAAACAGGTACACCTAAGTACCAGTACATCAAAACAAGAGATTCAAGGCAGGTCCAATTTCACATCAATTCCCTGCCAGACGGTAGTGCGCAATTGGCTATGTGAATATTTTGTAGCAAGGTCTTTGGGACAAAAGGGACCAACATCCAATTGAAGCTCAACCATGTTCGGTGTGTCTGAGTCAGTGTATGGTCATGCTGACATGGCCCCTTCTCAAGCACACACTGTTTATCCCCAAATGATCCATGATGTTACTGAGAAAAATAAAAACTAATGTTACAGATAAATATGTGATTTTTTTCCAATTAAAAAATACCTAAAACTATGACAGGTTTTTCTTTAAATTCAAGTTCTCTATTTTATTCGTTAATTTCTCTCAACCTGCGACAATGCGAAGAGATGCTGATTTCTAGAGAATAAGTTGTGTAGATATTCGAAGCAGCTGCTCATTTCAAGCTGTGTCCCCATTGGGCCTTTTCTACCTTGCCTTTTGTTTATAGCAACTTACCATATTTCCCTTGTACAAATCTTCCACCTCCACCTCAGCAGAATGTTTATACACCACGCATGGTTAAATTAATGCGACACACTGCCGACGTTTGCCACTGTATTTTCAAGCTTAAAATCCCAATCGTCAGGATTTAACATGGATCAAATATAACCTTGCTGGATTTTGCATGGTGTGAGTAATAGACTCAGCTACCAGGCTGATGAATTTGGTAATTATGCATCTTGACTAAAATTTCCCCAATATATGCCCCAAATTTCTCCATTGCCAAATGTGGCAATTGGATGGCACAAACTTCCGGTCGACTCTGAATACATTATTTGGATGCAAAACTAAGGACATTCTTTGAACATTCCCACTGGACTGTGGTATATAATTCTGGTCAGCCATGGTAGCATTGCAAAAAAAACAACCAATGGAAACACAAAGCTCTACACAGAGACTTTTAACTTGTGTGATCTGCCACCAACATCAGAGGTACATGTAAAACTCTTCAACAGAAATGGAAAAAGAGAACTCTACTTATGTTTGAACAATCACAGCCGTAAGTGCAAAACCAACTGTAGAGCCTAAGGACTTCCAAGCATGGACTGATCTACATGTATTAAAAAAACCAATGCCGAGTTTGCAATGTGAAATTTGCAGTATGAGCGAGGCATGTGGCACTGTGCATGGAGGACAGGGCTTAATGAATAAGTCTACTGTTTTATTGCTTCTGCAAAAATTTGACTTTTTCAGACCAATAAAGGTTTCCCATAGCAAATTGCAATCGGGGTGTGTTTTTGTATTAAAAGTCTTACAATGTCAAAATCTGACTCTGTTAGTTAAGCAAAATTCACAAAATATCTGACCTATTGAAATTGAAAATGAGATGTTAAGTACGGAAAATGCAACAAAATGATATACTTAAAGAAAACCCATCCGAAATGCACCTTAGAGTTCTTCCTTTGTTTGTTCTTGCTCCTCCTTTGTTTCTTTGGGGAGGTAGGGTCCTTGTAAGAACTCTTCAGGGACCGCATCATCTTTGGATTTCTTCTTGTAGAAGCCCAAGTTGTCAAACAAGGTGTTGATTTCGGGCCGCTTCATGGTTTTCAGACCAATACGCTGTAATCACAAAGAAATTACTTAAGATGTTTAATTAAGTGTGAAATGAAGAACTACCTTTTTGCTGTTCAGAAACATATGCCACAATGTGGACATAGCTTTTGAGGTGTGCAACAAAATTCTATTTAAACATACTCAGTGGTAACCTGACAGGAAAAAACATACAGAAATCACCGTGCATTAAGTTGAAAATTGATGTTAATTACACGTAAGCAAAAGTGTGATTACGGCAAGTGCCACACACCTGCGTGCACACTTTACAACAAAGTCAAAGCAAAAGCATTCAAGGTTTTAATTCCACTGACAAAACCTGTCTTAATCGGACTTGTAAGATTCATTAATTTTTGTGACTTGAATCACTGTAATGTAGTGACTGCAGTCCAGTCATTGTAATGTAGTGACTCGAGTCAAGTCATCAGACAAAACGTTGAGTCGAGTAAAGTATTTAGCTTGAATCATTTCAAGTCACCAATGTTTGAACACAATATGATAAATAAAAAAAGAGAGAGAGTCATTTTTTTGGCATTTTTAAATTCACCCCTCGATTTCAATAGACATGCTTGCACCACAGCTTGCTCTTGAAGATATTACCGAATGACATGAACATTAGGAAGTGGCATTCTAAGTCATTGTAAATTTTTTTTTTTGCATAATAGTTTGCCTTTAATTTGGGACTCAAGCCTTATCAACTTTCATTTGAGTTGGGTCTTCCGAGGAGGGACTTGAGTTGAATTGAGTCATTTGCTTGCAGTGACTTGAGTCATTTACCTGTCAGGACTCAAGTTGAGTTGCCAAAAATTGTGACTCGAATCAGTGAGTTGTGAATCGAATCATTTCAATTCTGGTCATAATGTACACATTGACATGACAATGTTTCTCAACAAGTTCACACAGCTTGAAGTCAAGAAAATAATGTACCAACCTTAATTACGTTGCCTTCCTGGTCCAGCAGAAGTAAATCAGGATCTGCCCCGCCAATGTGCTTGAAGGGTACATTATGGCTGGAGGAAGGGGTGCATAGTCAAGAAAATTTGCAGCAGCTACATGTATACTCTAATTCAACAACCAGAAGTACACATATTGACACCATTACTGCTGTGGCACAATGCTAGAGGACAGGAGGTGCACATGCGTTAAATGCCTCTTCAACCAACATGATGTTGTGATTCGCCAACGCATGTGCGTGATAAGCTGAAGAATGCGTGTGTACATAAGTGCCATGCCACTTCAGTCCTGGTGTCTAGTTGTATTAGTCTAAAGGAAAGCAGGGAGCACAATTGGGGGACAGGTCTATGGGAAAATTTGCACCCCCCCCTTAAAAGTTTTTTTTACAGCCTATCTTTGGATCTCCTGCTTCATGGACATGCCTGCTGTGCCAAATCTTCAAATTGGACACATTCAACTGCGGGTATCTGCGGAGCAAAAAGTCACTTCTGATCGTTTGCTCAGCAAGTACCTCAACTGTGGCCTACAGTCAATTTTTGCTGCTTTGTCTACCCCTTAAGGCTGCTTCACAAAACTCAAACAGAACAGATTTTTGTCTCAAGGCCTTGCAAGGCAGAAAATGTAATATGCCACTGGATACGCCTCTGCCACACTTCCAACGAAGACATTTCCATCCCAGCTGGGATTGACAAAACATTCTTTCTGTTCTTTCATAAAAGACTGGCAAGAGGTCAATATAACCAGGAAACTATAATGGTACAACATGAAAGGATACTAGAGGGGCAGATCATGGGTTACAAATGCCTTGACTTCAGGAAGCCTGTTCAGCTGTCATCCACTGCAACTCTGGAAAGACATGATATAAAAACAGTGAGTAAAAAAAAGAATGAGTAATTTTGACAAGAGAGAGTGGTGCAACTGAGTCTCTCTATCCAACATGCGGCAATGTTTCATCAGACTGACAAATCTTAACACGAAACCCATTTGTTTTCAAATGGTGGCAACAATTCAAGGAGGTTCAATACTACGCACATGATACACGGACATGTTATCCCTACAAGTTTAAATACATGTACATGTACACTGTCAGTTTTGCTTTCAGAGCTGGAAAGATGTTTGGCAGACCAACAGGTATTTGTGTTCAGAAGAGTTATGACTAGACCCAGTGCATGGACTTTATTTCCCTTGCAAAATCCTCTAAAGCCACTAAGAAAATGTAAGATCCATTGAAGATGCAGTTCCAGTCAACTGATACAATGTGATTTTCATCTGATGGTGAGAGAAGAAATAAGCACAATGGGACCCACGTTACAATTGGTCAAGCTGCCTTAATGTCGACATGGATGATCTTACAACTGCACAAGTACTTCTTGGTCTTATTACAAAGGTACGGTAGGCCCGACATGCATGAATTGCCCTGTTGAAACCTAAACTATTAAGAAAAAGTCATAACAAATGTTGGGCATAAAAATCTGTAAGACAAACACACTCAAATTAGCTGAAACTTTTGAAAGGCATAATGATAATTGCAGAAAGCCTAGCTCTAGGGTTCATAAAATACAAATGCTAGGGCCTAGGCCTACACCCTCCTAATCCTATGGACATGGTGCCTCCTTCCTCCCCTACAGGCCTCTTTCTACATGTACACGTTCAACCGAATTCCAACTTAAGACACTCAGTGTTTCGCTTAGGCCATGTAGGCCTAGTCCTTTGCCTGACTTGAACATTCTGAGTACATAGTACCTCAAGTCTGCCCGAGTAGACAAGCCGTTCCTCGGAGCGTGCACTGTCACCAGCAGCACCTTCATCTTCTGCAGCAACCACGGCAGCAAACAGGCTCAAAACAACCAAGACGTCCCTCCAACTCAACGCCATGATGCCAGCGAGAACTCCCGACACTCCTGTGTAACGTTTGACTTATTTAAGATTTAAAAGAGTTCGACGCGTCGGCGGGAGTGCTGCCGTCGCGGACACTAGTCAGCTAGTGACCAGGCTGAAATCGGCACGAAATTCAAGTGCCTGCTGATTCACGGCCAGGAGACTAGCCACTAACAACCACGGTGGCCTGCTAGGATTGGATTAACCAACTGCTCAAGTGAACATAGGCCTCTATGTTAATTTAACTACAGGCCTAGCAACTTTTATCCTGGCCAGGTATGACCAGCATCAGCACCCGCCACCAACATGTGCAACTAGACTTAGAACTTATGAAAAAATATGATAAAGGCCGTTCGGAAGTTTGGCTGGTGTTAACTGAATAGCGACCTCTACAGGCACGCCTTTTTGTTTACAGCCATTGTTCAAATCGACAGTTTTGCGTCTACGACTTCTTATTTTGAGTAGGCCCCTATAGTACTCCACAGTTAACATACGTAGCCTTAGATAAAATATTCCTTTCTGATACTGTCTTAAGGCTGCATCCGAATCTCTTGTCTAGAGCTAGGTCTAGGTCTTCGCTCGATTGGAAATGCGTGGAGATGCGTAGACAATAGACCTAGCCGTAGCTCTGGAAGCCCGTTTCGGACACGGCCTATTCTACAAGAATTCTGCATACGACATGCACATGCCGTGGCACCATTTCATTGGTTACATCGTGTACGTTATAACGTACACGATGTAACCCTCACAGCAAAATGAGTTTAACAAGGAGGGCGACCTCTTTGTTCTGAAATTTAAGGATTTTTTTTCTGATGTTATAGTTAAATTGAGTAACCCTGGATCCTTCCACTATTGTTCTGCATATATTACTCTAAAGAGAATCGTGCATCCTTAGAATTCAATCATAATTCTAAGGTCAGAAGGCAATTTCTAAGAGTGATTTAGCTGGCAACGAAAATGCCTCCTCTTCATGATCGAGGTTGGAAAGAAAAGTACGAGTAGTTGGCACGAGTTGGTGGGGTTCAAAATGCATCCCTTTTGTACTTGTTCTTTGAGTATCTAACACGAGATCATCATCTAAAAAATGGCCTAAAATTTACGACTATTGAGATGTTTCGGGTCCGGGAACATTGGTTTACGAGTACGGGCATCCCATCTTAACGTGTTTTAATCACAAAGAAGTTTTTGTAACTTGAACGAAGAAACTGTGATGCATATTAACGTTATACACGTTATTACGTGCCCTTAGTGCGACAGTTACGAAATTTTATACGAATCCGGGAAGGGGTAGAGGACTCTTTTTCTCGATCCCCTCCTCTGAGAAGAGCCTGCGCAACTGTAGTACAGATACAGACAAAATCCAAGATTTGCAGTCTCTAATGATCCGTTAATAATGGGTCCAATTTTGAACTTTTAATCTCGAAAAAGGAAAAGTGAGTAGCACTTGATTGTATTTCACTACCTGCATTAATCCCCATCATCTGATTGGTGGATCGTTGATCACAAGTCACTGAATTATTAACAGTTCTATTCAACGGTGCCAATTTAATATAACTTCATTCACTTGACAGGTTCCCACCCCAAGTCACGTCTTGTTCCCAGTCAGAAAGAAGATAATGTGGGGACGGAAACCAGTCTAAGATTGCACGGTACAAGTGGGTGACACTTCGAAGACGAATCTTTTTAGCAAAATTACTGACACTAGTACGCGAGCGGGACCTATCTGTTTGTCTAACAGAGGAGGATTATGCAGGTATACTTCATAAAACAAATAATGAATGTTTATAAGTGCAATGGTGAGAACAGTTTCAAACGGTGACTGATGAAGTGTTGGATATCACGAGGCGACGCTGAGTGGAATCGAAAATTTCATCTGTCACCGAATGAAATTATTATTACCATTGCACTCACAAACATTCATTATTTTGTGTACTGGTCATCTTTTAAAGTATGCACCTTGTGAGCAGGTAAGCAAGGTGCCGTCCCATTTGTGGCAAGGCCTAGTCCGGGATTTCGGAACTCGGACTACGTGGAGTGGCACGGCCGTTTCCGAGTATTACCAAGATCTAGTTCTTGTTTTGCACACAAAGTTTGCGCATGCAGATTTATTTGGGAGGGGTCAGGAGATGGATGCAGTTTGCCATTTTAACATGTCAAGGTGCCCCCTTTCCCGTTTCATTATTATGAATGAAGGCTATCACTCGGCGCTGCCGAAAAATGGTGTAAGTGGTTGTACAATTAATTACAAGCGTTTTTTTTTAAATTGTTAAAGAAAAAATCCACTAATAGTCACCGTATATTTCTTTATTACTGAGGCCGTTCCTTCAGAAACAAAACCAAACAGGGGGAAAATGAAAATTACCATTGTGTCCATCAAACGAACTTAACATTAAGTAACAGAAAACTAGCACGAAAACATCATCACTAGTTCCATAGTGGCCGCAGGTTGCGATCGCGTGCCACATAGTACCGTATGCGTTTACAATATTACTTCAATCTTTTGTAGCAGACCCCAGCCCATGATCTGATGCGCTGAAATTATACTCCGCATCTGTCGCTCTGAAAAACACCCATCAGGTCGATGAGGCTACACCCCCAACCTATCCTTGAACTGCTCTCGTTCAGACCTCTGGACAAAACAAACCCTCCCTTTATCTTCACACAGTTCTAATTTCCATTGGGTCAGGCCAGCAGACTGGTGTCTAAAGGCGTGCCAGCCTTACCGTGAACTCCCCATTGTTGCTCTCGTGGGAGCACAATAAGAGGAACGAGGCGGATGCAAGTTGTCCGTATGATTCGACTGATACAAGATTAGAACGCTAATTCTCAATGACGCCAGGTTTGGTCTTGAGGGGGATATCTGGGGGGTTGCTGGTGCATCCACCGAACGGCCATGTCTTTTAGGGGTGGTACAGGGTGTGCATGCAGAGCATGTGTAGCTGAGAAACTGAGCAGGGATGGATGTTGACACAGATGTGGTGCGTCGTCAGAAAAGATGGTTGTACTTTGCACTTGTTTCTTCTGAAGATGAGTGGGCGTGGTGGGGCTCTCATCTTGACGATCTCGCTGCATGTTACGACAATAATTATGACTGGAAATGATGACTGTGGTGAGAGTGGTGGAAGGTGAACGGGGACGTTGATAAGATGATGATGAGAAAGGGTGATGGCGGTGAACGAATGGTTGTGATGATGGTACAGGGTCAGAATGGAGATGATACTGTCAACTGTAGTAAGGATGGTGCTAATAGTGGTTAGGCAAACGAAGATGATGTTATGTTTAAAATTAGTATTGATGGTCCGATGAGGGTCAGATGATGTTGATAAGCCCCCACTCTGAATTGTTTGAGGATTGTGCTCATACATTGTAATGGTGGTGATGTTGGTCAGTATGGTGTTGATTTAATGAGGGTGGCAGTGCTGGTGGCCAGTTGATAATTAAATCACTTATAGACCAAGCTCTTGCATAAAACTCACAGAAATAAAAGAAAAACAAACTTTATTCACACGCTATTCTCTGGTGTAAGTTTGCAACATTCTAGGGACAAGGCGAAGGTATGAGCTGACTGACAGTTTGATTGAACGTTTCCTTTCACACCTGTGCTTATAGCACCCGAGACCAGTTAGGCTTCACGAAAATCTCGAAGCACAAGATGCTTCTGATCATGATTTGTAAACACCTTTAAAAATATTTTATCATAAAAAGTCTTTATCATGAAGAGCCAGTGGAAATTGTGCGTGATGGTCAGAATGTCCGTTAAACGCAACAAGTGATCTTGTTCATAATCTGTTTCTAGTTTATGCAGGCTCATTCACCAACTGCAAGTTTTCGAGCGGTTATTGTCATGTGCACGAAACACATGCACAACCCCAGCAGTGTTCCACTGCGTAACACATGGACACAACATGCTAATGAGTATCTTGCAATCTCGGTGCGTATATTTTTAATTCACAAATTTCCCGCGTTGACAATGAGAGGACCAGGAAGAGTCTGAGCTGAGCCCGTGATTGGACGGTGAAACACTCATTCGGCGGTCGCCTATTGTCTGTCTTAGGAAATATTGTACTGTTACAGGCAAGTATGTCTGAAGTGTCATGGACCGCATCGCTTGAATAATAGACATCACAGCAAGAGGTCTTGAGAGAAAGGCCCGTGTCAGCCGGTCTGTTACGGGGGATCTGGCGGGCCAAACGAAGGGACCTCGTGAAAAATGAAATGGCAGAATGAGCCAGCAATCTGCTGATTATAAATGTAAGAATACAATACAATTTTTTTCTTTTATGCCGGTTGGGACGATTCCTGCTGTGTGATTGAACGGGCTAGACGGAAGTGTGGTCGGCCGAGCAGTAGCGAACACGCGCTGGCGACCCCAGCGCCTCGCCAGCCCCAGCGTCGCCCGGCCTATCACTGCACGCCTCACAGCGTCTTGTCACCGCTTGATTTTTTTTGGTTGCACGGTCCCTTTCATTTTTGTTCTGTATTCCACAACCCATGTAATAATAAAATGAAAATGGCAGCCAATGTCGGTTGTTGCTGTCTGCATGTCTTGTTCACTATTTGTGTTCGTCTGCCATGCTATCTTCGATGCGTAGTAAAACAAGACTGGATTATCTTACGAAAACGGAGTGCGCATCTGGAACGTGGCCCTGTGGCACCGTCTGAAGTGGCAGTAAAGAGACTGTCCTTAGATGCACATCCTCGTACTTCATGGAGACTTAGACAAAAGGGTTTGCTCCACTGCTACACAACAACAGGGAACAAAAAAGAAGAGAGGACCTTGTAACGGCCGTGGGAACAGTTGGAACAAGCGCAGACCATCACATGCTGTGAAAATCGTCACTTCTGAGTCGCTCGATTTTATAAAACGGCTGCGATTTCGTCCAACCAGCATAGAGTGTAAAAAAAAAAAAAAGCAACAACACACCCCGACGGCGGACCTCATACACACAGCATCGGCATGTGAGAGTAAGGCGGGAATATACCTGCATAGTCGTGGCCGGGCACACCGGCCACATGGTGCCCCTCACACGGTGCTGTGACTGCACGTCTGGTTTTAGGCTGACGGCTCCTGTCGCTTAAACAATGTGGGCCACAGATGGTGAACAACGGACTTCGATTTTCACTTTCCAAGCCTCGCGTCCGAATTCCTGAACACAGTTCCTACCGAATCTGAACACCTGGAGGCGCAGTGAGGACATCTGATGATATAAAAATGACGGAATTCGCACAAAAATCCATCAAATTCGTCAAGTCACGGGAGCGGAGCGCAAGGATCTGAAGAACCGGTAGCTGGCGATGGCTTTCCCCACTGTTCATCAGCGAAGGCTCGGTGGTGATCGCAGCGTGGGCGAGTCGCATGTCTGGCGCTATCGTTGAAGAACAATATGTATGTATGACTCTTCTCTTTCCTGTGTAACCTGGAATTTCTCATTTTAAATATGTAGTACTGAATACACGTAATGTGTTGTTTTAGATGGATATATAAATCTGGGGCATTTTAATTTTTCAGCCTATGCTCCGAGAACGGTACTGTATTTTAATACGGAATAGGGCAGGTCAAACTTGATGAAAATGATATCCACTGGATCCAAAAATGTATTCACATTACACAAGCAAAACTATACAACCCTATCGATGTAACAAGCATTATTATGATCAGCAAAATTTGCTAATATCTGCCCATCAAGGAATAAGAAGGTCTCTACTTAGAACGTCAGCCGTTCAGTAATGTTGACATGGAAGATACTATAAACCATGCATATCGGAAGTTATACATTTAAAACTCTCCCGTAATATTAAGAATGGTCTGCCGATTGCCCTTTTAAATTGCTGAATCATCATGTCGTGGGTGGAAATGTACATTTGAGCATCCTCGAGAACGGTTACTAACGGACAGAAATACTCCATGATTCACCGTTCCAGTGATGAAGGAAGCGATTTGTTATCCATTTTTATCAATAAGTCACAAAAGAAAAAATATTACTTGTTTGACTCTGAGGACAATTCATGGGGGGGGGACAATTTAATCGCCAAGGAGAGAAACGAACCTATTGATCCAACTCTGAAGAAAGCCATTGATATATCCTCACATTAGTTTAACATGAATCAATCAGAACTTTTGACAGTCTCCATAAAATCTCAGTGTACAAATTGTGAAGTATTGTTAAGAATATAATTTGAGCACCTTGCAAATGAGATATCATTTCCGAAGGAAAACTGTTGATGCTCAAGCCGAACATTTATCTGTCATCTTTTGAAAACGCCCATGGATACAAACATGCATGGGGAAAAAGCTGGATTTACAAGAATCAAAATTACCGAACATCATCTCTATTCGGCAAGTTTAGGAGGAACTCTCCTCGCTCCAGGTCCTTTGCCAGAAGAGTCAACATGCTTAAATAACACGATTTTTTCAATAAAAAGGATTATTATAATTTAATTCAAATGTGAAAGAACAACAGGCACGTCTTACAAAGACGGATAGGAAAGTTACGAGAGCAACAACAAACACGCTCGTTCTGAAAGAGGGGGAAAACGGAGTTAAGACATTTTTCTTAAAAATAATGCATCAAATTGCTTAATTAAGGGAATTGAAATTTTAAAAGAGCCAGATGAATGAAAGTACGAAATTGCAGAAAGATAAATCAAGGTGCCGTGACAACAGGATGAATGGAGAGCTATGGAAAACATTGACAATTGAGGGAGAAAGACATTTAGTACATGTACATGTATAAGTATAACACCATTCCAGCGGACATAGGACGGGATGAAAACCAAAAGTTACAAAGTACACCTGAGATGTAACAATAACAATAACGGATAAAAATGTCGAAGGTACAAGATTGCTGGAATTGATACGCTAAGAAATGGCTAGGAATCATTTATGCCAAAAATCAGACAAGTGCTAATCCATGATGTGATGCATTTTCTTTGATAGACCTCAAGAACATCAGCGAAACGTAAACGCTTCATAAAAATAATTATAACTTTTCGTTTGAGGTTTTACTTTCTGTTAGCTAATGGCTTAAACTCTACTTTTGTGATTATTTTCATTCGTTTATCGATATCAAAGGTATACACTCCAACTTTTATCCTGAAAAACATGGGGCGGTATCTACAGTGCAGAGTATGAATAAAATTAAAACAACTGCCAAACAACTGCCTTAAACGGAAAATTGGGAAGTAATTCCCTAGATCTTGGCAAGCACTATGATCGTGTGCAACTGCTCAAGTTCATACACTTGCTTTTCAAGCACATAAGATAAAAGGAAAATTACATTTCTAAAAATTAAAGATGGTATTCATTTAACACATGATTCAGCTCATGGGCTTCAAATTCATGAAGTTACTTCATCGAAAAAAAAAATCAGCACATTCGTCTCAACTGACCGAACGAAATTATTGTCGTGAAATGTTTTCAAACATTACAGGTTGAAATGGTACGACAGGTTTCATGATGCATATGACATATATCATAAAGTAGAATGTAATGATATTATATTTCATGCTTCATATCGACAACAGTTTATTATGAGTTTTCCACAAGTAGTCATGGCACATTTTAAATAGAAACCACCATGCATTTAACCCATCCACCATATTTCATTTTTAATTACTGTATATATAACTACCGGACTTTACAGTGTTAAATTGGACATTTGTACCAATGCACAATACCCCGTTCAGTCAAAGTGACCCGTGCAGCATCGTCTTTGTTTCTCTGTCTAAACATGCCAGAATTATAACATGAAATACATTGCATTATCGATTTGCACAAATTTTTCAGCAGAAATGAATAAAATACAAAGGTGATTAGATAATTAATGTAGGTCGATATCGTCAACAACACCTTTGGTTTCTAATAACTGTTTGCAGTAGTCGGTAGGGGTGGTGTTGATGTTCCAGAATTATACTCGAAATTGTACTTCACATGACGTGCGTCAAAGTAATCATATGTACCAGCACACATCATAACGTAAAAACACCTTATTTAAATTGATTTTACCAATTCAACCTGTTTTTCAAACAGAATTTGGCCTACTCTATTAGACATCAAAACATAAAATTTGAATTATCAATGAAAAGGGTATTTTACATTTATTCTTCATCGTGAGACCCAGAGCCCTAAAACAATTTTTTTATGTTAACTTCCAGAAAGTCATTGAAAATAAAATCCACCTCGCCAATATTATCAGACTGAAAACAAGATCGTCAGAAATTTCGGCTTAAAGATAGTTTTGTCGACGCATTTTGCACAAAATGACATGTGTTTCAGTGTACACGTAAATGTACATGCTTCATAGTTAGCATGAGACAGAATACCTTGGAGTGTTTTATAGATGCTGTATTCACCAATTATCTTGTTTTTCTATAAAGACCCATAAAAACACAGGGTCAAACAGGTGCATCGCGAATTATGGTATCAGTTGTAAATGTGCATTTTTAATTACGCGTCATTTATTTGTGTTTTGCTGTGCCCGCTATTATAACGTTTTACAAGACTTGTCATTAACAATCGAGGAAAACAATCACAAATTTTCACATGATCAGGCTGTACTTCATATGAATCATGTGGTATTTCAAAGCATTGAAAGAAAATATGCAGATTTCATTCATGAAAATCATTTATCTTGAATATGGTAATCACACCTTCTGACCTCGGCGATACTCAAAGACGCCATTTGGCATGCTCGTCCAAATGAATTGCTATATGGTTGTGTGAATATCACTTTAGCTTCGAGAAATAGTGATTGACTCATCAAGACGATATACTTAAAATTTATCGACATCTCCCATTGCTTCAACTCATCCTGACACTTTGTTTTTTTGCCGTCACCTTTACTCAATGTCTTCATTCTTTTTTCAATTTAGTTCTGAAATCAGACACGCATATGTATTTTTTTTTATTTGGGGGAAATAACGGAATGTATATTAATTACCAAGGCGGAAAAATCTCCCAGTGCATCTTCATTGTGATGACAGCCTTTCTGCCTCACTTTTGTCAGGGTTCTAGCGATCGGTTACTGCTTCCTGTGTGACAAGCACAACATAATTTGTTTCACTACTACATCAGACCTAACCATATCCAAGTCTGATAGGAAGGCTGTGTTGCCACGGCAACATGGCGGGGAAATTAAAGGACTTAATGTAATTATGAAATCGACTGGAACTTGACCTCGGGTCAAGTTCACGAGACTTTAAGGAATGCTGGGTAAAGAAATAATTCGCGTGGAGGCGGGGGCAAAGATCCACGCGGGCGAGCAGTTCAAAGAAACGGGTTGAAATAGAGGTTAGAATTATAGTGGAACAGCTTTTGCACCGACCGGGGCTGAGTCGTGAATAAAATGATTTTATATTTAACTTTATTTTTTCGTTTTTAAAAATAAATCTTCTGAGCCGGTTTCTGTCATGTGGTTATGTATAATATGGTTGCCAATCAAAATGGAACCAGTATTTGATTTTCTATTTTACCCTGAACGGTGTTTGTATATCGCATAATTTCCTTAAGGGGTCCAGTTCATAAATTTGACTGAGTTACACTGATTTTATTCCGTATTAGAAAACAAGGATTTTGTTTTCCCAAAACGAGGACCTATGAACTTACCTATTGAACTTTGTTTGATTTGAATTAAATTATTAACCTTGTAGGCTTTCTCATAATTTTACGAAACCACACTAACTAACCTTGACAGGTTTGACTGAAACGCTTTATCCACGTGAGCGTGTTTTATGAGACCCTAAAGTTTAAAAAAACTTCCAAAAAACGGTTAGTCACTGTTTTATGCTACATTCATGCGATTACTGGACTTGAAATTCATTTGAATAGATACTGTAACACCTAACACTAAGAATCGTCAAATCACCATACCATAAATTTATAGAGTAATCTGTGATCGGCTGGGTTTTACCTTGCCACGTTACTGTTGATCCCAATTACGGTAATGCTACTGATGCTACTGCGTAACAAACTGGATTACAGTCAATTATTGCTGTGAAATACATGCACAATCCAATACTGCACACTACAGCGATATTTTACAGAGTGGAGAGAAACTCTAACCATCATGATGAAAGACGTGCAAGTTGAAATGCTCGTGGAATAAGGGAATTTGCAAAAACGGGGAGTAGGCTTCGGTTGAGTCCCCTGGAACCTATATGACTTGACCTGTCGAATCTTGTCACAAAACCATTAATTTGTGTAGAATGCTTGTAGGGAGGGTTATTAAGCTAATAGCGACCCACAGGACGATAAAAGCCATCAACCATGCGGAGGTACCGGTAGAGCATTAAGGACATACTGTGTTAAACATTCAAGGGCATGTAAAGATGCAAGATAGAGCAGTTAAACATGGTCGTGAATTGAAGTCAATAAAACCGTTAGCTGGAAATTAAAGTAGGCAGCTGCTAAGAGCCGAGCTGACAATGTAAGTGACTCACATTTAAATAGAAAAAGAAAGGCCCGCCGTTACTAATGATGATAATTGATTTGCTGAAGCTTTTGAAACAGAAACTTGCTTCCCAATCGATATATTCTTTGCTGGTTTGTTTTTGAGTTTGGCATTAAATTTATGCCGTTATGTGAGGCTCGAAACAACATGCAGCGGACAAAAGACAACCGGATGGAAGGTCGTCTGCCGACCGCTTTTTCTAAAGGAGACAGGCCGAAGGCCAGCGAGATTCTACCTGCCAAGAACCACTCGCGGGTCACGCTGACACATCACCTTGAACTTCGTAGAGCTTGCGTCAGACACGTTGTTAGCGGTCGCCATTATGTCATCGATTCCGTAACCAAGTGAGAAGAAAAAAGGCAAGACAGAAATTATTCTCTGTGCCTCAAAATGCCCCAAGGATGTTTTCCCCTGTCGTTGTTGCCCTAACCCTTATTGAGACCGCGGGCAACAAAGGAAAATTGCAGTCTTCATCTTCAGGGGGTTACTTGAAAGGGAGAGAAATTAGTTAATTCGCGGCCAGCGAGTTTAGGTTTGAATGGGCGGGCTGAGGGTTATTGGGCGGTCGAGAGAACGTGGCGCCAGGCCAGTTGGCCTTGCCCGACCTTGTGAGTTCGATGTGACTCATCCACAATTGGAAAAAAACCGCATGCGTTTAGACAAGCACACAGAGAAGATTGCACGAAAGGGTTGACATGACTCTGGGCGTGTTACACAGTGCTTACAACGGATGTTTTGGCCCAACGAATGATTTTACTGTGGCTTTGAATCCAATAAATGCCCACAGAGGTTCTTTGGGTGACTTTCATTTTCAAGCAGATTGACAGAATAAACCTCGTCCAAAAACAGAAGATCTATTACATGAATTTTGGTCTATAAAAATGCATTATTAAGAATACAGAAAATTTTAAATTACAGTAGACAAAGCAGGCTCATAATGCTTATTGTATAAAGTTGGACCTTTACTTTTATAACAAACTCTCAAACTTGCAGTTGTTCTAAATGTTATGAACAATGCAATTATGGAAGATAGGTTTGTATTTCACATTACCCCAATGACATTTTACGATCAGATCATACATCTAAGTAATTCCTGAATTATCTTTCATCTGAAACTACTCCCTCGAGCGCTGTGGGATATCACTCAAAACAAGAAACACCGTAAGAATCATAGATAACATATTCAAACAAATACCAGTGATTGTAAGTGGCCAACAAATCAGGGGTAAAAATTCAAAGGGGTTTCGTGCAGGAGTAAGGGGAAGTCGTGGCTGTACTGTTCCCAATCACACTTAGTCATTCCTAAAAGCTGTCCTGATACCACGTCTGCGAAATGTTCATTTTGAAAAACCGTCAATAATTAAATTTCACTGTTGTGATGGGGGGGGGGCAATTCGGCTCTGTTCTCAAGAAAATGTTCAAACACAGAAGCCCAAGTCCTTTTTTTTTCTTCCCCCCCCCAATCCTAAAACTGCTGCGTGACGGCATGCTGGAGCTCTATGCAATGGGCGCCTGGAAATTGTCCTTTAGTCGATAAAGGCAACCAGTGGCCTTTTTGCTTAAGGAGCTACTGAGAAGGATGTAATGCACCTTGTTTCACCTAATCGCCGCGACTGCAAAGGAATATTGCGTTGTGCAATAAGCTCTTAAATGCATGTTCTACATATATCTTACACTACTGCCTGTTACGTTTACATCATGACTCAGATCGACTCGTGTATTATTCAGCTGGGATTAAGGATGAAGGTTTGGAATAACATTGAAAGTACACCTTAAGCTATTGGTATGGGCATAATCGGTAGGCCCGTTACGGTTAAGGAATTTGACAACTTTTGGAGAGCACCCTCTTGTTTAAAGTAAGATGCGGCCCATAGCTTCTCGGACACGGGACGTACAGCATGACCCCGCATCTCAGGAAATCAGCGACCGAACTGTTCCGTCTTTTAGAATGAAAGTTTCGCCAATCGGCTTCCCTACGACAGATCGGTGGGACTTTCGTTCGATTAGATGCAGCACAAAACACAACGTGGGATAGACGACCCCGCGGGCTCTTCGTCTTTGAGGAACCCTCAGCGTGCCTCACGTCGGCACAACGCCGGGCTGAGACACCAGCGTGACCCTCATAATTCATGCTGTGGACTTCTTCAGTCTCCTGTCTTAATGCTTTCCTCTTTTTCTGATGGTAAAATGAATAACGGCACTCAGTCACTAATACTTTGTATTCACGGCGATTTAGCAGGTTTCGGAGCTACAGATGAGGGGCACCTTAAAAAAATTACAAACGAACCTGACAATCTTCCGTTCATGGCCAAAATCTTTCCCAAAGTATTCTTATGAAAAATATGTAACCATGTATTTTACAAACTAAGCTGACATATAATCACTGGGCTTGAAACATAATATAAACCTCTGAACAACTTCCTTCAAAGCTTGTGAACAACGTCAGAGTAGCCAAAGCATGCACTGCATATCTCCTGAATAGTTATGATGAAAAAACAAAATAAAACAAACAAAACAAAACCAAAACAGATATGCATTTGGTCTTCTGACGTTCTCATCACAGCCAATGCATGAAGTTCTTAAACGAATACCGTAGTGGCCAAAAATGACCCAGGGGAAAACTATTGGAAAACTTGCTCAAAAATTTACGAGAAAAAGTTAAATAGAATTTGAAATACACTTGTTAAAAACTGTATCATGGGCTATTCTATCGAACTGGAAAATATTTTGTTTCAACAAAGCTATATGAGTGTTTTGATAAGGATTCACAAATCTGTTTCAGTTTCTACTTGGGAAAACCACATTTCAACTGACCCAAAACATTGATGGTGTTGCCTGTCCCTCAAAGGGACACACCCTCCCGTGATCTCCCCATATGCTGCACCCCTGTGAAGATAATGCCAAGATTCAAAACACAAAAAAGGACTAGGTATACACAATGGGCTAGTTAGCCTAAAACCGCTATTCAAATGACAATGTACACATTAGAGGCTGCCTTATAAACCAGCAATCACATGTTGGATACCAGGTGCTTGAATCGAGTGGGGTGTACAATGACGATTCGTTTTACAAGGTCGTGCTTATACAGATGTGGGAAAACGTGTGAAGATGGTGAACAACAATATAAAAAGATGGTTTTGTACCAAGACAAAACAAGGAACAATTCTCTTTCAGGAATACATGTATAGGCGTTGGAGGAGTGAGGGGCTGTTGGACAATGATACACTCAGATTAGCCCTACCCAGCCCTAAAAAATACATAAATAAATAAAATAAAATCAGCTGTATACATAATTTTAATATTTTTGTCATGAGATAATTGGGCTTGGAACCACAGATTTTAGCATAATTGTACCCATTATAAAGACAGGAATTCAAAATTGAAAAAAAATTAATTATAGGAAGTTTATCTCTTACAGCTTGTAGTTTTGGCTATTCTTTGGATAGACTTTGACATTTGTTTTAATTAACACAGGATACGTTAAAGTTAATATCATACGAGAACTTCAGCGGAAATCAGACAATCTAGGCCCTAAGCCTCTTGCAATAAAAGGTTTAAACAAAAATCGAATGGGGGCCTACACATAAGTGATTAAAACACAACAAGCCTTCGAGACAACACCAATTACAATAATATCACATGCAGGCAGTGAAGCCTATAACATGAACACCTGGGTCTTTCAAACTTCAAAATTTAATCTAGTCTACTTTTAACACAATGCAGAACATTATGAGATATCATAATTAACCCGTTAATGGACGACGTCAGTACAGCGACGCCTGTTAAAAATTCAGCAGCTTGTATAATCAGCAAGAACATCGCGTCAGTCGGTGTCAGAAAGTGTCCCTAAAAAGGACTCAAGCCGCCATGACCGCGAGATCGGATGCGCATGTGAGCAATGCACCAACTGCTGGTCGGCTGTGGCTGGATAGGTTGTATCACGCACGAGTGCGGGAAACTCGTACCGCCGCGGTCGCCACGTCACACACGGCCGCCAGAGGCTAGACACCCGACGCGATCACCGGCACAAGGCCTTGTTACAGACCCTCGACAAACTTCGACTGCGTATGGCACTTGTACACGTTTATTACGCCGCAAGCGGGGCCCGAATACTGTGTGCACAGGGTGTTTGTATCAAAAAAATTAGGCTTCAATGGTGCGTGAAACGTTGAACAAATGACGAGGGAAAATGACTGAAAAAGACTGAGCGGAAATGAAATCTGTGGCACCTGGCCCGACCACATGAACCATGTCGGACAAGGTCACTTATACAGGCACATGTCTTTTGAAGCTTTCAAGGCGTTATTTCTCTTGCAAATAAGGTAAAACAACGGGAAACACACCAAAACCGCAATGTCGGACAGGGATAAAGAATCTGTTTCAATATACAACAAAACAGGAAAACAGTGTATCACCCATTTATGCAATTGTGGGAGGTCATGTGAGAGTTAACGCATGCATGGTCAAATACAGCACTCAAAACGCCTCATACTCCCACCGTACTTTGCAGACAGTTCACAGACTGACAGACTATCAGGTGAGCACCAACAGCAGAACTGCTCAAATGAATTTCCGGTAGGTATACACGTTGGCCAAGTTATCTCAACTGAATTCACTGCAGGAGAACAAGACTCCGGACCTTTTAAGGGTGCGAATCGACTATTCTTGATGATAACCAAGAAAAATGTTTGAAACAAAAAAAAAATAACCAAGTGATAATATGGGATCTTAATTGACTATTACTATTAATATGGTGGGGACCTGCATGCATTTAGACTTAACAAGCGCTGGTACCAGCCGGTAAAACTTCAGCGCGCGCGATATGCAACTCTCTCTGAGCTTTTGCAAGTTTCGTCATTGAATTTCCACAAGGTTGTGCCTTTTGTTGCATGCTACCAGGCCAGGTGTCATTTGGGCCTGCCTATCAATAATTGTTTACAAGCCGTCTGCGACCATCAATTCATCGAGTTTTTTTTATCAATTAAATAGAGCAGAAATCGCCGCAGGCCCCATGAATAGGCCAAGACACTGTTTGAATTCGCACTGCGCGCCAGAAGTTTCCCTTTGTTTTTGTTTCCATTTTTCGCGAGCTCATAAATCACCCAGACCTATACCGAACAAAAACAGTAACAGATATTTGAATGACTAAGAAAAACTGGCCTTGGGTTCTATTTTCTCTGTAAACAAAGAAGACTTCAATACCAAAGTAATAAGAAAGCAAATAATGGATCTCCAAAAATGAAAGATGTACGAATTGTCAAAGACCGAACACAAGGAATAGCGAGCAAAGGTTTGCTTTGAACGAGGTAAGGAGGCAAGGAAAGTTACGCAAAAATCATGCAGGTGAAATTCTGTAGGCCTATACTTGACAAAGGACTGCACAAATTTACTTCTACAGCCGGTAAACCGTAATAACTTACTGGAAAGCTTTCCAGTTAAGGATCTGGTGGAATTCTACTCTGTGAAGATGTTGGTGATGATGACTTGGATCGTTAGAAAGTCTCTGTGAAACACACATACCCGTCTCTGTGTCTTTCGTAGAAGGAAGTCGTCGTAGTCCCGGGGCGCGCTGTGTCCTCCAGAATTTTTGTCGAGAGAAGTCCACATAAAAAAGTCCGTAGAGCTTATTATTTCACGAGCTCTAATCACTACCCGTACATGAAGTTACCAGTCAACTCCAATATATTGCATGCCGCTTTGGTTGGTAACCGGCTTTGGCCAAGCCAATATTGTCGGTGATTCGCGGTACCATACAAATTTGCTATAGGACAAAAAGTTTTTCAGACGCGGTAACAGCAAATCAACGAAAAAAAAAAGAAAAAGAAAACTTAAGTTATATTTTGCTATCCATTTTAAGATGCCCGCACAGTTAATTCTAACAAACGGGCAATGCACATTGCTCAGATACTGCACAGCAAAGGTAAAATGTATAGTGTTCCTGAGTTGCTGGAAACGTGGGAATTCGGGCATGCCAATAACACGGTGACGACCCTGACATTTGTAGGAATGAAAATTACAGATGCAGCCGTCCACAAAGCACTCACAATGTGCAGATACATGACATAGGAACTAACAAGGCATTCGCTATGCACATCTGAAGGAATCAAATAAAGCCGGTGTTTTGCATTTGTTTTTGCTTTTTCATTCATTGTTTTTTGGTTTTTTAATTTTGCAATGATGTGCATTCAACAAATGCTTTCACTTGAACTAAAAAGATCCCTCTAAAATGTCATGACAATTCATATTAAATTGATGTTAGTCGGAATAGAGCAAAACTTGGAAATTCATTGAAAGAACGGTTAAATGTTTGGTTTTTGAATTGTCTATGCAATATGAAACCAAGCACACCGCATTATGTGCAAAAAGAATAAGTAATTACAGAGGATACAACCACATTATATTTCACTACTAGCTGTTTATTTTGCTATTAAGAACTAATACATGTAGTTACAGAAAGTGTACAAGTCTTTCGGATCACACTTTACACCAGTGCATTTATCCACTAACTTTAAATTAATTTGATTTGATTTATTTCTGATGACCAACAACGGTTACCCGCCACTAAGTTACAGGCATCCATGAGAAATAGATAAAATCTCTGAATGAAATAATTTGCAAATAAATTGTACAAATAACCATAATCATTACAAAAATTAAAACACATCCTAAACTTAGAAAAGTCTTAAACACCAGTACGGGGCTGAAGAAGAGTGGGAAATGCATGAACAGAGGGGGGCGGGGGCAATAGAGAGGGAAGGAGGGAAAGGCAAAAGGATGAACAGCACATGTACATGGAACATGGGTGTGGGAACAAGGAATGGAGGCAAGGGGGACAAAACGAAAGGGATAAATACTGGGGAGACCAGAGAAGGCAAAGATCAAAGGAAACAGTAGTCAAAGTTGAAGAGTGGAGATGTGAGGGCTAAAAAAGGGATTACAGGGATGGAAAAAAAAAGCAGGAGTAATGGTATCACTCTAGAAAAGAATCATAGGGCTGGATAAACACAAAGTCTTAAAAAAAAGTACTGTACATACAGTATGGTAACTCCAACATGCACATCACAGTTTCAGGAATGCCATACAGGTTGCAGAACTTACATATACATTACTACAATTTCATTACATAGACTTACAGAGGAACAGAACGTGACAACTACACGTCTCTTAGTTTTCTAATGTAAGATGTTCAGAGTTAGAGGAGTTAAATGCATTTCTAGTAGAATATCTCTGAATGGTTACATTACTTTTTTCTCACCTCTGGAAAATTCCACATGTCTAAAGATTGTTAGATGTAAGACAAAATTAATTAATTTTATCGAGAAGTTCCAGCTACATGCAGTGCTTTCCAACACAACAAATATAATGAAAAGGGGAAAGCAGGTTTGTGTGTGTACACATCAAAAGGATACATTCTATCATCAATAAAATTGAAATGCATTTCAGTTCAGCATTTCTGCTTCTGCATTTCATCAAAATCCAGTCAGTTCACCTCCTTGCAATCCAATCCTCCCAAATAAAAATTTGGTGAAATCCTGCCCATATAATTACTCTTCCCACACAAGATCACTGTTGATCCTGGCATTTTTATAAAATACAGGCAGTAGTTCCTAAACTGATTATTAACAGTACATACAAGTTCAGTTTCAAATGTAAGAATGAATCATCAGATCTGACAAAACATAAACACCTATAAAGCAAGACTGGAACAGATTGCTATGGAATCAATGTAAGCTGTTTTTGTCTGAAAATTCCAACGACCAAAGGAGGTTTCTTCCTATTCAAGCTCCGTCACAGCTGTTGGGAGGGAGATCTTATTAACAGATTATGAATCCATCATCCCATTGTACACATTGTTCCCGTTCTGCCAAATTTCACACATTACAGCCCCGCACACCGTTCATTCACTGCGCACCTGACCACAGTTTCATTTTCATAGCTGACATCCTGTTCATACTTCAGGCTGTTGCAAATCAATTAATGAACCTTTGTTGTAACAATTTTGAGTCGGTTTTTGAAGAAAATATCTGTCGGCAACAGATTGCGGATTTCGTTTTCGACACCGTTTTGGAGGTCGTATGGCAGCCCTATTGCAACAGCTGTTTAAGGATTTAAGACCCATAATTGCAAAACAGTACACAAAATCATTACAGGAAGTGTTTCAGAGTGTATTTGTCTTAATGACCCATTATGATGATGAAGGTACAATTATGATGGATGTACAGCCGAACATTAATCGTAGAAGAGGCAATCCAAAAACATGTACGTTAAATTACAATAATTATGTTAATTGTTGAAGGTGGCCATGCCGTGTCTGGGATGATTTTTAATGGGCAATTGGTTACAACGAGGGAAATGAGAGTATATATGACTGTTAATAAAATGAGAAAAGGGTTCAGTTTTACACTACACTGGAAACAATGCATCCCAAAAATAGATTTGTTACTACAGAATGGGGTCATTATCCGGTAAATTGTGACCTCCGTTGATCGAGCATTTTTTTTTTACTGCGACAGGGTGGATGTACATGTATGTGTAGGAGGCAAATATAATCAAACAGAAAGTCTTGGGCCAACACTAGGGATGGAATGACTGTTGAGTTGTTGTACCAATGCAAAGACGTGGTTTGTGCATTTTGTATGAAAAATTACGCATGGGTACTCTGTACCTTACTCACGAGACCCATTGTGTTGGCAAAAAGAGATGATGCTTACTAACCAAGTGCCCCCCCCCTTTCATTCATGCACAGAGTCCAGTCGGACTGGAGCCTCAGTCCTTTTGGCAAAATACAGTATAGAGGGTTTGCATGACTGGCATCTTGCCGGCCAATGCTTTTGATCCACAGTGTATACACAAAGGAGGTTTCCTCGCAGAACAAAAGAACTGCCCTGCAAGATGGCTACGCAAGGCCTCTGTTGTGATACTGCTTGCCTTGCCATGAAAGGTTGTGTGTCTCAACACTGCTGCTCCAACTCAAAGTCCAAACTCAGTATATGCTTCGGTAACTATTGTGCTTGGTTAGTTATACAAATTATATTGCACAGTTGTTTCAGGGATGTAGAAAACAGAAGTATGAGCTTGCAGGTCAGACTCATGTGGTTTTCCCTTGAGGCTGTAAAACAAGAAAAGATACAAGTGTTACGAACAGGTGGGAAACATTGTGCGTATTATTATATGCAGAGAAAAATACAACAAACAGATAAAAGTAAATGACAGGATTATTCCAATGGTTTAACAAGGGACAGTACTGCATGCAAGTGCAGTTGGAATAAATTAGACTTATGGTCTGACCGTAGTTCATGCTTTGTGATGTATGCGATGTAGGGTTTTAAGCAGAATATAGGGGAGGGGTCTGACCTTGATATAGATGTGTGATGGCAACATGGTGGCTACAATGTCCTTGGTCATGGTAGGAGCTTGTGGGATAGTTAACTGGAGCTCGGGGAGCTGGACATAGCCGGCTATCAGTGGGTAGAGGTTGTAGGAGAGCGTCTGACTGGAGGAAGGAAGGATCCTGAAGAACACCTTGAAATGGAGCGAGAAGAGATGGGCTACCCTTAGGTTATGTACATGCAGGGTGGTAAAGCATTCAGGACAAACCAACACTGGAATGGGAGCCGATTCTAAGGTGTTCGCAAGTAAACTGAGGATTTTCATCCATTCTTTATTTTGTTATTCTTTTTTCTTTTCTTCCCTCTTAATTTTTTCCCAGAGGGCAGGGGAAAGCCCCCCCACTAGTGACACCCACTAATATGAAAGTCAATGTGATTCACATGTTCCATGGAAAAAAGGAATATTGCATCATGTTCAATTAAACAGGTTGATGGACAGGGATTAGCTACATGAAAGGATGGTGAATTGGATTAATTTAAGTGAATGGATTACGGGGCAACATCGTCAACTGTGACAAATTTACTGAAAGTCCCTTAGGCTACAGAATTCATGCATTTCACAGCTTTGCATTATGTCTGTGGAACCTCTTACCACATGATTTAAGAGGAGTAAATTACCCCTTCCTTTTCACTCACCACCTAGATGCCCAACTCTTCAATCGGTTTCTCTCGTGCACATAATGACCTCTACATGGAATTCTAAATATTTAACTTTTCAATGGCTCCTTTGCATGACTACTATACTGTATGTCCAGATCATGCACAGTTTACAAATGCTTAGTATTAATGACTGTGAATGTCACTGCATTGCAACTTGCCAGTGTAAATGGCAACCATTTCTGCTCCATTCGATAACAATTGGCTACAATCAATTTCTCCTGCAAATGTTTTGCTTCAAATTCACACTAGACTGAAGCATAAACTAGTGCATAGGGATGAATAAAACACAGGTACTGTAATATGTTATAAAGCGTCTTTCCATCACCTACCAGTTTGTGTCCGGAGTACATGAATGCTTCACTAGCCTGCACGCTGGCTTCAATCGCCTGAACGACAGACGTCTGATTGGAAATGGTGAACTTGACCAACAGTGGTGACCGTACCACGCCAAATGCTGGTATATCTGTCTCGATGGACAGTGGCAGGGGCTGGATGCTGACCTCAGGAAGAGGCAGGATCGTCTTGACCGGAGGGAGGTTGTCATTGATGGAATCCCTGTCAGAAGACGGAAAAATCAAAGAATCAATACATAAGGCATTTTTTGCTCTCTGTGGGGTGAGTCTAGAGAGTGCTGAGTAGCACACTCGCAAGAGACAAGCAAGAAGACATCAAGGAACTAATACAATCAAAAACAATTATCAACCATGATTTGAAAAACTCTGATCAAAGTCACAATTTTCTGTACTAGTTGGACTAGAATAACCAAATGTTTTGGAGCTACATGTAGTTTTCGAGGTTGGTCATATACCACAATGGTAACCAACAGCCACACTTTAAATGTACAAGCTGGAAGCACAGACAAGGAATTCTAGCAGTTGTGGCAGTTAACTGCACTTTGACTGAAACTGTGTGGCCTTAAGAGTTACTGCAAAACGTTTTATTTAACTGTACACTTTGTGGAAAGAGTCGACGTAATCAGCTGAACACATACAATCCAGATACCTTTTCCATTCCAACTCACAGCTTCCCAAGGCAATGAGTCCGCTATCAGGGTGGCTTGGGGCTTGCACACAGACACATTCGCTAGCATGCTCCTCGTTCTTCAGTACAACTGTGAAAAAAATAATGGAGTAATGACCTAACCATCTTGTCTGACACTGGCAACTGATGATGTTTTCGCTTCTCCAGCGGATCAATACAAATTGAACCATGGGCTTCTAAGGCTATGGTTATGCCTAACATCAGCATGTCTCCACATGTTTTCAATGAAGTGAAGACCTAGTCCTAGCTCTAGACAACAGATTTGGATGCAGCCATGAATTCTGTTACCACAAGCTATTTTATGATTACATGAAGAATCCAGGTAGGGTAACAACAGACCTCTGACTCAGAAATAATTTGAAGTAGAAAAACAACCCTTGGATTCTGCTTTTAAGACCCAACTTTATTAAATTTATTTGTAATCCTTTGCTACAAAATGAGAGTGGTCATGAAAAAAATTAAGTTTGAATGTAGGAGGAAAATGTAAAATTTCACCTTAACATCAATGCCCAAAAGGAGTGGGCAAATGATACATAAGAAGTTTATTCATGTGTGAACAACACTTTTTCTAAAGCAACAACCCCTTTTCATAACTGGAACGATGTCATTTCTTTTAACAGGCTTATCTATCATCTAGAGAGTTTGTCAACTGTGACACTGACAACTGATGGAACTCACCATTGCTGATTTGTGATTCTAGAGAGTCAGTCGGCCTTACTCCATCCTTCTACAAAAGCAACAAGAAATACGTGGGCAAATGGCATATGCTTTGATGTGACATTTGGATAGCACTCTATTATTAATCATGAGACCACACAACTGGCAACATTAATTTTCTACTGCTACGGATGATCAAACCGAGATTTGAAATATGAATGGTCTGAAAAGACCGCGGTAATTTCCTAATATTGTAAAAAAAGAAGATTACATTCATCATTTGTGTCTCATGAAAACGTGCCTTGTAAATATGGATTAATTTTTAAGTTTCCTTCCAAGTTAATATCTATACAGTATTACCTGAGGATTTTATGAACATCTAGTTCAATACGAACTATTCAACATAAGCTGGACCCTACAGTCAGAGTCCGTCAAAATATCACGAAACTTGGTGTAGGATTTTATGGCTGGCTCGAGTTAATCCAAGAAATGGATCCAAATGTTGCTTATTTTCATATAAATCCAGCAAATATTGCAGCGTGAACTTCAGCATGCAAAACTACCCATGGTTATGTATTCGGTCACTGATGCAAAGCAATGAGTAATTAACACAAAAATTTAGAGAGCATGACTTGGATGTCATGTGTACGTACCACTGACACTTTTTATAAAGACAAGTGCAATTTTACTGCAATCCTTACCAATTTGAGGGTGGAGTTTGAAATGGCAACAGGCCAAGGGGAGGTACACCTGATGTCTGTCATGAGCAGAAAAGACCTCCCAGAATTCACATAGTCGATAGGCTTGAACTGTCGATACATAAATACAATACATACACGTGTACAAGCCATCCATCATTGACTTTGCCTAAACAAAGTCAGTCAATTTACAAAACCAGTCATAACATGACCAAAGAAAAGCTTAAGCCCAAATACTTCCATTGACAGGGCCTAATTTTACGGCATCGCTAAGCACACAACTTCCTACTACCAGAGATTTTGTGTACTTCATAAAGACTGTAAGCAGTAAGCGTGGCAAAAGACATGCTTACCTTGGAGGAAAACACTGCTGACAAAATAAGGGAAATCTGTACGTGTGCGCACTGCAAGCTCTACCACACTGAGCACTGGCATGACATCGTGCTTACAGTAAGCAAAATTTTCTGCTACAGTAAGCACGACTCTTCGGTTAACTGTTAAGCAGTGCCATGAAATGGGGGGGGGGCACTTAACAGATCTCAAAGCTCAGCCTATCCCAAGAACAGAAATCTCCCGTACAATGCTGTCCCCAGTAGGCCCAATTCACATCTGGGAGCTGCAGGTATTGGGTTCCAATCTGCGGGTTAATCCTATATTTCACTCAGTTAGGGTAATTGTGGATTCTTTTATCTACTAACTTTAAGGGAGGTGAGATGAATGGAGACATCAAAAGGTAGGATGCTCTGCAGGGAGACAGACTGCTCCTGGTAGCAGGTGCAGGATACTGGCTGCAGGCGGTCGCTGGAGGCTATCTTCACCTCCACATTGTACACAACGCGCACGCTGATGACACGGCTGCCCAGCTGGGTACAGCGCATGTATACCGTCTTCTCAACCTGAGTGGTAAAGAATTGAAGCATTTGACAGTAACACACTGAACGTGTAACAGAAATTTGTCTGTAGCAATCTATGTTAACAAAGTTTCCTTAAAGTGTAGCTGCAATGAATTTTTCTTAAACACACTTTTTCGTCAACGTTGTATTCATCTTTAAGATACAAAAACTCTTTTAGGCCAAACAAAAAATAAGTTGTGTTTCCTATTACACTGAAAAATAAATTAAGGCGGTTGGTTGGGTAAAACTTTTTTTACCAAAGAGGCACAGGTAGTAAATCAGATTAATACTGTACATGTGCATGCCAATATAACATATCAGCACTGTGATTGAGTAGTAAAGCAGCTGGTTGTCGAAATACAAACACACAAGAGCCGTCCATTTCATTCCCAAAAAGAAAAATTAAAACAATACAATGTTCAGGACGATGTACACAAAATTGGGTTTGGGGCAAGGCACCATAAGTTTTATATTTTATTGATTTGGTGAATAAAAAGATATAGGTTTCGCATGATTTTCTAGGTTGGATCAGGTAATCGGAAACACAGCTATATTTTTTGTTTGGCCTTACCTTCCTACTTTCATTTCATTTATTTCATTTTTCGCGATCAACATTTCACGGAATACAATAACAAAGTGTACACGAGAGAGAGAGAATACATAAGACAAACAAAAGACGAATAAACAGTATTTAACCAGCTCCCACAGGATTACTCAAAAGAAACATGGTTTTTTTCGAGGGGCTCTCCATCTGGTTAAAACAATAAGAACAATAATAAAAATAGATTGGTTAAATGTACGGAGAAATGCTCCTTTTAATACAATTAAAAGTAACACTGCTGTCTTGGACAACTGAGGGCGATGTTGCTGTGAAGTTATCTACGGAAGACAGAGTTCAGTGCACAGGCTTTTCTGTTCAATTTATAAACCCAGAATTTCCTTACTGACATTTCTGAGAAAAGGATCGATGCTTGCTTATTGCTACGCACATATTTGAAGCAGCAAAGAAAAGCAAACCGAGTTCATCTCTACAAAAATCTACAAAACTGCAGGACTTTTGTAAGGGCAACCCAAAGTAATATTGAGGCTTTTTCCCTGGATGACATCACAGTTTTGCTCGTGAATATGGAAATACATTAGCATAAAAATCAAACAGGCAGTAAAATACCCTTCAGGAGTCGAAACTGACTTCAATCTATGGGTGGGCTGCAGGGCCAGTGGGAAGTGCACTGCACTGGCCCTCATGAAAATTTGATGCCCTGGGTTGAGTACATGTAATGAAATTGATCAGACCCATCACATATGCCCATTTGCGACAGTCGAACTTCTCTACTAAAACAGCTGATTGGCCACCTTGGTGGGATTTAAATGCACTTTTTGAGGCCACCAAAAAATTGCTTTTGGTTACGTGACTGATCCTAAATTTTTGGCATGATTACAAAATTTATATTGGTAAGTTAGAAAAACAAATTAAAAAAATTGAAAAAAAAGGGAAAAAATCCTGTGTTCACAAAAACACTTCTCAGCAATTTTTTCACATTTAAATGCATGTATTTTTTTTTTGCTTGCTTACATTTGCAACCTTTGGAAAGAAAGTTCCGTTATATTGACAAGTTCCTTTCGGATTTTGCTATCGCAGTGGTGAAAACACGCACACAATATTGTTTGATGCATGGAAGCAAGGCTTCACTGGTTCCCGCTGCGCTGCACCACTGCCAAAGAAGGCATGAAGGTAATGTGGCAACCAGTCCATGCATCCCGGTCAAAATAGCATTGTACAATTCACTATACACACACAACTCTACAGCTGTACATAAAAAAAATGTCGCAGGAAGATTTCTACAAGATAATTCCCAGAATTTGATTTGTTGTCTATAGGCCTATATCTATTTTTTGTTTTCATAAATTTAATTTGAGGTTACATTGCTTATACTTGACAATCAGCCCGATGCAGACTCAACACCACATAAACTGTAAAGGTTTCATTGGTGTCTGTGGGAAATAACGTTAAATTTGTTGGAAAATGATACCAGCCAACATATCAGTACTCAGGTCATTTGAAACGTGTATGAACAACTGTGCAACGTGCTACGTGTGTGTGCTACACGAGCCTGGCGCATTATAGCAGGTAATTAGGCCGTGCAGACAGTGGAATTATACTGTGAACTTGAAAGTGCTGCGCCGGCGATTCGAGACACAAGTCATCAAGTGTGGCGAAAGTTTTAAATATGTTGCAATGTTCCTCAAATGAACATTGTCCCACTGGGCAGTCATTTTTGGAGAATGCAGTGGCCTGATTAATTTTCAGTGGCCCCGGGCCAGTGGACCACTGTTAAATTTGAACCCTGCCCTTTGAAATTGTGAAACAAAAACTGAAAATAAGGTTAACTGAGACACAAACATGCATTTAAAGGTTTGTATTAAAACAAACTGATTAAAGCTACCCGCATGGTTTTCCAGTAGGGCCTACTTTCATATAGCTTATAAGTTTCTTAAATACTGCTTACTTAATATTCTTGTTAAGCAAATATCAACAGGGGACCAGCACATGTAACCGATCACTTCTAGGCCAATCAATAAATTAGGCAGCCCCACAAAACAGGAGCCAGACAAACACCAAGTCACAAGTTAGTAATTAGCCCACAACAGGACAAATCAGTGAGAAAAACATCAAAATAGTTTTGAACTAAGTGAAAATACAGTAGATCTCAATGAGTTGATGAAAAGTTGTACACATGAATGTTCCCTAATTTGTAAAAACAACCTTGAAATATGAAAAGCTATTGTACTGTTTTTTAAAATAAAATTCCTCTGAAATGATGCTGACGTCTACTCATACATAATCTAAGCGTTTTTGAACTCATTGTTTCCTCACATAAATTCCGCAGTACCTTATTGGATTGCTTCATGGTCCCAAGCGCAATGTTCTTAATCCTTCCAGGACAAGTCGTCTTCAGGAAAGCGTCTGGGTCCAAGCTGATTTCAGCTGGTGGTACAAACACACCATAAGCACAATCAGTTGGGGAGATCTGGTGATTCAAATTCTCATACCAGACTGGTATTGTTCACTTTTGAGATCTCCACACAGCACCCAAACAGCTAAACATTGCAAATTTTATTAAAATAGTTGCAATAATGGCAACTTGAACTATTTGTTGAGAGGATGAACTTACTAGTTCAAACTCGCAAATGTATTTAAGCTGGCTATCTCTACCTACAAAGTACCTTTCTCAGAACATTCCTGGGTCCATCAAAATCCAATGGTGAAGTAATCCTATGGCACTTTCTTTGTTGACTGTGCTGACCAAATCCCATTTGAAACAATGGGAACCCATTAAAATGCTGCAAAACAAGATGTTGCCTTTGGGCAAAATCTTAATAGGTTGGGGTAGATAACCTCATTTTTGTAATATTTCACCTCTACTGTCAGTTTTATCCCAAATGACTTACTACTCTTCTCCAAACTTGCATCCTGTCCTTCTTGCAATCCGACGGACATTCTGGTTGAGCAAACAACAGTTGAGCAAACTTCTTTGAAATAAACACTTGGGACATACAGGACCTAGTCACTTTCCCTTCATCTGCCTATACTCCACCAACTCATCTGTTCTTCATTATTTGACAAGCCAGAATACGTTGCTTTTTAAGCAGGTGTACAAAGGGTTGATTTTGTAGTTGAGACCATCACGGGGCAATCACATGACAATTAAAAGTAAAAGGGAGAATAATGACAAAGGAATACTTTTGTTGCAGGCCATTTGAATAGTTTGTGACTCGAATTCAGACTGTATGTCATGTGTCGGCCTTGTGATGGTCTTGTGTGGTCCTGTAACAGTCTTCAGAAGCCTTAATTGTAACAATGCTAATGATGTAAGCGGTCATTAGTACAAGCATCTGTATGCACTAGGCAATGTTAACTCAACAGTGTATCAACATACATAAACCAATATATGAGATGAAACTTGAACAGTACAGTAATGAATTCTTTTTTGGGGGGGGCAGGGAAAACTTGTCAATTGCCCACAAATGGTTGATTAAATGTCATGTCATTAAAATACACAACCCTCTTTGCGATCAAAGCGATCTTGGATGGCCAATAACATCTAAGTCCATGTGAAGTAGCCACAATGGCTGGCTAGTGGCTTCCATAGGCAGACATGCTAGTCCTAGCCATAGCCAAATAGGTTGGACTCAGACGTTCACAGCATTTCAAAATCTTTTCCTGGTCCCATCTCATAGACAGGCTTGCAGAACATGCCACCAAGCTGGCTGACTGAAAACCAGCCGGGACCAGTCACTACTAACACACATTGCAACATTTTGGCTGGTAACCCATCTGTGCTGGACAAAGTCTCTCTTGGCTAAGCAAACATATATGTGCTTACGCCCCTCCACAAATTGGACACTGAATTTAAGTGGCATAGTCTTTTAACCCCCATGATTACATACGTAGGCTGTGTGATGGCTTCTTCTTCGTTGTTGGTTATCGCCACCTTCATGCAGTAGTACTCGTTGACAAGACAGGGAGGCTGATGATCCAGCTCAATGTGAACGCGTGCAGGCCGTGGATGCACACTGTTGAGAACAAATTGCTAGATGTAAACAAGGACTTCAATTGCTAGAACAGGGGTTGAGATCATACAAAAAGCTTTTTAATACTGATCAGAATTTTCATATAGCTTCAATGACTTGTTATGTACCACAGCTTACACAATTTTTATGAAAATTTAACCACTAAATGAGAAAGAGATAAGCATCTCCACCTTCAGACTACGATCAATTAGCAGGTATATACCACACATACACTGTATAAGAGTCGGCTGACAGCTTGAGACAACAGTCTTGTCTCATTACTGACTTACTGCTTCAACTTCATGGCAAATGGGACTAGACAACACAGGGCACTCCTTAGTCAGTTAATCACTTGAAGTGGACTTCAGCAAATGCAAAGATACTGTTTGTCCATGATCATATAGCATAATTTTGGGGTTTGGTGCAATATTGCTTCTGAAGTAAAACTGCAGGAAATGTTTGATTCCGCCAGAAGGTTTGATTACCTGGTAGTCTGCTCAATGTTAATCCTCTCCCACACTAGCTGGTCTGGCTTAGGTGGACCTCGTGTGTAAGTCACCACCTCATGAATATTCATGAGTGAGGCTGCATCAGCCCCACCTCCCTGCCAGTAGAGAACAGCACATCTTGCATTGGCCTCATCACCGAGGGAGAGGCAGATGGAGGAAATCTATAAAGTGGAATGAAGAATACTAAGTGTTGCAAGGGCCGGCTCAATTTTGCATTTCTTGTGAGAAAAAAACACTATATGTAGTCTCTAAACTTTGCAAAGTGCATGCTCAATGCTGTGGTATATCATGAGCTTAGGGCTCTGTGTATCACAATCCACAGAAAGTCCATTCAAATACAAACAAGCAAGGAAAAAGGCTTGGGAGACACCGTCTCCAAAACTCTCATCAAACAAGCTCAAACTCTGTAGGTAAAATTCTCAGTACCACACTTTTTTCATTGTACCCGAATGAGTACTCGTTGGCCACAACTTTAAAATTTCAGGAGCACAGTAACATTTGTTGTAGCGCAATGTCTGCGTCCCTCACTTGTGTTGTATATACTGTAGACAACTTCTGAAGATGAACAGATCCCAATGTTGAAAAAACTGAGTTTACAAGTTCTCCTCAGAACCAAACTTCTCCAAGAGGAGACATACCATTACCGTTTTCAAAAAGGAACAGGCACATCGGATATTGCTTTTTTGCCTTTTTCCCATCTGTTAATCTGAACATGAAATCAAACATTAGCCCTGAAATTGGGTCCTATATGCTATAAATAAGAGATATTACCTCCAGTTTTCGACCCACATCCTCAGGCAAGACAGCAAACTTGAACTTATGTTGCTTGACCTTGCCTGGCATGAGATACAGGTTGCCATGGGACTCCAAATCAGCTGTTGGGGTCACGCCCTCGACATAGGACAGAGGTCGTCCATCAGTGATGATGCACTGGGCATTGTAGGCCTGGTTACTCAACTGTACGGCCAGTTTGGAGAACTGAATGGGGAACTGACAAGAGGACCTGGGCATCCAGCAGATAGAAAATGATGACAGTGTTAAAACTAAACTGCTATGTACATACTCTGGAAGACAAGTTTTGATAAGAGTGTAGCTTTTTGCTTTGAAAAGGAAGCAACATGAGCCCAGCAATCATGGTTTGATGAAATTTGGCAGACTTTTGGTGGGTCTTTGTTGGATAAGAACCACAATGGGTGTTGACAGGTTAGGGCCAATGCAAATAATGTTCAACCATGTCATCTTTGACATCCACAATGTCACCACTCTCCAAACGTCCATTTTTTTCCAATACCACCTACATGACAATAGGGGTGTGCATTTATGGGTATTTTCGGAACCGGGTACTCGTTTGATGTCTATACCGGGTACTCTTAAAATAGAAAGAACACATTAACCACTTGCTACTGGGGAGCCTGGTTTCGGACACGTATTCTTTATATGCACAGCCAGGGTGTCCGAAATCAAAAAAAAAAAGGAACTCGGCCTTGCAACAAAAGACCAGGCTGCTGGGAATTACCAACATGTTTTCACTGTCAATAGCAGAAATAATCTAGCATTTTTTTGAAACAGTATACCACTGTTTGTGGCATTTAGTGCGAGCTGATTACCACCGCAGCAATAAGCCACACAGCACTGCT
Organism: Acanthaster planci; assembly: GCF_001949145.1. The sequence continues at coordinate 576,305 of NW_019091517.1, forward strand.
GCAAGCTAATTTGGCCCCTATTGAAAAACGTCCGCAGTGCACTGTGCCAGGTTTGGGAACAAAAGAAAATTACGTAACACCGCACAATCTGGGCTTTTTTACAAGGTGGCAGGCCTGGCTGAAATACTCGGGCATCAATAGATGCTGTCTGTCGGTTTAGAGCAGAAACCAGACGGTCATTCGTGTGGGTGTAAGTGTCCAGTAAATGAAGATATGCATATTAAAGAATTTTGAAAACAGAAAAAAAAGGAAAAATACTCCAGCCCAGCAGAATCAACATTTATGAATGCCCCCGGCTCGAAGTGGTTAACAAACAGCATTGCACACAATCCTGGCAGATCATGTGCCTGAAACAGGGCTTTTTTTTCGAACATCAATGGCGCAGCCACCTCAGAAGACGAAATTCCTTCGGTCTGGTGTTCAGAGGTTTGGTATTACAAGGGGTGGAGTGAGTAACAAAACTAGCTCTATTGATCTCTAAACCACAGTTGTAAATGTTGGGCAGGGTTTTTAGAAGCATGGAGATTGTTCAGCAATTCAGCCCTTCACAATTAAAGTTCACAGAGAATTTATACGAGGATTTTTTCAATTTTTTTTACAGGTACCCCACCCAAAAAAGGGAAACCAGGCTTTGATATCGATGGGCGGGTACCCAGGTGTACATCACAATAATGACCTTGAAGAAAAAACTTAACAATTTTGGATCTTCTAATTTTAATACGGATTGCATATATAACCCATGGGGTCAGAAATAAGTGAAGCACATGGGTCTTTCAAAGTTTTAAGAGTTGCATTCAAAGTATTAAAATGTACCTCAGACAAACTTCTAAGCTGACCAGCTCATCAGCAGCGAAACGAGGGCTAGTAAAACGAGCCTTGCATTCGACGAAGGGTACCAGATTACGCATCTCCACTCGAAATGCCTTGGGGGTGCTCTGCGGACTACACATTGTCTTCCAGAGGTGGCGTGCTTGCTCCACGGCATCTGGTGCACAGCCTGGCTCAGGCTCTGGTGAATTGTTCTGAAGGGTGGGGAACGAGTTGATTTCACACACCTCCAAACTTTCAAAATCTTGCTGCCTTTTTAAATAGGAGCTGAGCAATAAAGCTAATTCCCAAAACATATTTTAGAAAGCAAACGCTATCGCGTCATCAGGTTCCACAACTTCCACTTCATCAAGTGATATGAAATTTAACTTCATGGCAATTCCATGCCAAACTGGAAATTTACCACACTGTCACTAGCCTCAGCCTAGTTTGACCAAAAATGATAGGGTAAATAAAATGTAACGGTGCTACCTGTTACACTGTATTGGTATTATTTGTGTTCGGAATTATCCTCTACGCAGATAACTGATTCAAAGGATTATTACAAAACCATCTCTTTGACATACATCTGCATAAGCAATACTTATAATATTAAATCGTGGCAATTTGTAAAGTACCATTCCAGTTTACAACTTGAACTTTTCAAGACAAAAACTTAAAGTCTTACTGAAAGAACTCGAATCAGGTTCATCTGGACCCTTGTCCTCTCCTCTGGACTACTCTGGGAATCTGGTTTACAATCTTCAGTTAAGGCTTCCCCTATAAAATTCTTTTGGCAATCATGGACACTTTTACTTAAAGCTCTAACTGCTAGTGTGAAGAATCCCTTTAAATGAACAACGAAAAAAAGTCACTATAAATTTGTGCTGTCAATTACATGTACATCTTGGAAATGAACTTGTCATCGAAAGATATTATAACCAAAATCATCCAAACCTTAGACATATCTGTATTCAGTAATCGAAAAGTGTTTACTGCTAACTTTATAGGGACATTTTGATGCCCCCCCCCAAAAAAAATTTGAAAGGATACATCTCCCAAGAAGCTCCAGGCAGATGGTGACATACTCTTCTATACTAGCTACCAAGTACGCACACCTAAGACAAACAGGGGAACTTGTAACGGTGAGTTATACATCAATACAATGGTTAAACCTACTAACTTTGAATATGGTTTTCAGTTCAATCATTGAAAACGACACTGGAAATTTCGGGATTGGTACAGGTGAGGTTTGAAGGAATACAAAAGGGGAAAGAGAGAAATGGTAAGCAGCACTCAGCATCATTCAAAAAGGGAAATATTTAGGCCAGTAATTTCCTTTAGTTAGGCAACTGTGTGTGGTTACAGTTTGATATCGAAAGTAGATTGATAAATAAGCTTTTCTTGGACTTACCTCAGTGATGTTCCCAATATGGACGTCAGCAGTGGCCACCATCGTTCTAGGCGGTAGTCCCAGGTCACGCGACCAAGTAGCCTACAGCATTTGATTTGGGCAGGATAAAAAGGAACCAAGTGAAAGAAGAAGTCTGCAGGATGAGATCAGGGTTGTCAGTAAAATTCTTCTCCAGCATTTAAAGCTGATGTGGCTCCAAAACATTAAGGTTTCAACAGCTGGGGTAATTTTAATATGAATCTTCTGAAATTGATAGAAATCTTTCATTTTTACAGAAAAAATTCAACTTTCTAGGGACACAGCATTCCACGCAAATTAAGAGTGGTAGGACTCTACCATCCTCAATCCTGAATGTGGATTTTGAACAATCTAAGTGAGTTTTAGTTTCAGGGAAGTTTTATACTTTAAGGTGCTGCATGGGTACTTTGTCAAACATGGGTACTTTGTCAAACATGGGCCAAGAGTGACTTCAGAATGATATGAAGAGCACAGATTAAGGTCAGACATTTAACATATTCAGTTCACTTTTGGTATTCGTCCGACCAAAAGCAGATGCATTTGGACAAAATGTCCCGAGAAACTACAAAGGTAAAAGTCCCAAAGTGAAATCCCGTTGACATTTCAACTCTTGTTTTTGTGCTAATGACAGTTGAACCGTGTGCATTCTCATGTAACCTTGCTACATGTACATGTCTGATGAATTTGGAAAACACAAACTTGAACATCCTAAATGTATCTTGTCTGACCACTATTTGGGCCTCATTTCACTCAATGATATTCATATGTTCTGTTTAATCTGACTTACGTGAGCGCCTTGCTGTAGTCCTTGGCATGGTAGTACTCCTCCCCCATTTGAACCACTACATGGGTAAAAAAAATGAATGTTAACTTGTTTCAGTGTGATGGAACAATGGTAAAATAATGATTGATTGAAAAGGAAAATGACCAGGGGAAGAACTGACCATATACAAAACCAAACACAATACACAATCCAAAACACACATAACTCAATTGTTCAAAGAAGTGTACATGTGCCCCAAGAACCAATGGGTAACTTACTGAGATAGCGCTTCATCCGTGCTGACTTGTACTTCTTAAACTGGGCAACTGCACTGCTCAACAATGGTATGATAATCCACTGTGTGACCAGAGAAAGTCAAGTCACAAAACAAATGGATCAGTCTCAATGAAAAGATGTTTAGAAAATAACACTTTACTGACAATACGGGAAAAAAATAAAAGAGATGTCCACCTATGAGTACAGAAAAACACCTGTTTGCTACTAAGTCCAGCTATGACACAAGATAGAGCACCTGTTTGCTACTCAAATACTGAAAAACTCATTCCAGTACATGTACATGCATTTGTTACTTCTTGACTGGATTACTGCAACAGCTTATTTTTTGGACTGTATGATTATCAGTTTAAGAAACTTTTAACATACCGGTATTCAGAATGCTGCTGCATGACTGGTTACAGGGAGACAAAATGACCGCCATGCAGATATGACACATGACACCCATACTTCAGGAATTACACCGGCTCCCAATTATGTTACAAGTTAAATGTAAGGTTCTCTGCATTTTTTCAAACTCATTCACCATGGCAGGTCAGCACCACAGTACCTCCGAGACTGTTAATGGTACCTTCCCCTAACATTCAAATTAAAAGTTGCGCCGCATTAAAACTTAAGTGTCCAGTTATTTGCCAAAAGCCTAGCAGGACTTCTGGAGATCATGCTTTCATTGTTTACGCCCCTCTGCTGAGAAACAGGTTAAGAATTTTTCTTAGAAATATTGACAACTTAGGGACTTTTAAATCACAACTGAAGACTTTCCTTTTGAAAAAGATGTTAACTTTGAGTTTGCTTGGTTTTACCGACTGTGTGTGTAGTGTTGACATCATCTGATTTTATTTTAACTGTAACAAAGTTATATATCGTACCTATACCTTTACTAATTAATCGTGAAAAATCATTATTCAGGGGTTTGGGTAACATGTGTATTGGTGTATACAGATATGCACTTCCCCACTTGGAAATTTAATCAAAATAGGCAGCATAAAACCTCATGCAGAACGTAAAATACGCGGTCATTTCTACTGTAGAAAAAGTACCATAAGTTTCTGTATTTTTCATCAATTACGCCCTGCCCAACAGAGTAACATTTGTAACAGGTGCTACGGAAACCAATTTGTTTACATGTACAGCTTTTCCCGCTGCTCCGTGCATAACCATGATAAGTTATTCAGAAAATTCTGAATTGATGGGAAAGACCCAAAGTGAAACATGTTATAGACATAAATGGGTTACTGCACACGCGTTGTGTGCATGGATCATTTTTGTGCACAAAAACATGGTCACCAGACTCCCTGAAGACACAATGCAGTAAAATTGATTTCTAACCTGCAGGGACCATAATATTTTCATTGCTTTTTTGCATGAAATGATAGGGTTTGAAGTGCCCGAACTCCTCATTGAAAGTTCCACGAAAAAAACCTGAAGTTTTCTGCAAGTTTTGATCTGCTAAAAATGAGATTTTTTTCAAGAAGAGTTTTAGAGACTTTCCAGTACAAAAGATTGAGGTTTAGAGCATGAGCACATTTGACCAGCGAGCGATGAAGTGGACCATGATTTTCTGAATGGCCACCGCTGGGCATGTGCACCCGGTGACCGATCAACATGGCATCTACGCATGGTAGTCTCACATGTGCCGCCGTACACGGGCGGATACAGACTTATGTGATTTTATCTATGGTGTCATGTGTTCATGGTTATCACTAAGCACAGTTATTGTTTTGCAGCATTCTCAACTACACAAATGTAACTGATTCTTACATGGGGTAATGGGTTAGTCAGCTTTACGGCACTGGGGAATGTGATTGCTAAACTTGCAAAAAGGATATGTGAAAACAAAACATGTTCTCTCTGTTTAATCTATGGTTTAATTCCCCAGAATTCTCTTGTGTGAATTAATTTTCCCTGAATTAAGAAATCCTTCATCAGAAAATGTGCTTTTTTTCCATCCTGTAATATGATGTTTTGTCATAAGAAATTTGGGGAGTGATTACTGGGTTATAATATATTTAAACTTGATAGCTCAAGCACAGAAAAAACGCCATTTTTCATTTTTCCAGTTTCAAAATTTGTTTTGCGGAATATCTTTGGCCTCGGTGTTTTTCCTTTGTAGAAACTGTTGGCCTTGTTGCCCCTGTCACTAGCTGCTGTGCCCCTCAAAATGTCCGATTTCTTGAAGCCAAAATGGCAGCGTTCCCAAAAGTTGAACTGCGAGCCCTAGCGTTGTGAAACGTTTTAAGACTTATAGTGTGAAATGCAAGCATAAATTATATTATTATTATTACCTCATCAAGTGGTCACACCTGTCACACAAGATAAAGTACATATTGCTACTCACCGAGTGGTCCACCTGTGACTCCAGATACTGCAGGGCAAGAATGCCTTCTCTCTCCATCTGAGGATCCGGTGGGTCAATGCTCTGGTGACCCTGCCTCCACGGACGCTGACCAAAAAATTCTAGACTGTCTGCATCCTCTAAAGGGTTGGAAGCTGGCATGGCTGTGGCAGCCTGTAATGAGGACCATTTGCCAGTAATTGAGATGCTACTGGTACCGGTACATGTACTTGTATTTCTTGAAAAAACTGGCTTCAGTCAGATGAGGGAAATTTCATCCAAACTCATGAGTGTTCCTGGTTTTTTGCTCAAAACTCAAGATGATTTGGTGCTTCGAAAGCAAAAAGTTGTGACTTTTTGAGATTTATCATCTAACGAGCTTAGAAATCAGTCAGGGGTATTACCATATTTAGTTGGCCTATTACATGTACATCACAAATCTTGTACAATCTGACCAACCACAAGGCTTGTTCTAGCAGCCTGCAACGGATCGTATGGGTGTTTCCACGTTATGGGGTACTTTTCTTAAATGCTGCAAAAATTTGATTGGCTGTGCAAAAACTTGACTACAAACATAAACTAGAAGTTCTAAAACGTGTGTGTCGATGGGATTTCAAATTAGGCGTTGCCAACTTTGGATATATCTGAAGTTGAATTTGGACAAAAATGACTTTATCAGTGAGGAAAGGCCACTATGCCCATAAGTGGTAGTACTCTAGACTGAAAATGGGACACCGTGGTGTGTTTATGCAAAAGCTTTAACCAAAAACTTGGGATACTCCGCTCCAGCCATTCCTTATATCTGGATTGCTATGCTCTTGTGCATGTGGCCAGGGTATTTTTTCTGTTACAGGTCCATTTCTGGGGGAAGGGCGTCGCCTGCTTTGGGTTTGAGGTCTGGGTAGTTTGTCTTCACATGTTCACATGTGTGTGATTTAAAATGGCCAGCATGTGCAGGAGCATATTTAATGCCACTGCACCCTGCATGGCGCAGGGAGCAACTACTTGTAGTTAATTTGTTATCTCTATAGCCATATTCCTGTGTGATTAATTACTTGATTTTGTTCATTATTTTTTTAAAAAGAAAATAAATAAGCCGCGGAAAGATTTCTGTGAATCGGCAAGTTGGCCAGGTATCATACATTTCAGTTAATTTCTTTGATCCCACGTTTGTTATCGGGGTCCTTCATGGATTCCGTAACAATATTTGCCAAGAAAAAGTCATCAGTAAATAGCTGAAAGCAATGTACATGTAGGTTTTGGCTAGTAATTTACTTCTTGCTAAGTAATCAATTACATTCCTCACTGCCTAGCCGGTGAACCATGTAGTAAGCAATGAGGCAGTTGGATATTACTATTACAAAGAGTATGCCCAAAATGAAGTACTACACACATAAGTACAATGTCTACCCCATTAGCAGAGTCATACATGGTAGTTCAAGAAAGAGTTACCCCAGGTTTAAGGTGTGAACCCAGGTCTAATGAGTCTATTATTTCCAGTTACTGCTGCCAAAACTGCAAGTTTTCGACTATCATCATGCTTATCACAGACGAATGCAGTCAAAGGGTTGCCCTTGGGAGCATATTCATGGATGTTTGTGGTATTGACAGAACTTCTCATCGTAAAGTTTGCTTCATAAACAATTATAAAGTTTCTTAAAAAACACTGAGGTCTATTAACCTTAACAGTCCTCAATCCTTCACCTGTTGGAGGACTGAGGACTGAGGACTGTTAGGGTTAATGAGCCAACTGCAAAATGCCAACTATTGCTGTGGATCACAGTTATGGCGCTGTTGAATTCTGTAAGGATGGCAACTGATGTCCTTTACAATATGCAAGATGAAGATCTGGAGACATTGGGCACACCATTTTGTCTACTACCTCGCTATCAGATTTTGGCGAAGCTCCCTTTGAACAGCTGCAATATTTGCAGAGGTGACCTACCAATTGTGGGATGTCCACTCCCATTCTTATTTTTGTTGACATTTCCATAAGTTTGAAAGTTTTTTCATCTTAAACACCAGGAAATACTTTTAAACTTCTAAAGGCCAAAGAAAATGACTGCCAAAAGTGGATCACTTTACATGTTTTCACTGTGTTTAATCATACTTTGAGCGATGATGTAAAAAAAAAAAAGTTTTGTATCTGCCATCTGTAATGGGTGATATCTTGAAACACAATTAAGCTGGACCTACCATTTTTTCAGGATGACTGCCGAACTCCCTCATCATTAACACTTCGGTTTATTTTTTTTACAATCCTGTACACTGATTCAAATGTGCACTTTGTTCTTGAATGACCTAGCCTGTTTGAAATACTGAACTGGCTCAATGGTCTCTTTTTCAGACAAAAAATCTCTATTCACTTGGCTATCAACTTGTGAACTTGAGAATTAACTAGGGCTAACTTACATGGCAGAGGCCTCGACAGAGCTGCTTTCTGGCGATGGCATGGTTGGCAGCCTGCTGGTAGTAGAAACCGGGGTGTTGGGTCTGGATCGCCGTCAAGCCCAACTTGATGGCCTCCTCAAATAACTCCCCAAATATGCTGAATCTGGTGGGACAGAGGTGGTTATATTAAGAACTGATCTGGGTCTGATCTGAGAAGTCTCCCACAAAAGCTCAAAATTTTGGAGAGAACGGATCACTGTATGCAGAACGATGGCACAAAATTCTCAGCACCACAAAGAGAAAAAAAAGCATCAAACATTTCATGTAAATTGCACTTCAAAGATGAAACAAAACAAAATCTCCATGTAACCCACTTCACAAATCTCTATAAAAATCACAGATTTGTTTAGTTGATTTTGGGACACATAAAGACTTACAGGAATACCAGTTTGATTTTTATCCAAAGAAGTCCAACTTCATACATTCCTATGGCCTAATTTAGTTTTAACTGAAAGGATGAAACTGCACTTTCGCCTAAACACTATCTTTCCTCAACTTTACCCTTAGTTTCAGCAAGATGGGCATGAAACCTGCCAAGCTCAACTGGCGACTTACTGTTTGGACATCCAGGCTGAGTGCTCAAAGGCTAGCTCATGGCAGCCTATCTTGTTCTTGAACAGGTCTACATGCTTGCGGAACTGACTGATGGCATCCAAAGGAGTGTTGTGAAAGAAGCTCAGACGGCAAACCTGGGAAACAAACATGAAAATCATCAGAACACTGCTGTTTAAGTGCAAGATATGACTGGCAGACTGACTGGAGAGATTTCACTTTGAGATTTCACACCTTCCAAGATTTGAACAAGTTCTTTTCATCGAGGGACAACTGAAAAATGCAGACAGGTACCGGTATATCAAACTTCTGTTTAACTGACAAAACAATTACAGTAAAAAAACGGGGCTTCAGATGTCCTTTGTGGAAAGAACTAGGACTAACATCTGATATTTGTCTATTGTCTTCCTCTCATTATACAGAAGCATTGTGACTTCATGGCTGTTAAGACATTGTTGTATAAAATGTAATATTCAAGTTAAATATATTGTTTCTTAAACCTTGTAGTTGATGAATCCGGCAATAGTCTTGATCTCCAGCATGTTGGTGTCATGTGCTCTGAGCTCTGTCAGGTGTGTGTATGCAGCCTTGTACTGTCTGCACTCAGATGAAAATAACTCTGAACTGTGAAGGCAGTCTTGCATTCAGTGAAATGCTTCAAGCTACACTTCTAATTTCTAATCACCTCCTGTAATAGCTTGTGTAGGACTTCTTAAACATCTTTTTTAATGACCAATTCCAATGTTTTAAAAGTTTTGAAAATAAACAGTTGTGTTAAGTGTGTAATAAATCACATATTCATTACCAAATCATGTCTGCATTGCGTCTGTATTTGTGTAATTTTGCCGAAACTTTTGAACCCTGTCTTCAGGTTTAATGAAAAATTTCCACAATCTGACAGCTAGCAGCACTGCTGAGAAAACGAAATTTGTATGATGCAATACCGGAGAAAACATTGAAACTGGTATCCGAGGAATGAGTGGTTCCGCCACAAATGTACATGTATATGAACATGGACCTACATGTGCATGTACCACGTACAATGTCCCAGTGATAGATCTGTTTGCTGCGACTACTGTGCTGCATTATCTCTTTTCCTTAGAGTTTGTGCTGCCGAAATTGTGTGCCATTGGTGGATGCACTAGAAATTCTGCAAAAGATCCGGGATTTAAATTCTTTGAGTTTCCGAAGAATGAGAGATTATTCAAGTTTGTGCTGTCGTCCGCAGCTACGCGTGCTATGCAAGCCTAAAGTACATGCACTGTATTTTCTCTCCATGGTATTAATTGCATCACAGAAATCAATATTCATAAGATGTTTATGAGTCGTGACGACTTGTCCATTTTTACAATACCGGACTGGACTCACAGAAAAACTGGGTTCAAAAACTATGTTTCATTAACACAACAACATGTATTGCAAGGGGGATATTAATACAGTATGTGCCAATGTGCCACTTTTATTAGACTTGGCTCTTTTGAATAGGATTCAATATGAGAAAAATTAGCATCGTTGGAGTTGGTCTTTGAACACCACCCAAGTTTAGACAGGCCTACTCAGTGCAATAAGATTTGTTTGGGATAGGATTTCAAACCAACAAAACTGAGACTTGTGCTCTGCATATCTGTACTCTGACTCCCTGCCGTCAGCGTTTGGTCAGAACTTACTTGAGCGCCCCATGGGTGTCCTGTTTAAGCTCACTGAAGAATGCAAACTTGAAGGCATGGCGCACAAACAGCAACTGTTGAAATTAGGACAGTGTTGAGAACAAGAAAGAGAGAGGTGAGGAATACAGTTGATTGATCTCAAAGGCTTCTCAGACCTCAGTGTGAGTACAAAGAATATGGCTTCAGCATGTAAACACATCTGCCTGCTGTACCTCAGGGCAAATAAGATCCATCTCTGTGTATACAAACTGCCAGACGGTGTTTTTTGGTTCTCCGGCTATGGGGGAGTCGCAAATTTTAGAGTTTTAGAATACGCACCCACATTTCATTTGAAAAACTTTTTGCAGGAAAGTAGAATGTCGCCCACGGAGAAAAACTTTGTTGTTTAAGTATCCTCCACAGCAAAGGGCCATTTAGTCAATTTTTTGTTTCCAATGGAACACTGTATATTCCAGATTTGAGAAGTGAGTTCCCACTGGAAGTTCCAAGCACTCTAAACATTCTTGCCCTTTGGACAGAGAGGGAAAGTGAAGAAGATGTGACCAATTCTTTCCATACCTGATGAGTGGTTCTATTGAGGAACTCCCGATGAGCTTTGACCCGCCTGGCCTCAGTGTGGTAGTACCCCTGGGTCAGCTCGTAGAAAGCATTCTCCAGCCTGATGGTGTAACCCAGCAGATGGTCCACACAGGGCAGGACAAAGAGGGACTTTGCAGAGAGCTCACAAGCTGCGCACAGGGCTGCTGCTCGCTCAGCTGCTATCACATCTTCCCCTGAGAAAATATACAAATATAACTTGTACGGGTGGACAATCCATTTTACACATAGCTTCACAAAGTGATGGAGCTCAGTTGACAAACCAGTTCATCTTCCCCTAAGAGAAAATACAAATGTAACATGGTTTGAGGGTGGACAGTCCATTTTAACACCCCGAAGTGATGGAACTCAGTTGACAAACAAGTTCCTAGGAGGAAGCCAAAGGGAAAGCATTCCCGTTTGAACATCCTTATTCGGGTAGCTTCGTATCGCCCGTGTACAAATCTTTGCCAATGTCCAAAAACAGAGCCTGCAGGACAAACAAGCACAGGTAAACTACTTTTATATGCTTTTAAAAATTTTGTCGAAAAGATTGACAAATTCATTAATATTAAAACAAGGCGATCTATAAATTATTCCAACAATGATACTTTTACCTTCAGTGCGAAGAATTTCAATCAACAGTGAATAACAATCAGAGCAA
>NW_019091517.1:588377-598939 GCF_001949145.1 Acanthaster planci
CTATTTTTCTTAATGCATGAATACTCCTTTATATTCAAATCCAGAGTACTTGGAACTGAAAGTTCAGAGTATTTATGAAGTCCGATATTTGATCAAAATTTTGGTAAGACTTCAAACATTTTGATGAAAAAATGAAACTGTGTTTTGACAACTGGTCAATCGGTACTTTTCAACAAATTGGTTGGGCAAGAGGTAATCCAAAGTCACATGGTTAGTAATATAATGACTCATGTCTAGATTGAGATTGTTACTTCCAGCAACCGTGCATTACAAAAGGAATGGTAGTATCACTTTTAAACTCATAAACTGCTAAATCAAATTCCTGAGGTAGAAGATGATTCAAGGGTAATATATAAGAAAAGCCTTCCTTACATGTTCCAAAGTGATCGTTTACATGTAAATCAGACTTGTTCACTGATTTACTGCATGTGTTACATTGACCAGCTACATGCACCATCACAGCTGTAATAGGCTAGTGATGCATGAAAATTTTTGCAAGATTTCTGGGGCTAGCCTAGCAGCACATGCACTGCAACGATGAGTGGTAACAATAGGCATCTAGTCTTCTTTAAGGGTAAATCGGTTAAGCCAGATGTGGACTTTAGGTACCAATACATGGGGAAAGTTAATTTATGTAGCTGTGGTGATTGTAAACAAATCAACAGATACATGTAGGTACATGTATACACATTGAGCTGAGAAAAGCAAAAGAATTTCACAAAACAATGTTGAAAAAGAATCAACTTGGGTAATACATGAATAATGTAGAAACTGAATGAGAGTGGCCAGAAAATCAGTAATTCATATCATAGGACATTAATTTAGGATAAATTACGAAGCACAGAATGCTAAAACTCTATTTTATTGGGAAGTCGAGCCGATATGCTTTGTGCGTTGAATGTAGAGCTGGTCATTCCAGAACACAGCATGCTGACCGGCTTTGTGCTTCATTGGAGGGATGTCTTGGAGGGATCTATTTTTAGCAACATTAGCAGCTGGCAGATCTTGCAGAACGAATATTCCCGTGCTTGTAAGCTTGCATTTCATTCCAATCAGAACGGCCTGATGCTCGGACCGCTAGAGAAATCTGGTGATGATGTTTGAGGGCTTTGCCGATGTTGATTTCGGGCACCGACCATTGCGATGAGCCACCTCGATTTCTGTCTCGGGTATACTGAACCTCTCAGTCAGGATTTTCTTGACTGTGTTGTACGGGAAGGTGGTAGGCTCTGTTGGATTTTTTGGAATTCCCCCAAAATCTCAAGTTGAAGATTCGGGTGCGTCGTTCTAGGTAAAGGGTGGCTTCCTCAACCTGTTTCATTTTGCTTTTTGATGTATCTAACCAAGCCATTAGGTCGGAAATGCCATCTGAGAGAATTCTGTTCTTGGCTTGGATTTCCTTGATGGCCTTAGAGGAAAAACTGATTGCCTCCTCCATCTCTGTGACTTTTTTCCAGACACTGGATCCTCATTAGGATTGATTCTTGATTTAGAATCACGTTGTCCAGTTTGCCGTGTAGATCTGCCGCCATTGTATAGATTTCCCGCCACAGGCTTGCTAACCCATTGTCCGTTGATGCATCAGCTGATAAGGGCTAGCCATCTGACAGGTTTGGCACGGCTGACGGCTCTGTTGGTGCAGATCCTTTTTTTATCCTTTTTGGGGGTTATTTTTCATAGTTTGAACTTCAGCTCGTCAGAAACAATGTGGCAAAATTTAACTTAATAACAATATCAGTTGCTGATTGAGGTGAAAGAGCTTTGTTGCATTTTATAGTTGATTTTCTGGAGCACCGACTTCAGTGTGTCAGCTCATTCTGAAGCGCCCTCCTTGTCGTTCAACCTTTTTTGAGATTTTCGAAGACCTCAACCGACACCTCTTCAATTACAAGTTAGGTTTCCAAATTGTTTCTGATATGACAGAATACTTATGTGTGAAAAAATTGCGATGACAAATCCCTCTACCACGCAAGCCAACGATAAATAAAACACTCGCGAGTACAGACGTTAACATTAACACAATAAAATTAACGGTGTCAGGATATACTCTATACTCATTGCATGGTAAGCTTTGTCATGGTGAATGTGGAAAGGAAAAAGGGGAGGAAAGGTAACCTTCATCAAGAGTAAATCACAAAATGCTGCACTCCAGCTGCCATGCTTCAGACACAAATTCTAGAAAATGAATGCCAGAAATATATCTTCCCGGTTGTGAATGTAACAGCGGGACTGTTCCACTGGGAGCACGCGTCCAGTGGAATGGTCCAATGGAACGGGAACATTCCCAATTTTTGAGACGCTCCCTTAATGGCCATCAATTTATCTTGAAATGTATTCCGCAGAGTGCAATGTGCTCAACCACTTGCTGCCGGGGATTCCAGTTTCGGACATGTATTAATTAGACGCGTGGCCGTGGTCCCTGAAATCGGACAAAGGGAACTGGGCCCTGTAACAAAAGACCATATTCATAACAAAAGATCAGGCTGCTGGGAATTACCAACATTTTTTCACTCTCCATAGTGGAGATAATCCAGCCTTGTTTTGAAACAGTATACCACAGTTTGGGGCATTCAGTGTGATTACCACTGGGGACAAAAGCGCTCCACCACCACAGCCAAGAGCCGCTGCACGCTAATCTGGCCCCTACTGAAAGAGGTCAGCAGCGCACTGTGCCAGTTTCGTGAACAAAAGAAAATTACGTAACACCCCACAATCTGGGCTCTTTTTACAAGGCGGCAGGCTTGGCTGAAATACTCCAGCATCAACAGATGTTGTTTGTCAGATTAGAGTAGAAACCAGACAGTCCTCTGTGTGGGTGTAAGTGTCCAGTAAATGAAGACATGAATTTTTAAAGAATTTTGAAAACAGAAAAAAATGAAAATTATCCCATCCCAGCGTCATCAATATTCATAAATGCCCTCAGCGGGATGTGGTTAATTTGTCTGCGAATGTAAAGAAACAATTTCTATTTTCTATATTGTAGATTCTCAACTGAACATTAAGAAGAGTTTGTTTTTGCTGAACAGGTTTCGCACATCCAAACTCTGAAGATTCTTTGTAGTGTTTGACAGTGAGCACTTACCTGGTGGCAAGGGTGCATTTTTCTGGATGAGGACAACAGCAACACGGGTACCTCTGCCATGAAGACTGGTCCTGAAACAAAGAATAATTGTCAGTTTCGATAGAAAATAAACAAGCAGAAAAGAGGGAGACTTGTGGGGTAGCAAATCTACAAAATCTGAATTTCTTATCACGTCTAATTGGACAACTTTAAAACATCCGATTTTTGGTTTGATGGGCACAGAGGTAAACACACGCAGAAGACTACAGATAAATTGGGAGACAAGGACTTTGAATCACAGTCACTCCAAGTGATGTTGAATTTATTACACCATGGTCACATAATAAAATAGAGAAAAAAGTGCATGCACTGTGTTCTGTCAGGTTACTCTCCCAATGACAGTGCGCTGTCCACTGTAGCTAACAAAAGGGAGGGGGTTAGCTTAGTAGTCACATGGTGCCATCATTCCTGCAATAGCAACAGTCAACCTTACCTGACAACTTCAACCCTTGTGGCACATTCCATCTGCCTCTCCTTCCACATGTTTTCGTCCCAGTCCAAGTCGAAGAAGACGACGACCAAGGCGGGGACTTCCTGGAGATGCTTCTTCATCCAACTGCTTTTGATGATGCCCTTGGGAATGTACCACTCATAGGACGTCCGTTGCTGGGAAGTAACATGACAATCAAGTTGTGATTTAAAGAAAAAGGAGTGTGTTCCTTAAGCACTTGGCGATTGTGTTATTCCAAAAGAACTTGTCCCGGACTTGGTATTTTTCAGCTGAAAATGTTCACTTGTTTAAAGAAAAAGATACCACAACCACAGTCCTTCACAGAGTTGGACTAAACAACTGCTGATCATTGATGGTAATTTGTCCCAAAAGTTTTTATCACATTTCTTAACACATCAAAGCTTTTTTAAAACTCCAAGAAAATGTCAGAGGGCAAGATTCACTAAGGTACATTGTAATCCCTTTTATGGCCAACTGCCACTTGAAGGATCCACCCAAATTCAACTTCCACGGGCTTGGGTGAGTCTGTGTGTGGGTCTTTGTGTGTGTACAAACTCAATGGGAACCAATCAAAAATGGGGATGAATATTGTAATTATCGTGTTTCAGCACGTCCTCCAATACCACATACAAGTAGGAAATCCCTCAGTGTTTATAGTACAGGTCAGAATTTTAGCCGACACGCTAACACAATCAGTGAACCTGACATGCTGTTCAATACATGCTTTGTGGTTTTCAATGTGCATTGCTAGTCCAATCATGGAGGAAGGACACAGAAGGAGTTGTAACTCAGGTACTTCAAAGCGTCCAATGATGGTCGCCGCCGAGTCTGACGAATAATAGAAAACATTCCAAAAATGCCTTATTGCTGCCTGCATCTTAGCCAGACAAGCGGGGCCAGTAATATCCTGGCAATACTTTTAATTTTTGCTTGCAATTAAATACAAACTATCGATGTGACCAGGAAATAGAGAGAGAAAAATTCCTGATATTAGACCTACTTTTGCCATCATAAATAAACTTTTTATATTTTGACACACAGTTTCATTATCCATGCAAAGTTTGTAATTCTAGTCTCCTCCGTCCAATACATCAGTGTTCAAAGACTAGGTACGAATTTGGCTAAGACTGGCCATCAAAATCTTCACTACTTCTGAAAAGCCTAGTTCATTAGGAACAAAATGCGCTATTTCATCACAGGGAGTGATCATGAAATCTCATAAAATACGCCTTTGTACAAATGCCATAATAAAAATGATTCAAACAAAACAAAAATCCTACAAACAGCTTGGCTATTTATTCCAAAAATAAGTCCCGAAGAATGCGTTCGATAAGGGCAACAACTGCACATGAACACTTCGGGCACACAGCCTAGTAAAAGCAACCACGCAAGCACTAAATTTGATGTTGTTGTCGGATCATATCAAGCACCAACGATTGCATGAATATTCAACTTCCTATGCTGCAGTACACAACGTTTTAGGGATGCAGATTACCAACGAAAGCGCTCTCTGCTATGCAGGGGTCAGTATGTTTCATGTTTGCAGTTAACTCCTTTCGTGTCAGTTGGACTCAATACACGCTGACACGCTAAGCGTGTTTGTGTGTCGGCCAGCAATCTGTACTGTACAGGTCATTTGGTGTGAAGTCGTTACACACAAGCTAGTAATTAGTCAGCACTCCTAGCAACGCTCATGGAGAACAGGATTAAACCCAAGTGGATCATAAACATGAAAGAAAGCATGCAGTGGTAAAAAAAGTTCAAAATACCGGGAGTATTCTGCTGAAGGAAAGGCTATTCTAAATCTATGCAAGTCAGCCAATTACAGGCGTGACTTGTAAACAAAATCAAAGATTTTTGCTTTCTATGGACAACAGACCTTTGATCTGCATTTTGGATATTCGTGATCAGCTGGCCACGCCTTGAAGTACAGAGGCACCCTGTCCGGCCTCCGGTTGGCACTAAAGGAATCCCAGATTGCCCGGTGCACTGCATTATATGTAGTGTTCAGGCCAGTCAGGACTACCAATCCCAGGGGACGGCACATCAGCTCGCTGGGCAGGTCACCGGGACCGGTGGCGTACTTGGCTGAGGTGGGGACTGGCGTTGTACTGAGGCTGGTACTGGGCTGTTTGGCAGTGACAGTTGGCTGGGCTTTGCTGGCATCTGGCTGTGCGCCCAGTGGATCCGCCCCACTTTCTGTGCTCATCTTGTGTGACTATCTGGTACCCCGTACAGATTCTGCAAGATTAGATCAACATCATGAACTATTTATTTACCATAAAAACAAAATTACCCTTTTACACAAAACATGGAAAAATGGCTGGAAGGTATATGCACAGAATTGATAAATTTTACCCTGGAAACTGTGTCCTGAATGGGGTTAAGGACCTCAATTTCAATGCATATAGACTGGATGATGATCAATTGAAAAGTTACAGGCTAGAAAAGTTAGAGGTTACAAAATTAAACAGATTTTGTAGATACATGTACATGTTCTACACATTTCAACTTTCACTGAAAAATGGGAAAATATCAATGGAATAAGAACATGCATACCGGTATGTTTCAGATTATTATTTCCATACATGGTCCACACTACACAGAAACTCAGGGAACAGGTTGATTTTTAGATCCTGAATAATAGCTTGGAAAGCCCAGCTCATGTCATAGTAGGGGAACTTGAATGAATCCTTGGAGCAAAGATTCATTTTCTGATATTCAGCTGAAAATGTTGTACAAGTTCCCATGTCCTTGTTTAATGATATGCATGGTCATAATGGTTACCCCAATGTGTCAATTATGTAACATTTCCCAAATATATATGTAATTCAATTCCATTTATGATTAATTTTGCGGGAGGGCAGGGCTTTGATACATGTACATGCACATGATCCATGGAGGACTCCATTGTATCACTGTGCAATAGTGGTTACCTCGTTGCCATTTTCAATTGGACAATTAACTGCCATCGGTTGTTCATGTTTTAATAAATATGCATGCCTGTCCACTGTTACTGGGAGAATTCCAAATCACTGAGTTCACTGAGTTCTTTAAGTAGACCACTACTGAGGAAATGCAATACAGTAACTCTTAAAGAATTGACCAACTGTGCTGAGCAATAATCACTGATAATGCAAATCTTGAATTGTAGATTTGTAGACATGTACATGTAGATTTGGAAATATTTCAGGCTAACTCTTTAAAAAATTAACTGGACAGCAAAAGAAACTTGCCACTTCTGTCAAAGGCCACACATAAAAATTCACTCCATAGAAATAAACATTTTTTTTACACAGGTATGCTGCAATACCCCTTACTAATCACATGTCCAAAAGCAAATGATTATCTTTATAACAAAGAAGAAATTGACATGCACAGCAACTTGGTTACTGAATCAAAAGTTACAGATGTAACAGAATGAGCCGTAAGTTTTAAGCAGAAATCAATGTCACAAGATAAAATAAAGAAGTCACATTCAATACTTTTCAATAATGTGTATGCATAGTCAGTAAGGATGGCATCCCTATACAGAAACCACTCGTGCACATCATTTTGAAAAACCAGGTGTTCACTTTGTCATTGGTTATTTAAAATGTTGTCCATTCATGGGTCATTTTTTCATGGTGGAGAGGGCTTTTGTGTATGACTTTTGATTCCTGCATACATGTACACCGTGACTTCAGTCATTGTCAATTTGTGAGTCAATTAAACATGTGTGCATGCTTGGGCTCTGTGCACTCTGTAGTGCGAACACGAGAGAAGGTTGCGCGCTTTGCTAGCTTGTACTGGAGAAAACACTGATAAATAAACATTAATAAGTATCCAATCACAAAATTGCAACAAGGCTACCACTGTTGTGCATTACTGTATCAACCATGACAGCCTCAGATGAGGGCTTGTCTACAAGTACATCTATGCTAAATGTAGGTTAGCCTCACAGGTACATGTGGGGAGTTTGACGCTGTGTTTTTAAAAGATTTTAGAGAGCTTATAACATGATGAATACAAATGCGACCTGCTGAAATTATTTGGAAGCTTCTTACCAGTATATTGACAGGTTATGCCAATTTCAATGATTATTTTTATGGGGTAGTTTTTGATGTCATGAGTTTTCCAATGCAAAAAAAAAGAAGAAAAACAAGAGCACATATCAAGGTGTTCACCCCTTCGTGCCTGGAGGCGGCTATAGCCACTGTAAAAATTGAGATCCTCAGCCCGCTTTTCATCTATTATTCTCAGCCCATGCTCGAGCAAACACGGTGAAAGAAGGCAGACCCTGGCTCTTGTATACATGTATATGGCAATTGGTCTTTGTGTGTAGCCCAGAAATGAAAAGATTGATTTTGCATCATAATCACCAGCTTCACAATAGTCAACGAGAATGTGGAAGGGTGAGTAGAGCCGCATGCCACGAAACAATCAGCCTTTTCACGGCATAATTCAAAGCGCGCAGAGCATGCAGGGCCAAAAACCGAGAATTTGCAGTTTGGCAGGTGGCCTTCGTGGCCAAGCAAGGCTGGAATTCTTGGAGTCGACTTCGGGGAAGAAATTCCCATCGTCAAAAGGTTAACAAACCATGTGCATGTATGTGGCCGTATTCATGGCTCCTAAAAAATGCATCTTGAAACAGTTGAAAGAACATGTTTCTCTATTCCTTTTGTATTTTTAGGCACTTTCAAAAAGTATTTGTTCTGCAAAGCAAAGATTTTAAGCAACAAATTGAATGTGACTACAGAGAGGAAGGTGAAAGGTAACCCTACCATATGGTATGTTCTTCATAAAATGGACCAAAATGCAACTCCGCATGTCATTTTTCAAAGCTTCTAAAAGAGTGACTTTGATCATGTAAAATACAAATTAGCACCTTCAGATTTACAAAAATGATTATTTGGGGATAACAGGGCATAATGTGAACATTTTGTTGGCTACCTGTGCAAATCAAATGGAGCTGAATTCATATAAAGTTTTACGCCAAAGTATTTGCACCAGAGGACGTAACGTTATTTCTTGCCATTGTTGTGGACTGTTTTCAGCCGTTCTCCAGTGCAGTTCGTACAGTGTGCGCGCGCAACTACTCGGCGTACGAGATTCTGAGCCGCGTACATGCACACCGAAACTACATGTTCTGACTGGAACCAGTGAAACTGAAGTCCAAACGAATCCACAGGTTTCGCAAATGCTCACCGCATCGCACAACGGCACAGTGGTTCTCAGCCACGAGTACCATTGATCTCCATGCCAAGTACACACAACATCGGGCAGGGGGCAAGGCTTTGGCGTGCATTGGCGACAGTCATTGGCTGAGTCTACTACGGCCAGATAATGCTGACTACGGGCAGACGGGCGGTGCCATTTAAAAAAACGAAGGCAGCCCTTCATTCGTCGGAAGTCAGGGCACCCGAAAGGTGCCGTCGATGCATAATTCATGTTGTCACAGTACTGCTTAGTAATAAGTTGGCGTGCACTTTGCTAGTGGACAGTCCGCCCACAGCATGTGTGTGGAGCATGATACAGTTACATGCATATTAATGTTATTCATATTTAATTTCACCGGTTCCTTGTTCGTCTGTCACACAAGGTATGACGGGGAACAAGCATGACGAGTTTTGTATGGCGCCTGTTGGGTGCCTTGGAATCCAACACAAGAAGTGCTGCTTTCATTTTCCAAACATGTCAAAATGGCATCGCCCGGGGTCAGCATGTAATACCACAGGCAGGTTTTTTTCAAGGTGCCATACATTGGAAAATATACAGTTTTGGAAAGCTTTAGGGTGCTCATATAAACGTCCAAACTCTGAGGAATACGCCAGTGTAAGAAATATGGTTGAGTCATTATCATTTTGGAAGATATTAGGATTCAAAGTTTGTGACAATCCTGCAGTTTGGATTTCAGGCATGCCTTGAAGTAGGGCTGTGGTGGCGACAGATTAAGAGACAGATTGTAAGAGAGCCACTAACTGAGCCCTGGGCCTACAAGTACATGTATTTGTGGGGCTACCAATACGAGTACTGGAGTAGGCCTACATGTATCATCAAGGCATTACCAATCATGACTACAGCCCTAGGTCTAAAGGCTAAACGATGACCATTATGGAGGAACCTCTCTTTAGCTAACCCTAAAAGAGATCGCAGCAAATATCAACAGCTGTGATAGCTTTTTACGGTAAACTGTAGTCATGAAAGCTCGGAAAATTGCGGGATGGGGCCTACATATTATACATGTACCTTTGAGTTGCAGCTTGCATGGCTTGTGCGAAATGTTCACGAACGCCCTCAAGCGGGGAAAAGATACCTGTCCTATAACAGGTACAAGGCAAATTCTTCACCGGGCATAGTCTCTTAAAAAGTACCCCTGAAATTTCTTTTGAAGAAAGGACTTTCTGTCGTCCAAGAAATTAAGGGGTTGTGTAAATATGGCTAAGACTCAAATATCTAGAAAGCAGACAAAAATACTATTAACAAATTCTACGAAGAGCCACCCACAGTGGGAAGACGTAATTTGGAAAATTGATTCCAACTAAGAGAGCGCCATCATTCGCTCAATAATCTATGTTATTTTATTTGAACGTTTATTATATTATTCCAGGTCAGGAGCGTTGGTCACAGGACCGCCACGAACTTATTATTTTCGGGGGAATAAAAAACTTATTTTGAAGAATTGAAAGCTTTATTTTTCGCAGAAATAATAATTTTCTATGAAAATTACAACTTCTTTTATTGATAATAGGCCAAAAATCTTTCCTTCCCATTGCGTGCACGTCAATTGGACAATTTTGAATATTTAGGGGAAAAAAAAAGAACGTCCAACTTTTCAAAGTCGGGATTCGAACTCACACTCTCTGCGCTTCCCGGTCAGGAGCGCCGAGAACTTGTTATTTTCGGGGGAATAAAAAGTTTATTTTGAAGAATTGAAAGCTTTATTTTTCGCAGAAATCATCATTTTTAGTGAAAATTACAACTTATTTTATTGACAATAGGCCAAAAATC
>NW_019091517.1:656906-672612 GCF_001949145.1 Acanthaster planci
TCATATTTTCAAGGTCGGGATTCGAACTTGCGACTTCTCGCTTCCGGGTCAGGAAGCACTAACCACAGGAACGCCGCGAACTTGTTATTTTCGGAGAATAAAAACTTAATTTTGATGATTTGAGAGATTCATTTTTGGGAAAAATCATCATTTGATATGAAAATTACAACTTCTTCTGTTGACAGTTGGCCAAAAAACAATCTTTCCCATTCTCTGCGCTTGAATTGGACAATTTTGAAGATTTTTGGCAAAAAAAATCCACTTTTCAATGTCGGGATTCAAAATCACAATTTCTGGAAAAAATATCAAAACTCATCAAAAACTTGATCATTTAGTAAGAATCCAGTTTAAAGGCTTCAATAGTGCTGGCTATGCATTAGGAAATCAAATAATTCTTTATGCTAATGGTAAAAGAGAAACCACCCACAGATATCAACTCACACAAAAATGTCAGTACTGAGGTGTCGTTTCCTTTATTTTTGAAGTCTTGACAAGAAGTCACTGACAAATCTTCAAAAACAAATACTCAGCTTTATCAAAAATCTCAACACACTTTTCAATGTTTAATGGCAAGATGTTTATGCGCTTCAAGATATACTGAAAGGTACAAGAAACTAAAAGATAAGACAAAAGCTCTAGCATAATTTTTCTGGCTTCAGAAGCAATTATTCTGAATTCATGTGTGGAAGTTGTGTAGGCCTATTTAGTTCAAACAACTGCTAATTCCTTCACATCTGTGCGAGATTTCAAACTGTTAATATCAGATACCGAACTTTGTAAACCTTTTTCAGAAAATTGGGTCGACATACCTTAGTTTTCAAAGAAAAGGGTTTCGAATTGTCAGGGGTTTTCGAAGTTCAATGCCTTACACGGAATTTGTGAGGGAACATAGCTGGGGAACATGGACATTGGATATTGAATAAACAAAGGTAAATTGAAGAAAAAAATGACTTCTAACCATAACGGCTTATTGAAGATTAAAGTTTATGACGTATTTTTACCAGCAGTGTTAAAAATCTTAACTTATACTTATATTCTACTTTTTGCATTTACCATCAAACGTCCATTATTCTTGTTAAATTGATTTCTCCTAGCCAGTCCAAATCGGACAATGAACTTTTATTTTCAAAACTATTCGACTAAAACATCATAAAACACGAAAAGAACAGCATCAGCCTCCAGGATTTTCGTGGAAAACAATCATTTGAAAATTCATTTTTCTTACATTAACAGGAATGGGGGAAAAGAAATTCAAGAGCTGCTAATGCTGAACGTTTTCAGTTTTGTATTCTTCTCCAAAACAAAATTTCCTCTTGGCAAACACTGCAAAATATGATACACTATGTATTTCTTTCTGCTAGATTGTGCGTCCTCTTCCGGGAAAGTTAACATCTTTTTAACATTCTAGAGTTCTTCTACTAAATGATAAAAAGAGGGGGGGGGGAAGTGTCATGAAAATTTGATAGCACAGTGTCTCATAAAGTATTTTGTATCCACAGCTGTTTAGAATGAGTTACAGCTTGTAACTTTGCATTCCACATTTACTGAGAAGTCTTGTTTTGAGCTTTGCAAATACTGTTTGCTGTACGTTTACTTTTCCTTGGAAAATGATTAAAATCTGTACAAGTTACAGGTTAGGCGACAATCAGTGCCAAGCTTTTAGAGTACAGATCCCATTCATTTTCGATGTTTTTCGACCCATCTGCAAGCCTGAGGACCCCAGGGTGGACTGTAGACTTTTTCCTGCCGGCTCATTCACCTCGGTAGACGGCTTTAGGCCCAAGAAGCACCTGCAAGAAAGTACGACTACAATGTACCATTGGAATAATTGACTATGGGCTTGTAACTGCACTGTTGAAAATTTAAACATTGGTTTGGAAGGGGCTCCGAACACTGAAAAGAGTCCAACGAACAGCGAAAAGTACACCATCATTGACATGTGTATGGTTTCTCTCTATATGGGAAATGGGACTTTTGTATGTGAAACATGTTTTTTGACAACCCAAGGCACAAGGAAATCCTTTGATAAATCCTTTGACAATGTCTTCTTTGTGCTCAGATACGGTCACACTGGGTATGACAAATATATGTACTTGTAGGTCCTACCTTGATTTCATTTTGACTGTAGCAAAGACAGGTTGACAACTGATAAATGCATCAATGCCAAACCCACGACGGGATCTTGAGTAAGGAAAAACAAGAAATTTAAACAAACTTAAAAGCTCGGCTACTCAATTTTCCAAGAGGCAGACAAGCTGCATCATCAGCCAAGTGGTCTTTAATATTCAGTTTGCTGTGTACAGTGTATGGAAACCTCAATCTGATCCTGTAAGACCAAATTGGCGTTCTGCTTGATCATGTCCATTCACATGCACACATACACCCATGTTAGTAAGTTGTGCCTGTATTATAGAAAGTGTTGTTTTCAAAGAAGTGAATGGTTTTACAGTTTGATTCTTTTGTTCTACATGTGCCCTGATAATTGTGCAGTGCATATTATTTGTGACTTGACTGCATTTCAAAAAGGGCCTTTAATTTACAAGGAGAAAACATGTACATGTAGTAAGCCTTTTGCAAGTTAAATTTGAATAAAATTTGGTACACTGCGTTATCCAACTGCACATGAACAAAATTTAAATTCCCCATACCTAAAGACACTGTAGTACCCCATGATTTTGGTGCAACCTTTTGCCTAGAGACCACCTTCCCTGGAATGGACTAGTCCTTTGTACCCTTTCTCATCCTTTGCAAACAGCCTATTAGTGCGATGTTTCTCTTTACTAGGCAAAAGCCTGCAAGATTCATGAAGAATCAAA
Source organism: Acanthaster planci (assembly GCF_001949145.1). The sequence goes on from NW_019091517.1 coordinate 659,723, forward strand.
TTGTTATGTTCTGTTGAAGTTTAACTCGCAAAAGGCTTACTAACCTCATTTATTGGTTTGCAATGACTTATAATTGTACAGAAATTTTTACAGAGTAGTGACACACCAGACTCAGTAGTTTTGAAAGGTTTAGATGTACAGAGATCATCAGGCCCGTTGCTAAGGAGAAGCCTGGAGAGATCAGCAACTATCCCCTTCCCCATCACAACATAATAATTTATTGTTCTTGTGATGTGCAGGTCATATGCAGTGTGAACCTAACCCCATGCCTGATGCCGTTGATGGGGCAAACCATCAAACAGCTTTTTGCTCATCTGAGATAGGGCATTTTAATTTCATGTAGGCCTAGTCCATTTTCCTTCTCACATTATCACCGACTACTGTGGCAAATTTCAAACAATGGTACATTCTTCTGGTGATATAGAACTTATCACCACTGATTCTTTCATAGGATAGTCTCTGTATGAACTGAGCCCTCTTAAGTTCATTAACTTCAGCAATCAATAAAAGGGAGGTACAAGCTGGAGAACAATTAAAGATCCAAACATGCCAGACACACTAACAGTCACAAGATGTGGACAGCAGACAGACTAAAGAGGTTATGCGTCAACATAATCCTCCGAGGGCAAGAGATTCATTAAAATGGAATAGGCTAGAGTAAACCTTTTGTGCTTTTGTTGTAGATGAATTTAAAAAACAGTCTCTGACACCATGGAGATGTTGGCAATCCACAACCTCTATTGCAAAAATTGGGTTGGAGATCACCAAAAACATGTGGCAACATAGCCTTAAGTTTTAATTTATGTACCAGGTAACTTAAGCAAGCCAAAAACTCTTTTTCAACTCAAAAAAGCAATTTAATTCAACACTGACTATAGGGACTTGTCAAAGTTACATGCTGCAGTATGGAAAAGCAATTTATTTATCATTCCTAGAAAACAAACATTACTTTAGGCAGACACATGGTTTGTTGCCAATCTCTCTATGGGTGTTTGTTGCCATGGTATAACAAATACATGTACATGTAAGTTGCTTAAAGTGCAGACACATGGCCACCCGCATCCATCCTTGCTGGCAGGAGTCCAAAGAAGTCCATAATTATAGCATTATTATATGTACAGTAACTGCATGCAGAAATTAAATAAAAAATCGTGAATTTGTTATAAATCAATGTAGTGTACTGATGTGGCTGGCGTGAAAAGCTCACTTTGGCATAACCATTCAAAGCCAAGTAGAATACATGAAACCTACTGCCTTCCCTTAACACTCGCAGGAAATAAACAGATAGCAGGGATCAGTTGGTAGCAACAGGCAGTGCCTGAATTCAAGCTGAAATTAAACAACTTAAATATGAAAATAGGTTTTAAGTAAAACTTTGAATTTGGATGTTAACATTTGATCTTTTGTATTTACAATTATAGAAATGATACCCATAGTACTCGTTTGTCCTGGCAGGGCTTATTCAAACCGTATTTGCGAACAGTGGAAGGACAACATGCTCTTCAAATCTATTCCTTAGTATTTAGGCATATGACACCCAACCAATTACAAGCATACATGTATGGGTTGGCATTCACTCATCCTGGTGGGGCTAGTGTTTAACTTTGATCAGTCTGAACATACTCAGTACAAGATGAATGGTTGGCAAGCATGCCAAGCATTTGGGCATGTGGATGTCAAGCTTGGCAAGTATTTTGACAAGCCCACCTGGTTTTTTTTTCTGTTAAATTGCCCAAATTCTAGAAAAGGTTTAAAGTAGAGACAAAATAAACCAGCAGCTTGGAAATACATGCCCAAGAGTCAAACCTTCCTCTCGAGGACTGTACTGGGAAAATCGGGTTTTCACATTTTTGCAATTGTGAATTTCAAGTCATTCGAGTTCATTTACAGTTTCAGGCTTCCTATGGTGTTTCTTCAACAAATGTGCCAGCAGTGGTAGTTAAGAATGCTCACTTTTAGTAATATATCAGGTAATTTTAATCCAGTTTCATCAAAGAGAATTATTCCAACAGAATTATTTACATAATGCTATTCCATGGTAGTAAATGTTTGAAATGGGATGTTGGGGCTATGGGCATCAAAGGGCGGTGGCATAAACAGTTGTCTGCCCATCAGACAATACCCTTAGAGATGCCCAAATAGACCCACCATTAGAGAAAGTGAACTAAAAAAACAAAGTATATTACACAACCAACTGAGAGTTTACATAAAAATATGTGTGGTTCTAAATGTCAGAAAAGATGTCAATTAAATTAAACATAACATTAAAGTCATCTGCCACAGATGTAAAAGGATATTCCCATGGTTAATTGAATATTGGATATAAATAGGATTTGAACAGATATACATGTACACAGCAACCACAGGAATATCCAATTATAAATTGGACACTCCTTAAATTAAACAGGACACTCCTAAGGTTGATTGGCAAAATTCCATCAAAATAAACAAAAGGAATGGTTTTAATTCTAAATAGAACTTGGTATCATTATGATTGACAAGCAATTGCTTTTCATTTACCACTTTCATCATATTGAGAAATTCTTGAAGTTCTGTTTCAACAAACAGATGCAAGTGTACAAGTGTTATAAGCAATGTTTCAAGTTTTAAGTACTTGTAGATCTGCTTGCAAAATGGATGAGCTCCGTACTGACAGTGTGCAACACTCAGAAAACTGGGCCATAATCTCAGATTGCTATACTGATGATTTATAAATTCAAGGTCACAGAATGCTTCAAAATGAGCAAGATGTGGTAGCACTGTATTCACAAGATGGTTATAACCCCTGATCACAAGGATACATGTAAATGTTTAAAGGCTCTGAAAAGGATTGTAAAGCAGATTTCAGACACTGCACAACAGTGAGAAAAACAAGAACAGAAGTTCCAGTAGCACAATTTGGGAAGGAACCTAATATTGTGGTTTCAGTTGTGGAACTTGGTAAACTATACATGTAAGTTATCAACAGCTAAAGATTGAAAACTTTGAGGTGATTAAAAAAAATAACGGAACGGCAGATGGAACTTTCAAATTCTGCAAAAAAACTTGAGACCTGTGGATTGAAAAATAACTCATTCGTTGTAATATCCCTGATTCTAGGAATTAAAATCAGGTTCCTTGATGCGTGAGGTTACTGTGTGGCAATTCATCAACGGGAGGTACACGTAGGCCTTGTTAGTGATAGGTTGAGTGCTGAGCATATTTGGCTGCAGTACGTTTTGTTCATCCACATTACACACCCAACTATACAACATTTATATGTTGACCTGGTAAAAGCAATTTCCAAAGAATTAAGACATTTCAGACACACACTGAACATTTTTTGCAACTCACACGCAATATTTTTGAGTCATGGTCAGTGCTCAGGAAAATGCTAATCAGGAACTGACCATCAGCTGCACAGTATTAGAGCCTCATCAACGAATACAGTACAGGTACAACCTCACTGAGTGCCAACAGATGTTAGATGAGATTATAGTAAACTGCAATGTTGTACCTAACAGTTCCAAGTACTCTGATTTTCATATGATTTTACATGCACCTAGGGGGTTAGGGTTAATAAAATCATAAATAACTACTTTACTATTATTCCAACTGACTTTAATACTGTGAGGTAGTAAATTTCAACAACAATGACATTCATTAGAATGGCAATTGTCTTGTTTTTCTTAAGCCTCACGAACACTATATTTTATATTTAGTCATAGACATTACGCGTCTTAAGTATTTTGCAGAACCTATTGAACAATTAAATTCCAATATCCCACATGTACTTTAACTCAGTATTTGTTTATATTGTTTTTCTTACGATGTAGATAGACTAATTCACTGATGCCATTACTTACAGTGTCCCCATCAGGCGTGCATTCCTAAACTTGATGCATGCGTGATTTTGGTTAGCAGCGTACTCCCATTGACAGAGGAGGCATTTCAATGTGCATTTCATCTGTACATGCCCTTGGGGTCAACGCAGTTATGGCTCTTTATTCTTATCTGTCAACTGGTCATGACCCTTTTGCCCTAGTAAACATAACTTTTCTTGGGGTGTAGGTTCAGCAAGTCGAATTTAAGCCTTTTAAAGATTTTTAATGCCTCCCTTAATACCCTTTTCTATCTGGTGCTAGTCTCAAAAAACACAATCTTTGGGTCCAGGGGAAAAGCGGAGTATTGGATATTTCGCCGACCAGCACAGCACATGTACACTGATTCATCCAATCACTGGAGGGAACACAGCACGTACATTTCTGTGCACAGAAAACCCTCACTTTTCCTGAATTACACCAGCGTTTACATTAATAATCCCAACTACCCTTGTACATTATTCTATTGAGATCTTTAATCCATGGGGCAACTATAAGGCCAATCCTGAGTTGACAAGCAATTGTGTCCTGGGTGGCAAGTCATTTTTTTTCCAGTTTTTTATGGACTCAGGACCAAGAGAGGCCTTGCTCTTGGTTGTGTGTCAATTATGATCTGCCAAGTACATGTATTGCCTTATATTTTCTAGAGTACAGGCTCAGGACTGGGGATTTTATCAAGTTTCTGATAATAATCTCAAAAATCACAGAATGTAACGGAATGAGCTGCAGAAATCAATGTCACAGGACGAAAAAAAGAAGTCACAATCATTACTTTTCAATAATGTGTATGCATAGTCAGTAAGGCCGGCATCTCTATACATAAACCACTCATGCACATCATTTTGACAAAACAGGTGTTCACTTTGTCATTGGTTGTTTAAAATCTTGTCCATTCATGGGTCCTTTTTGCTTGGTGGAGAGTGCTTTTGTGTGTGACTTTTGATTCAGTAACCAAGATAATCCATTGCTTTTGGGCATAAGATTAGTAAGGGGTAATGCAGCATATACCTGTGTACAAAAATTGTTTATTTCTATGGAGTGAATTTTTATGTGTGGCCTTTGACAGAAGTGGCAAGTTTCTTTTGCTGTCCAGTGTATTATACATGTATGATGTTACAGACTATGAACTTCTATGAGTAACCTTTACCTGAAGTATATTTGACATTGGGTAATTGAATTGGAAACGCAAAGTTAATTGCAAAGATAAAGTTGAAGTTTTACATGTAAAAATATATAATAAGAAAAAACTGGTTATCTCCTCAGAGATCAAAAATATTACAGAAACTGAGAGAATTTGTGTTCCCATGCATAACACCAGGTCACATAGTGATGCAACACTACGCAAGATAGAAATGTGACATTAAAATAGAGGACTACGTCTGTTGAGAACAAGAGCACCTGGCTTTTGCACTTTGCGAGTTTGTTTGTGTTAATGTATTTTAGTCAGTATATGCAGAATTCATTCAAGGTTTAAGATGATGTCTCATGTACAAAACTTCACTTCATCATAATGTGACTCAAATTTTGACAAATTGCTCTGTACGTGAAACAAGTTTCACAACGATGGCACTTGTAACTCTTAATTAATACATTATACACACCATATGTACATGTACACTAGATTGAAGTGATTAAAAGTTGCCCAAGAAAACTTTGCACAAAGTCAAAGGGTTTTTGTAAAAAACTCGATGGTTTCACCTATGCAGTTTAATCAGTGGCCTACTTATAAAAATTGCTATATCTGGTGACCTCATGATGACATCATACCAATTTTCACATAAAATATGTCTTGATTTGAGTTTGTGCCAATGGTCACCATCAGACACATTGTTCTGGGGATGCACATGTATGGACCCAAAAGGAATTCGATTTTGTGGGCATGCCACATGAAGTGTGATGATATCCTCATCAAGCTTCGTATTTTTGTTGACAGGAAGGCAATGTACGGGTCTGCGTGTGCACACTCAACCTTACAATAATATTGCACAACACCAAAACAGCTCTCCCTTAAACTTTGTTCACAATTTTACATGTACCAGTATCCATACAATTGCAGAGTAGTTAGTTGTTGAAACTATTAGTTGTTAAAATTCAGAAATTAACAAAAATATCTAGCTTGTTTTGGATTGTCACGGATATACCGGTAACTGTACATACATGAACCAATGCTTCAATGACATCAGCATCGATCAAAATACAAGCACAAAAAATATTACCAAAAAATATGCCCAAGCCACTAGCTTTTTACTGTCAACATTTTTACAGAGGAATTTCAGGAGAGCTAAATCAGCAACACAAACATGGTGTCTGAATGCATCGAGAATGACAAACATGAGGAAACATGCTTATTAAATTATGCCATCCTGTCAAAGTAAACTTCAACAAGAAAAAATTAATGTTGCAGAGAAAATTTCTAATCTGAACGCTTGATTATTTGTGGCTTTTCATTTATGTTTTGTTTCTATCAGGAAAAACATTATTAGCTAACCTGTTCAATATTGGGTAACACTTGTCATTTTCATTTGGAGAAAAAATTGTATGTGTTGGCCAGTCTTAAACGTGCAGTTAAGACAGGCTCAGGAGAATGGACACGACTAAGTTGCAAGTGAGGGAATTGTAAACGTTCATTCTCCTGAGCGGGTCTTAAAGCACATACTTATTCCCTGCATTCATAAATACAATTTTAGTCAGGGAGTCAAAAGAAGTCAATACACGATAAATTTCAAGGATTTTGTTCAGGAATTTTCTGTTCATTTTCCCGAATACTATATTCCTTGTGCAAGTAGTCCAGAAGAATCTCCCTGTATGAACTTAAGAGCGCACATAGTGAGTTCTGCATGAGCGGCACACACAGACTCTTGACCAATAGGAATGGATTAAGCTATCTCGTATCTAGGTGCCAGCACATTTTAAAGCAACTTGCACAAATCACATCAGGTGTTATCAAATCTTAATACACAGTCACATTGCGTGTTGATTGATGGGGATCATGGGGGAATCTTCTAAAACTAGGGTGCAAATACATGTCTTCAAAAAGTGATTTCAATTAAAATACGACTAATTCATTAAAAAGGTCACTGCACTTCATTGAACTGAGAGTGAGAAAACTGTCCTAAGCTCATGGGATGTGACAAACATGATGTCTGTCCATAGAACAAATATTACTTAATGAATAAACCAGCAGGGAAGCACGGCAGAACAATTTTAAAAGTGGCAAGACCACTTTTTAGACTATCAGGCATCAGCCATTGGCAGACTGATCCATTTAGTCCTATCCCATTACAGGATCTGCCAGGGGGGGTTGGCAGTCACCCCCCCATTGAAAAAGTGGGGTGCACTACTTCCTCTCCCCTTACTTCTTCCCCTGTCAGCAATTTTTGCAAGTATGATTTTGAAAAATGAAAACATGTGAACAAGTTTGGCTTATGACCAATTGTGCTCCTCATTCTCTAATTAAAGGATACAAATGTCTGTCCAAGTAACATACATACATGTAAGCTTAAACAATTAATCTTTCAAATAATGTTTACATGTATCTGTGAATTGTCTTTCTGTAATTTTCAAATCATATCAAATTAAATGGATTGCAGCCACGTGTCAATAATCTGAATGTTTTCACTACTAAGTAAACCCTGTTTACTACATACGTCGGTCCTCAATGGGGAACAGAAATTTGAATTTGTTGTTAAGTTAAAAGTGATGCCGCTGAATGAAACATGTATAAAGTTTTCAGGATTTTGGATGGAACAGGAAGAAAAAACAAATTGCAGAAAACAATTAAGGGCTTCCACCCACTATGTGCAAAAGCGAAAAAGCTTCACAGAAGTGGCATATTTGACTGGGATTCAACATGTACGATACCATCATGATGAAATTATCATACATCCCTGATAGATGTTTCCTTTAATAACTTTTAACCCTGAAGGTAAAGTTTGATCGCAGTTAAGCTTGTAAATTAATCTACTAATGTGTTCGCCAGCCATGAATAAAAATTACTGCAAGTTTTTTGTGTGTCCAGCTGTTACACTTAGCCTTTACAACATTAATGCACTAATGTTGGTCGTTCTATTGTCATTCAAGAGCAAGCATCTAAATTTAATATTCAGCAAAACGTAAACTTCATAAGTTCAAAACATTAAAATCTGATTAACATGTTGTTCAGTTTTCTTTGGAATGTGTCCTTTGGTCTTATCATACGTTTGACCAGTAAAGAGAAGCAAAGGTACTTCATAGAAAAGTTGAAGGCATGATGGTCAGTCGACAAATATAAAAAGGAGAAGCTGCTGCAGTCATAAAATGCTGTGAAAACAAGAAGTATCAAGAGGGTTTGTTGCGAAAACAGGAAAAGAAACAGCTTGAGAAAGAGGCTGCCCTTGGGATGAGATATGAGTCAATAAGGGGGGGGGACTGGTACACTGTGGGTTATATGTATGAGGAGAAAGATTTCCAGGGGAGGTTGTTGCTGTAGGAGACGGAGAAATGTCAGTTATGGAACGTGCTGGAAAGTATCGGAAATGTCCTGCTGTAAAGGACTGTACTATATGTAGAGAGCTTGTGAGATGACACTTCAAGTTTTCCGTTGAAATGTAAGAAAGTGCACCCGTAGTGGTATATTTACATGTACATATAGCCTGGAGTTGAATTGTCTGAGGCTCAACAAACAATGATAAGGGCGTTTCAATCAAATGATGATGTACATGTGTGAGGGATGTCGTGCATGTTGTACATATAATTGTGAGTATGCTGGTGTGTAGTGACAGCACCATCATGCATTGGCAGGGGCATTCCTCATGTTTGCCGTCGCCTCCGTTGTTGGCCTGTCTGCTACTGAAATTAAATAGGTAAATTTCACTCTTCTTGGGCTTGTAAATTTCTTGTAAATCATCCAATGGGTTTCCAGAGGAGTAGAGAAATTGTTAGATATCGTGGGAAGGGTATAAATACATTATTTAATGGGTAAATTGGGCAAATGGTTTTGTTACTTTTGAGCGGTAAAATAATGGCGGCCTTATAGCAGTGTGCTCAGACAAGTCTGGTTTGCATATACATGTATATATACATATATCGGTATCGACGTTAATGGTGCCGAGACCAAAACTTTGAGTAGGATCTATGGTGGAGTAATTATATGGGTTATGTAGTTTAGATCATTTGATTGAAGGTGGTTACTGGTTTCGCATAAGTGTACATTACTTGCATGTACATGTACAGGCACATGTTGGGCAAATTGTGACATGTAAATTAATGAGACGGGCACATGTACTTGAGGATTAAGTGACATGTAAATCCCTTGCTTATTGGAGATGATTATTGCTTTAATTTTGAAATTGTTTGGAATGATTGGACTTCAATTATATTAGATTCTATCTCTAAGTTACACAGTAATTAGAGAGTAATCTTCCCAGTACTTGAGGGATATTGATTTATCGTCTTTATTCCAATGTACATGTAATTTTAGGATTGGATAATGACACTAGGGTGAACTCTTTGTTATTTCCATCAGGAGGAAGTCCACAGTGTGAATTTAATTTTCTTGGCAATTAATCAATTTGGAAGGATGAATAGATAAACTGTTTTCCAGACATTTCCAATTTCATCACTTTAGGGTCAAACTGTGCCATTTCAATACATTCAGATTATACATGTTTAATTTCTGCCATTCACCTAGAAGGAACACTTAACTTAAGTTGTGTTTCTTTTTCTTTAATTCCTCATGTTTGCCGTCGCCTCCGTTGTTGGCCTGTCTGCTACTGAAATTAAATAGAGCAATAACACCAGTAGAGATCCGAGCCCAGGGTGTTCTGGTGTGTCTGTTCATGCGCACCCCCCACCAGATAGCGCCCCTCCCACACATGATACATGTATTATTTACATGTAGTTTGTTGTGTAGTCACATTAGCTTGTGAGATGACACTTCAAGTTTTCCGTTGAAATGTAAGAACGTGCACCCGTAGTGGTATATTTACATGTACATATAGCCTGGAGTTGAATTGTCTGAGGCTCAACAAACAATGATGATAAGGGCGTTTCAATCAAATGATGATGTACATGATACATGTATTATTTACATGTAGTTTGTTTTGTAGTCACATTCATAAGATTACATGTATGCATGCATAAGACTTGGTACAAACAGCTGCCTCTTATTCCATAGTACTCCCTCTTTACTTCCAGGTAGAAAGGAGCCTTATTAATGCTTAGTACTTCAGTGTAGTTATTGGTCCCACTTGTTTGTTAAAAAAAAGTTTTTTGCTGTTTAAACTATTTACTGGGTTTACTAAAAAAAAAGTGTAATGTACATGTACCTTCGTGTAACTTACAGTAACGTACCGGTAAGTGACCATGACTTTTTGGAAATTTATTGAAAACGAAAAAACTAATTATTCCACATTTTATGTCAAAAACACTTGCCGTAAATTGAGAAACATACACCAATAACACACTTTTTCAGAAACTTATCCAGTTGAGGTAACTTTTCATGGAAAAGTTTTCTGTATATATAAAGTGTAATATATACAGTATTACAGTATATCTGTATATATACAGTGTAATAACACTGTCTGATTTTAATTCTCTTTGGAGATCCTGCTTGTCTTGGCATCAAGTATTACATGTACATGTACCTTCCTCTTCATCTTGATAAATGAGTTGCAAGGGAATTATTTTTACAAGCAGATGGCTCCCAAAACAGAAGGAAACACAACAAGGACACCTTAAAGGATCAACCAAGAGAGACTGGTTGCCTTTTTTGCAATGTCTGAAAGCTGAGGAAAGCACAAGCTCCAAGGCAAAAGTGAACTTTGCAGTACAGTAATAACTTCCACAAAGCCGACAAAGCTGATCAAGAAAACTGATCCAGACCAAGTACACACCAGATAAACGTTAGCCCAACTAATTAATACTGGCATTTCAATCAAATAGACTGTAGTGTTGGTGTCGGATGACCAGAGAGGGCACTTGCACCAAAGGTGAGATTTACCCGCAAAAAGGCACAGAGAAGCTGAACTGTAAAAATCTCCTATACATGTACTTTTGTACACAGCCAGAGAAAGAAAAAAAATAAAATCCAGAACAAAAAACTGAGAAATATATATCTCACCCCTGTAGCACAGATCCACTGTACAGCCGTGTGGTGAGCTCCTGGGTCAGCCCGGGAGACCCATTGCCATGATACAGGCACAGTGTTTTCTTATGAGTGCGTTTTGGAGTTTATGCCAGACAGGAGTGATGTTGTGACAATAAACGGCCACGAGCCACAAAACGTGAATAGAAGTCTTCACAGTGTCATTTGTCGGTGTGAGAAAGACCCTTAGAGATGGTTGATATTTACAATACTCATCAACTGGACATGCTGGAACATGTCCTCTAAGGATAAACATGCCAACATCCAAATGAGTGGTTCCATAACAATACCTAAATTGCTCTCCAAATTATTAAAATCGAAAAAGAAGGAAGTGATTACATGGTGATGAAGCTGTCCATTTTATTAATGATGGGGGGGGGCAACAGGGCTATGCGCTTCTTCAGAAGGGGGCACTTTTTTATGCATGAGCAAGGCACATTTTGGGGTAAATTTCCCTTCCATCTCCGTGCTTGTAAAGGCCCCAAAAAAGTACTCTCATCTCTCAAAAAGACAGGTACTGCTAGCTGTGCACAACATTTTAATTAGTACCCTGTAAATGGCATGGTTATTTGGGACAGTCTTTGCCAACCAGTTAATATTCAATCCGCCACAAGTTGAAGTGCACTCTCGATGAGCAAAGAAAAGACAGGCTGCCTTTAGCCAAATCTGGTGTACACCAATGTTATTAGTACAGGCCTGGTGTCCTTTTGGTCTGCACCAGAAATACACCAATAAAAACTATACCCATTGCAAAGGACACTAATAAGGCACCAAAACAGCACCAAAATGTCTGTCATTTTGCAGTGTGCACCGAGTTTTTTGAGTTTTCAATGATTTTTCCTACACCAATGTGGCATCAAAATTACTTCAAAATAAACTACACAAAATGTATCCTGATACACATGTAGTAATGACACCAGTCCCGCACCATTTGTATTTCAAAGCTTAATTCATTCCAGCTACATGTAAACATCCCATAGCATGGATACAGCTATACAGCTTCATTTCATGTATGATGTCCAAGCAATGAGGTTCCAGTATAGGAGTGATGATAATGTACAGTGTACAGGCAATAATAACAACATATTACTTTGCAATCTTACGAAGATGAAAGTACTTCAAGTCACATCCCTGCTCATGTAGTGTACTGGTTTGTGCAATAATTAGTTCCACACTTCCCCGGCTACAGCAATAGAGGGATCCCAATACGACGCTTTTAGCGTAGATCTGCGCACTTCCGCGTTTGAAAACGAGGCTGTACATGTATGTGTCAGCTTCAATTCTTAATACGATCAGACGATTGAAAGGAAGGAGTTAAGACACAAAATACATAAAGGTATGTTAAATTCAGACTTTTCAGGTTGCAAACTTTTGAGGAAGAGTCTTTCAGGATGACTCGACACGTAAAATCAAAAGAAAAAATAACGACAATTGACTGCGAACTAACCTACCTGCGATGGTCAAGAATCTTGTGCAGTGGGTGTGGTTTAACCTGGAGTGGCGTCACACTTACGAACCGGATACTCCATGTGTGTGGACTCCACGGGCGGGCACGACAAAGTTCAACACAGAGAGCCTCGGTTTCAAGGCAGATATGCGCAGACGGCGCTAACGTGAAATCCCTCTATTAGTGCAAATGTATGGAGCTTATCAATTTTCAAGTTTCCTCCAATCGAGGTACATGTATGCCCATTTAATTCTGGCTGGGGCATTAATTTCTGTTACAACATGTTAAAATACAATGAACCTAAATGGCACACACAACTGGAAAGTGAATTTTTGAAACATGGTAATACTAATAGAATTAAAAAAATATGTACGTGCAAGGCCATGCAGACAGATTAAATATCAGGATGTTATATCTACATTTTACATCAACAAACAGTTACTACACGTAGGCCTATGTG
>NW_019091518.1:23369-41385 GCF_001949145.1 Acanthaster planci
CCTAAAGACTGGCAACATGCTGTGGCGACACCAAATCACAAGGGAGGAGACAAATGTAGTGTAAGCAATTATCTCTATACTGCCAATTGTCTCTAAGACTTTGGAAAGGTGGGTGCACTCCTCAGTATACTTTTACCTTGAAGAAAATAAGTTGTTAACTTGGTTACCGATTTTCATTGGAGCTTTTTTTCCCATAGGATTTTTTGTGCGGGGTTTTCGCCCACCCCGTGATCAGTGTTTAATTAATGCCTTGATTATTTAAATGTTCACATGTGTATGATGTTGTAGTGGTCGGTATTTGTAAATATTAATGTTTGTCGTATTTGTCCGTTTTACTTTCATCATGAGTTTCTAACTATTGTGTTAATTTATGATGGCAGGGCCCAAATGGAAACCAGTTTGAAACTGTTTGGGCATACCCTGAGTAAGGAAATGGAATAAATAAATAAACAAATAAATGCTGGCTTATTTGGTTATTTCAAAGATTTAATTTCACGTCATAACTACCTTCGCGTAATTGATATTCTCTGTTAAATTGTATTCAAGTCCAGGCAACTTTTCTTCCCTTCCTTTTGGCACTTAACCATAAATTATGCAATATCGGAGAGGCTAAAATAAAATGTAGACTTACCAAGGGTGACAGCAACAAGTGAGGTCAAAGCTAGAGGCCGCATTCTAGTGACTGTAGACTCATCGCCTTGCAGATGCAACTTACAACCTTTGCTGAATCCCCCTTCCTCAGATTACAGAAAATCCAGCGCGAAAAGAAACAGATGGATTTGAAACAGAGTGCCTTCGAAGCTCTGAGATCACTTACGATGTTGTGTGAAAGTAATACATACACAGCACGCAGGTTTACACGATCGGTGGCTTTCTTGATATTGATAACAGCTCCTTCGTATGCAAATTTCGACCACAGTACCAATGGGATCATTTTTGAGCGAATAGTCTGGCATAAAAGACCTTTCCACTAATAAATAAATAGTTATGGACACACGGGCACAAATGGCCTTGGGGCACAAAGTGTGAGCGGGCCATTGAAAATGTACACGGGTGCGATTTTGATAATTTTCTCTAAGGTTTTCAGGCTTTGCTCAGTTTTTTCCCTTCTTCAGAAAATCCCATTAAATCCTTTTTGCTATTAGTTTCTAATCTAAACCGAATTTTTAGTGCACAGGCTGCAAAAAGACTTCACAATCGTGAGTTTTCCTGTGCGCACGAGATTGCCGTATCTAAACCAGTCTCGCCTTTACGATTAAATCGGAGCAAGATTAAAGAGGTTTCCGTTGCTGCGGATGTGAAGGCATTGGATAGCAGCAAGGAGAAGAAGACGCCGAAGAGTGCTGGGTGGGTACACGGCCTTGTGTCCCTCTGTTCGTTATTGGGAAAGGGTTCGAGGATGAGCCATCATACTGGACAGTGCCCTCCATGTCTTCAGGAGCTTGGGGGGGGACATCCAATCCGTTGTGAAAAGACCCTTCCTGCTGACTAAGTCAAAGGCCTTTGTTAGGTTTACGAAGGCAATGTAAAGTGGGCGTCTCCGCTCCCGCTACTACTTTTCTTGCAGTTGTCGCAGTGAGCAAACGATGTCGATTGTTGATATGCCAACCCTGAATCTTCACTGCGCTTCTGGGTAGACGCGTTCGGCGAGTGCGTGCAATCTGTTCAGAATCACTTGGGCACCGTAAAGATGCATGTTCGCTTCAACAGGGCGAAGCTTTAGATCAAACGCCTCCGCACCATACAACGTTACCCATAGCCTGAACATCGCTAAGGGAAACTACTAATTAACACTATTTTCCTTCCCTCTTTTGTCTGCAAATGATATCCCCCTCCAACTTGGGGTCCATTTCAATCTGTTGTATTTTTTCTTTGATCTCTTCCCACCTTACATTCCTTTGTTGTTCAACCATGCCTTTCATGCAGTCCCCTTTACCCCTTGCCCCTTTATCCACCTGCAGCTTTCTTGACCTTTCCTTTTATCCTCTTGCATTCATCCATGCTTGGTTGATTCTCCGTTTGCTTGTTTGTTCTGTGCACTTTTGCCGTTGAGAAAGATTCTGCTAGGATCGAAACGTCAGGCCCTCCAAATTTTGTGATTTGTATTTTAGGTCACTCTAGTCAGCAAGCAGTTTGCAGCAGTTTTATATTTATATCGTGGTTAAACATGTTTTAAAAAGTGGGCACAAAAAGGTGTTTCTAAATTAGTTAGCAACTTTTTAGAGCGTAGGCATGACAGATTTGTACCTCGGAATACTGAGCATGCGCTGTCGCGAAAAATGTTATTTGACGAAATGAAAGAATGACAGAAACACATTTTTTCATTGCTTCATTTTTTACCAGCATAAAGCTTGTGCTCGGTCTTAACACTGGAACTAAAAGCTGTGTTTTACATCAATTACTTAGTTGCACAATTATGGTGCGCTATTCACAAGACATGCTCATTATCTAATACACTAATTGTCGATTTAACATTTTTTTAATAAATCCTAAAAAGTATCATTTGTGAAAAGTTATTGAATGTTTGATATGACATTTTATGTATGTCTAAATGTTCATGTTCACCTGTTTTATACATAATCCTTTTTCATTTTTCTTTCAGCATATTACCTCTTTTATATTCAGATTCATTAATGCCAAATATATGTAACGTTAAACATACGTTCAGTCAAAAATAAGCATATAATCGCCTTCTTAAAATGTATGATTTCTCAACTCACATTCAAGATCAAAATCTAATAGACTAGCTGGTGCCTATAATCTTCAGAATTGGTGCTCTTTGTTCGGTAATTGTATCCCGGCATTTACTATGCGTGAATGATGGTAACTTAACCGAATCAATTCACCAAAAAAGACCCCCTCCCCAATTTCCCAAAAATGGCGCTACGCACGAAAAGGCCCACCTGAAAAAGGAAAAACATGTATACATGTAAATGATGACAAGTAAAACTGAAGCAGTGTAATAAACGACAGAAAGTTACACCTCTGGTGTCTAAAAGCAGTTAAGCTTCAATTAACATGAGTAGTCAGCTCGAAGGCTATGAAAGATCAACATGATGCCGGTTTGTTTTGACACGTTATCCCTGTGTATGGTTTTCACTGGGGGTCTCCGATGAGTTTTATGACCAGCTACGACGCAGCTTCATTTCACTTTTTACTATTCGATGGCCTGCCCATCCATCCGATGTTATACCGCGATCATTTGGACCTTGTTGATATTCTCCATTAAGGCCGTACGGAGCACCAGAGGTACCATTGCATGTGTCAAGCCACCAGCCTCCCTTCAGCTCAGCTGCACAATTAGCATTGGTATCCTCATCATTGTCCATGTCGTATGTAGAGAAGCTTCGACCACTGAGATGTGGAGGGAGGGGATCTGATGCAGACATAAGAAAGAAATCATTTGACAATCAACTCCAACTGAAAATTGTAACTCTGAGAAAAACGAGTAAATTGAGAAAGAGTATGCCGCCATTGCATTGTTATAATGGAGCAATGTTGCCGGTGAGACTAGGGCTAACCGTGGGCTCAGATTTTCAGACTTAGTGTTGGGGTTCTGTGCTTAAACGAACTTAAAAGTATGTTGGTTCGGACTTAAAAACCTCTCAAGAATTTACTACATCCCAAAGTCCTCCATGTGGTAGATGAAGAACTTTTGTCTACATGGAAAATAATCTGATAATGACAAAGACGAAAGACGGGAAAGTCATCCGATGTTTCCATTTGTAACAAACTTTAGTCAGCATAAAATTGAAGAGAAAAATACAAGTAGGTGACAATATAAGCAATTGACTATTTGTAATTATTGGGTAAGTTTTTCTTTAAGCTGTAAAAGTGGGAGACAAATGACGCCATAAGGAATGATGAAGGGCTGCCTTTGGGCTAAGATTTCTGAGTTAAGGAGTTGGGTCTGGGTCATGTATCCTTTATTCAGTGTTCGCTTTATTTATCTCACAACTTTGGTAAAGCCAGCTGTATTGTAAAATTTTGAATCTGGAAGTCCAGATAGGAGAGGGAGATGGGAAATCAGAGGGAGGATCTACCTCTCCTTATGTGACTTTGCCTCCATCATTTTGCAAAATGCACGAACAAAACAAGACAAGTTTTTGTCAGTTATTGCCATACTGTATCTACCGGGCTATCTGTGGCATCACATACTTGACCGAACTGATTCATCAAAAGTCAGTTTGTAATCGTTGCCCTCTATGCGAAAATGCTCTGCGTGGAAGGTCTTGTGCTTTCCCGTATGATCCTTCAGATCTATCTGTAGTCTCCACCTCCAATCCGAAGTCAGTTGACGAAGTTTTTCGTTTCCAAGCCAGAACTCGCCCGTCAGATCGCCGAATCCGTCCTGGTACTCGGTCCAGTTGCGAGTGAAATTCACCGACCCGTTAAATCGCCTCTGAAACAACTGTAACAAAATAATTTAATTAACTTGTATTGAACAATCTGTAAGTACCAGGCATTCCAAAACCATAATCTATGACATCTCGACATAATGGTGCGCACAGTCAGTCTGCTGAACGACCCATACTGTGACTGGATTCAGTCGAGCTGTTCGTATTAACTGGCGACTTTTCTTCAACAACTTTTCAAACACAATAGAATCATTTTTAATGCTTGAGACACGGCGTAAACATCTGATGGAGGTAGAACTAACTAACCGCTTGATTAAATCAGTTCCATTCAGGATAATCCGCCACCTGGCCACTTGAAAATATCAAAGCGGTGTAACAAACTTACGGTCCAGCCGCCAAGTGTAGCATCCATATCACAGTAGACCTCTAGACCGTCAGGGTACTTCCTCGGGTAGATGGTGTACACACCACTCTGACGGATACCATGGTTGTACAAAGTGTAGCAATCTGAAAAATTAAAGAAATTCTCTGAAATTTGCATGCAAAACATAACACATCATTATTGATGGTCTTTGAAGGGTGCAATCTTGTGACGTCACGCCTCCAGTGGCGACGGTTTGGACAACTGCGCCCTCCTATACTTGGGGCCAGAGCTGTGTATAGAGAAACTGGCGCCGGCTTCAGATTTTAGAGCAAAATGGTTGATCCTTATGAGTGCAGTAGAGCGTGCGCCTATTGCACGGCACGTCCGTGTGCACTGCCGCATACACCTGTCAGTTTGTTTTCAACAATCGTCACACCCATGGCAAAATTCTCTCTATTCAAGGCTGCTCGGGGTGAGGTACGGACGCCCGCATGGGACTTTCCGGGCCATTTGAGGCGATCAACCCTTTGAATCAACCGTGAGCTCCTACAACTTCTCAAGCCCCTCAACGACGCATGCAGTACTCAGGCAAAGTCCGCTAAGCCAGAACTTTGATTTTTTTGGGGGGGGGTTTCTTGTGGTTTGGTTTAGTTTGCCAAGCTCGTAGCTCAGGTAAAACTTATAAACATATTTGCCTCGCAACCTCTCAAAAGAGAAATCTGAGCACCAACCGCACATGGTGAGGCACATGCAGAGTAAATAGTAACAAATGCCTTCTTTGCTGAGAAGAAATCTCATAAGAGCGGCGGGCTCCAATTACTTAAATTTACAAACTTCTGTTAGTTGATTGTTGTATTCTTTAACCTATTGTATTGAGAACTGATTAGATGTTTTATTAAAAGTAATAATCTGGTATCCTATTTACTTCAATTTAGCTATGCTATGTCGAGCTTCAGGATTTACCCTTTTATCTTGAAGCGACTCAGCTTCATTTCGCGACTCCGCGCTAACGCAAGGTTCCCCCGATCAGCCCATCTAATACTGCGGTAATCCCGTCGGTCGAATTCTCAGGAAGGAGATATTTGCCGTTCAGATTGCTCTAAGATTCCTGCGGAGACTCACACTGGTCAAACCACCAACCTCCTCTCGCCAGAGAGTGCGTTCCCCCCCCCCAAAAAAAAGGCTCGGCCGATGTTCTGCAGTTGTGCAAAAGTCAAAATTAATGAGGCGCTCTAATTATTGGCATTTTATCGGTAAAACGTGAATGGAAATAAGACCTGTAAGGTAACAAGCACGTTCTAATGAGATTTGGTTGTGTCAAAAAGATTCTGAGTCTTAATGACTTACCATAGGGGCGGAAGCGATGCAGCTTCATTTCAACACCAAGAACTACTGAAACGTTCCGTCCATCCACCCATCTAATACCACGGTATTCCAAGTCAGTGGAATTCGTGGAATTCTCAGGAAGGAAATATTCGCCGTTCAGATTGCTCCAAGAATCCTGCGGAGACTCACACTGGCCAAACCACCAACCTCCTCTCGTCAGAGCAGCACAGTTGAGATGGTCCTCGCCGTCGTTGTCTTTATCGTAGGTGGAGAATGGGCGTGGTGTCTGGCTTGATGGCAAGGGGGAATCACCTGTACAGTGCAAAAAAAAGTTAGGAAAATGCAAACATTGTTTTTGTGTTCGACAGAGATCAAAATGTCGCGGTTTTCAAACTCTAAACTCACTAAACCCTGAATACATGTAACTCAAAATGGGATACCTTGTATTGGGAAACACTCTTTTAAGACCTTTTCTATTTTTTTTCGTAAGATTCCAAGAGATTTATTTAGCCGACTTGATATTTGAGATTTTTGATGCTTCATAATACGAAAACAATGCAGTCAAGTATACTTAAAACAATAACAGCGCTTGGGAGAAGATGGGAGGGGGAACATGGTAAATGAAATTGCAGAGTCTGAACTACCACTGGATACTAGCTAGCCCTACTTGCCAGCGGCTACAATTTTTTCCTTTAGACGTCTGCGTCCTAGCCAACCGCAACCTTTAGAACAAGGCCAAAATGTCCGTCAGCCAAGTAGAGGACTCTGGTTGAGCGCCAAGTAGGGAGCAGCCTACTATAACCAGCTGAGATTGTGAAAACACGTTTAGAAGGCAGACATAATTTTGCTGTGGGTGACGTCATGCCTTCCCTTTCGTCTTGCTTAGGCTGTAATGCGACACATAATCTTTCGGCTCCGTAGACTTTTTCTTAATTGAAATTTCCAGCTCGACCGTTTATGGAGTTTGCTTCCATTCATAGCATCGTTTGCCCCGTCTTCCTCCCTGGACACAACTGTTTTCATCTTGATAAATTTCTTCTATTCTTTTGGATGATCTGAATAAGCATTCAGACTTCAAAAGTGGGATACAACTTTCAAAGGTAAATTATCTTATTCAAAATGAAAGTGGTTGCTCAGGGGACAAGTGAACGGCTTTGGTCAAGGTAATGTTCCCACCTTCCAAATACCAAAGAAAGACCATACCTGTAGATCCGTTAATAAACAGGGCGTAGTTGTCGCCCTCTACACGGAATAGCCATCGGTACGTCTTATGGATCTGATGGTCAAACGTCAGATCAATCTGTAGCAACCATTCGTTCACAGATGTTAACTGACGAAGTTTCTCGTTTCCCAGCCAGAACTCCCCCGTCAGATCGCCGAATCCGTCCCGGTACTCGGCCCAGTTGCGATTGAAATTTACAGACCCGTTAAACCGCCTCTGAAACACCTACAATGAAAACAACCGTGTTGGTGTTGAACCATTATGCTTGTGGGAAGCAACTTTCGTAACAAGCAATTTAAATCAATGTCCATCAAAAGTACATTCTAATGAGGGCAAGATTTAGGTTGTCTGGTTTGTTTCATTTGTAAAAATGTTTATTAACAATACCAAATTGGGCATACGTTTTTTTCGGGGGGGCGGCGGGAGATAGCATTCACTCAACCTTTGAAAATCAAAGGCGAGTCGTTTTAAGCGTGAAATTTCCGTTCGCTAAGGAGAAAGTTGCCATTACTGCTGTCAATTTATCAAAACAAACTTACATTCCAGCCTCCGTATTTAGCATCCATATCACAGTAGACCTCAAAGCTGTCAGAGTATTTCGACGCGTAGATGGTGTACACACCACTCGTGGTGATACCAATATTAAACAAGGAAAGGCAATCTGAAAAGAAAAGATGTCTGGAATGAACATTGTGCTGTGAATTAATGTAGAGGCCTATGGTCGGTTAAATATATAACAGACAAGAAATAATAACATAACTCATTTAGGGGAGTGTGGGGCAAGTGGGTCATCGGGGCAACTGGCCCACTCTTAGACAAATTAAATTAAAAGATTATAATACTGACCACGTGCGTTTAAACAACTATATTTATTTTTTTTCAGAGATTAAGCTGAACATAAATTGAGGCCGTAATGAAAAAGATAGATAAATGCCCAAACCAACCAGCTCCATACTTAGCTTAACATCCCAAAAACCAGAAATCACCTAACTGGAGGAAAGGTATAGGAATTTTCTACTTAATATTTTAAATTGTACTCTTTTGGTGGCAAATTTTAAGGTTTTAAGGATATGGTCCACTTGCCCCAGGTGTGGGGCCAGTGGTCCACTTTTGCATGAAATTTTAGGGAGTTAATATTCATAGCCTAAGTTTTATTAATGTAGTTGATTTCAGCTGTTTGCAAAAAGCAAACAAGTGTTTTGGTCATGTTTTAAGGTTAGTTTTACCCTTTTCCTGGATTATTGAATATGGTTAGAATCAAGAATGTGCTTAAGTGGTCCAATAGCCCCACTTTCCCTTATAGCTCTGAATTTAAAGCCTATTTTTAACATAAAAATAAAAGCAAATATTATCAATGGTCCTTAACCCTAAAAGATGCTTTTTATTATTTATAGTCGGGGAAATTCCGTCTGTAGCGATACCATTTCTCCAATGACTGCTTGCCTTGAAACATGACGTACTAATTATGGTATCCGTTTAACCCAACAGCATAGCATTATAAATATTGTGCGCGAGCGTATAGGTCTTACACGCTAAAGAGGTAGAAAAAAGTGTTAACTTTTCCACTGGCTAAGATCAGTGAGAAAGTTAACATTGTTATATACCTCTTTTGGAAAAATTGAGGTTTGAGCACTTTGTCTAGTTTACTATATCGGTTTAAAATGACTGTAAGAAAACTCATGAAGGCTCGGCAAGGGAAGGAAACGAGATGCGTTGCGAAGATATCTGAATCAAAACTTCGGAGGAGGTCTTCCCCATCAACAGTTAATTCATCATACATGTAATGCATAATGCTTATTTTTTATTACAAAAACAAGCATTAAATGCCATATGATGGTCCTTGTCTGACTTCTGCTTTCCGATACCCCACCTCTTCAGTTTCACACTATATTTTTCCTTAGTACGTGTATGCACGAGAGTTATGATTCTCGTGTCCTCGTGCCATGTAATTTCACTACAGGGAAAACCTAACTGCAAGTTAAGTGTGTTATAGTCGGTATGACAGTCTCGTGAGATAGAAGCTAAGAGGCGTGACCATTAATGATAATCGTTATTTAAATTACCACTAATGGGTCATTAGGGATACATTCCCATAAGAAGGTGCACAAAATTTTCCAACTTTACTGTCCCATAATTCAATATTCCCTAATCTGATTTGAACAAAACTTTTTATGTTTTCATTTTAGACCCTAATCTATCAAGTCTCAAAATTTTGGAGAAAAAAAATTCGGCCTCCTTCTGGTAGTTGGGGAGACACTGAAATGTCTCCCTAGAAGCCAATGTCTAGCTATATAATGGGACAAAAAAGGACTACGGAAGCTTTACTTCAGCATCATATTATTCAATTACCCAATGATTTGTCCTCGCAACTTGTACCGTAGAAACCAGGTTCACATTGACACTGGAAAGAGCCGCCAGATGGACTGCATGTTCCTCCGTTTTGACAAGGGTTAGGACTGCAAGGATCTTGACACAATCAGACAGGAAGTTAATTCTTAGTTTAAATTCAAATTACTTCTCAGTTTTGAATGAAATAAACTGACTGAGACTACGAGCCAACAGTCACACAAATCTGGAAGGTCAGAACACGTAACAGCACACCGTAAATGCGTCTTGATACAGATCAACGAGAGAGTGATAAATGATTGCAGGCCATAGTGAGACTATCGGCCGGTTCATACAAAAGCGAAAGGGAAGTGAATTTGGCGTGAGGACCAATGTGTACATTTCGCCGGAGTGGATTTTTTTCAGTTTACTCTTATTTAGACAAATTATTTGAAATTTAAAAAAATCCAAGCAATCAATCTCTGTTTTTGCCTAATTAAAAACTCTTTCTGCAGACTACAAAATTATAAATTGTAGAAAGCCAAACGAAGAAAACAACGGAGTATATCAGTGGAGAGCTGTAATGCATGACATTTTGTTTTATAGGGAAAACTAGCTGCGTACGCGTCTGTAGGTCAGTTTCTTTCACCACGGTTGGAGTTTTATCTGATGAGTTCAAATAATTGAAATAAGAATACCAATACATGCCAATTTTATTGTTAGCGGTGTAGTCATCTGAAATGATGTTGATGAAAGGAGGGTGGAAAGTGAAATAAAAATTTCAGAACCTGAAAAACAGTTAAAGGTGACAATTTCATAGTTTATGAAATAAGCATGGTTGGGGATATAATATTGCTTAGCACATGAGTTTACCTGGACTAAAAAAAGTTAGCAACTACAATAGTAATGATATGTCAAGTGTATTGCTTATGATAGTTGAGCATTGGTTTCTGCTTTGCAACACGAAAGCTAGAATCTTACCACGGAACGTTTTACAACTTCCACTGCTGAAATATATTCACAACGGAAACAGTTTTGACAAGGGTTAGCACTGCTGGCATCTTGACACAAAATGAAATAAATACTTGATGTTGGAAACAGACAGACGAAGACCTGACCAAATTACTCTGCACCCCAGGAACAGTTTTGCTAGCAATGATAGCCCTGTCGGCAAATTATTTCACCCTGCATGTCCAACACTACCCACCGTCAGATGATGCCCTCTGTTGTCTTGCTCTATGGTCAAGGCGACCGATACATTACAAGAAAACACAAGTCATGGCAGGCCCACGTTGCTGTACTGCGCGTCAGCGTCCGATAGCAACGCGACAAAACTGTCGGCAATTTCTTTCTATTAACCGCAACACAGCATACACAGACTGAATGTTTATCGTGCACAAAATGATTATTTCTATATGTATCTCCCTCCTTATACATCTTAACCTGTAACACATAAGCTGTAATTACAAGTGACGCCAAACATGTTCTCCCAACATTGGGCGTATCAAGAAAATTCAAACAAAGTTCAGTGGAATTCTTCGACAAACTTTAGCGAAAAGCAAAACGTGCAAACAAGAACATGGCACAACGCCCTCTAGGGTTCATAAGAAATCCCCGCTCTGACGTCACCTTCATTAGAATAAGTGATGGACGTCCGCTGCACTCACCACCCTGAAAGGTTATTTGGGTAGGGGAGTCCCCTATAGCCTCAGGGGACAAAAATATATGTAGCAAAACATGCACAAAAAGTATGGCCCTTGAAATCCAGTACCAAGAAATGGGCTTCGATAGGTCGGTAAAGGGTGCTGGCTGTGTATTTTATGTCAGTGCTATTATATTGAGATTTGTTTTCTCAGACCTGGGGATTGGCAAGGGAGTAGAAAATAGTGTTGAATAGAAGCCCATAAACGGTGGGGTGGGCGGAGCTTGGAAACGTCCATGTCTGAAGAATCTTGTGCTTTTATTCTTATTGTTAGAATTGTAATTGTTATTATCTATTTTGTATAATAAAAATAGTCTAGAAATTAACTGTAATCATTCTGAAACTATAGCGATAAAGGCTACATTGAAAGCTACCTACCTCAATTTGAAACAATTAATTAAAGATCTGTATTTAACCTACACGCAAGCGCATTGGTGTAACACGAAATTGACGGTGAGACTAAGGGTTTTAATTAAAATATTGATAAGCCTAAATAGTGTTTAGCCAATGAACATAGGATACAAAATGTTCAACTTTTAATCGTGCTCACAAAGTGATACGCCTAGTATAAAACTGACTAAATACAAAACACAAGAACAGACTCTTTCGTCTATCAATACTCCACCCTTCAATCACATATTGACAGAATATCTAGTACAAACGATATGAAATCGACTATAGGCCTACGTATACACAAACCGTGGCAGTCAAAGTAGTGATAAATCTTGGTCGCTGGTAAAGATTGGAGTATCAGCGTAGAACGGTTCCTGTGACCGGAAATTAAATGTCTTGATGCTTGTGACAGTAGCATCTTATTATGTACTCGGCCTCGACGGATATAATTATGCACATTATTATAATTATACCCATGTTCATTTGAATCTGTGATAGACTTCGCTCAAGGCGGTTATAACATAATTAAGTTACTGAATCAACATTTCTTACTAATATCTTAATGTCTCATCAGTTATTACTTAGTTCCGCTTTTCACAGCTGGACAGGAACAAATTTCTCTGTGACAAATCGCTCATGAAGCTGGAGCAAAATGTGGCAAATCGCTTATTATATCTGGAGTCTCTTGATATAGTTTTGGATCGAAATAAATTTATGACAATATCGCTAAAGACAATAGTAGTTCTGTGATCCAACTGCGGACCGTAACAAGAATATTTTAGAATACCGAATAAGAACTAACGCGTACCCAAGCTGCAACAAACAAAACAAATTTTAATGTTCTTTCTCTGCATCGCGTTTCTACCGTCTCCGTATTATGGTTTGATAAAAAAGCCCTCATAAAGATACAAATGATTGTACTTTTGGAAGAAAAGGGAATTTTGATCCCTGACGGGTGTGTATTAGTGTAGTGCAACCTTAACAAGATTATACTACCCCCGCTGAACAACACTCACTGCGCTGGCAAAAATTCTTACCGCCCAGTGCAATGACTCTCATTGCGCCGTGTGATGCGGCCTGAACAGATGTTTCAGGCCCAGTCTTGATTAAATGTGAGGGCTCTTTGATTCAGTCTAACACATGCAAACGGTAGCCACGGAACTGGCAGGGGGCCTGTTACGAAGACTGTTTTTTATCTATCTGTGGTGTGCTATGTTTATAAGCTGAGCAATGACGGGAAGTTTTTATCATGAAGGAATCTGGAAAGGCTTCATATGGCCCGTTCCTGATGAATTTTTGGTTTGTCTTTCGTTATAAGCCAACTTTAAGGCTATCTGTTAGCAGGCGTGTTGAATGCTTTTGTCAGCTATTGTCTGTGTGGTGGGAATTGTATTCAAATCGCAAAATCTGCATGTTTGGCCGAAACAGCTGTTATTTTCACTAACCGTGGAAGTTGTAGGCAAAGTGCTTGACCGACGTTCTGTCGTCGGTTCAAGTTGAGGCACAAAATGACAACCAGAACACTGAATCTTTGACAGCAAATATTCTTGATGATTTTTCCGAGTGAAATAACCAGATAAATTGCATATTAATAAATGATAGGCCTTTTTAAAGATGGTTGCAACACAATGAAATTGCTGAATCAACATTTTGACTGATATCTTTCATACTGTTCCACTATCCGCTCTGCGTCGGACGGAAACACACTGCTCCGTGACAAACGGCTTAATGTTACATGGTCAAACTGTGACAGGATTGCAGCTAGACGAGATAGCTTCTGATTGGTACCGGTACAAAATTTGACAAGATCACGTATGATAAAGTGATTCCTGATCTAGCGTTGGACTGGAACAAGAACTTTGCTTTAAGTACTCAATAAGAATAAGCGCTCATTCAAGCCGCGAGGACCAAAACAATTTTGAATGCCTATAGGCCCTGAGTCTCGTTTCTTGGGTCCCGATGTATTGTGCAGAGATATGTAAAAATGAATAATAATACGAACGATTGTAATTTTAGAAGCAAATATGGTTTCTGTGCCCTAAAGTTTTGACCTATAAATCGCCAATTGCCAATAAATTGGCTTATTTTCTCTTTGGATCACATTCGCTCCCTCGCAATATCAGCAGAAAAAGGTTCTCTGATCAAATAATTTGAAAAAAGTACGTTCTTTGTAAAAAATGCATTTTTCAATGAATATTAACAAAACCATTAAAGGGTCTGTGTGAGCACCAGAAATGGAAACAAGATTTATGTGGACGGTTTGCATTTAGAAAGAAAAAATGAAGAAAGCTCAGAAACCATTTTATGGATTTCTTTTGAAAAAATCTGAAGTTATGTTATTTTTTGGTATTCTGGAAACATGCATATTGTGTTAAGATGTTTTCGATGTTTTTCAAAGCTTTAGCTGGATTGAAAGTATGGAAATCGACAGAGAGTGACTTTTTTACAAATTAAATGCCGACATGTGCTTTAATTTAATTACAAACGAAAACATGCATCTTGGTGCGGTTTCCTATGAAGGAATGAAATTTGCTTCACAATTCTTGATTTTTTACCCAAAAGGAAAGATATATTTTATATCGTTTCTATTCTCAATTATAAATGTTATTAAAGTTATACTCAGATACGTTAACCAAGTCACAACGTCAAGGGACCCAAGAACACAGTAAAAGGGATTAGAAACTTGAAATGTATATTCATTAATTCTCGTATTGTCTGTAATAAGATGAATTGAACACAATTTTAGAATTTTAAAGACGCAAACATTGTGTGCATCAGGGAATCTCACTTGTTGGATAATATAAACTCGAGTGAAATTTTTCAAGACAACTATGGTGGTTTTAGGAAAAACAAACAGGCAAGAAGGAGGCGTCCTTGTTGCGTTCAGAAAAGGTCTCTCTGTTATACATCGGCCAGATCTTGACTCCGATTGTGAGATTTTGTGGTGTGAGGTAATGTATAAAAGTAAAGGTTCAATTTTATAAGGAGTTTTTACCGACCGCTCAGCAGTGGGGACCGAGGTCATCGATGAGCTAAGTCTTTTTAAATCACTAAATTAGAATTGGACTAATCATAAGAAAATTATTCTCACTGGCGATTTCAATTTACCAGTTTTCTTTGGGATGACGGCTACCGAGTCCCATAGTCAGTTCCGAATTGTTAGTGCTCAACACTGTTTCACTGATCGCAACTTTTTATTTCAGCATATTAATGAGCCTACTAAACATTTGACAAATTTAGCAAAATTTTAGATTATTTTCCACCAAACCGGCTAGTGTCGCTGATTCTTCTATCACACAAACTATAAAATACATCACTCTCTGTAAACGCGCGAGTGCGCCCTTTAGATTGCCCTTGTTTTGTTGTCATACGTGCGCGGCCGTGACCGATTACGCGACCGGTCCATAGCGTAAATGTGTTCACGAGTTGCCTTGGATACGAAGTGTCTTCTGTATGCAAATTGGATGAAACAAACTTTAGGCCGAAACAATGAGCCGTTGGATTATTAACATTTAAAGTTAACCATTGTTGGAACTCACAACAATTTTCTTTTTACTGTTAGAGTTTTGCCTACCGCAAGTTCGGCGGTGGCCAAACAACTCGGCTAGCCCTACCGCAAGGACAGCGGTGGGCCCATACACAAACCAATTAACGTCAGGTTTTCAAATAAGGTTACACCATATTAGATTTTTAGTAAAATACATCGCAAAGGTACATATTCTAACTCAGTCCGTATCCATGCCATCTTGCATGCATATATCGCATGCAGGGCAAGTCGTAAAATAGCCTGTTTTATTTAATACCACTGTTCACTTATGACAAGCGTGTCAGGTGTCTAGGGAGAGCGCCTTGACTATTTTGCACATGCGTGTAAGTACATTGCTAAGAGTATAATGCCTTGGTTATTATTATGGTAAGCATGCCATTTTTGCTTTTACTTTGTAATTTTTGTTCCAAGAATTGCGTTTCTTGAACTGTTATCATTTAATAATTGGGTCAGTGTGCTGATCAAGTTTGCTAGCCAATGAAGTAGCACTACTGTCCAAAAATACAATTAGCCTGTCTGCCTCTTTCGTTTTTCTGGGAGTAATGCTGATTTATTCCAGCTTTATTCCAGCTTAACACAGCTTTATTCCAAAACTGATTATTTCATAATACAAAAAGAAACTTAAGAAGTGCGGATGCTGACCAAATTGATGCAGTCCGGGAGGATAATATGCAAAAACCCTGGTTATTTTGGAAACATTTCTCGATGTTGCTGATTCCAGCATTCTACCCTTTCCTTGAGTCACGTGATATTACATTATTGATAAGAAAATGCAACAGATCCTTTCAAATTGCTAAGCATTCAAATCACTTGGCCTCACGATGAAACCTTTCCGCTGGCAGTGACTCTTTTGCGTTTGGCCAAGGAAACTCATAACCCAATTAACATATCAGGCGTGCCAAGGCCGTACTAAAGTTTCGATCGAAGAAGATCATGTCAAACTCGATCAAACGCTTTTGAAAAATCCCCAAATCTGACATCCCCAGTGAGGTCTGCATGTGAATAACTACTGCAATCGTGAACAGCGTCAATTAACTGTGTTTCACCAGACCCCTGGGGCGGTAAAAACAATGCTGGTTATCATCACGAATTTTATTGGAATCGAGAAGAGCCGTAGCTCTGCCACAAACAATTTTCTTGAGGATCTTCCTTACAGTGGACATAAGTGAAACGGGCCTGTAATTTCTGGCTTCGTTACGTTTGCCTTTCTTTAATAACGAGACATTTGCTGGCTTCCAATCATCAGGCACATCCGTGTTCTGAGAGAAGCATTAAATAATTTGGCCAGTGGGAGCAAGATATTTAGCTCCCTGCTTCAGAATTCTCGCAGGATTTCCATCAGGGACTTGCGATTTGCTGACGTCAATGTAACTGGTACACCTCAAATGAAGTAGGGGTACATTCAATGACAGGCATGATTTCAATGTCAGATTTCAGCATCTAGCTCAGGCGTCTCACTACTAGAATGGTTAATGAAAGCAGAGAAGAATTAGGTATTCAACGGTAATTAAGAGTCTTTCTCTGAGTATCTTTAAATTGTCGCTCCAGTCGCATCTTATCGTCTTACGTGTATTTTGTGTGTTTTCTTACTGTTTTGATTTTTGTGTTTGTATAGAATGTATTTTAACACCTTTTTTTTCCTGCTAATCTTTTCAGTTCGTTAGTTCCTCTCTTATTGTTATTAATCTTTACTGTTTTTAATTAATGTTTTATTTATAATATTGGTCTCTATTTTAGACCATTTTTTTGTTTTCAATGTATTTGTGCTATAGGCCCGGAGTGCCACAACATATTTTCTTGTTTTGCATAGCTTTATTTGTTTTTAAACTTTAGCATATGTACAGTGTTTCTCATTTTATTTATAACATTTGATCATTTTATCCGGGGAGTGATTTCAGAAGGACCATGTCATCCGACCCGACTACCCACCGCTACTTATAAGCGAGGCCTGTGCAGCAAAACAGCTATGTTCTAACTGTGATGCTTATATATTATCGTATGATGCAGTACAGTAGGCGAACTTTTAAGCGAAGCTTGTTCGAGCCGTCTGCTTGCAAATTTTCATGACGCTGACAACCACACTTGTAAGTAGCGGTGGGAAGTGAGATCGGGTGTTAATGGTCTTGTTCACGACCCTTGACATGGTCAGAAACTAAGAATGAAAATTAACAAAATCATGCTGCATTCAGCAACAAATTCACAATCACTCGTTAATTGTATCGGTATTTTGAAGGACTTCTGCACATTTTATCTGTTTGACGATTAATACATGAAATTAGCTGGAGTCCCTTCTTTGTAACAGGCCCAGTCTCGGTACAAAGTGACAGCTCTTTGGACTTTGACTCTGTCTCACTGATGCAAACAGTATAATCGTGACCACAGAGCTGGTAGGTGGCCTGTCACAGGGGTCTTTTTTATTTGTCTGTAGCTTAAAGGTATGTAACATTGCGCCATGAAAGGAAGTTTTCTCAAATCACTAGAGGAATCTGGAAAGCCCCTCTTTTCTGACATGACTTACCGGCACCTGTACAGTCATTAGTGTCATTCAGCGAGTGGCGAAGTGTGTCCTCATCTTTATCGTAGTACACAGTCCCAGGCGTCACAGTGAAGTTTCCAGGATGCTCTCGTCTTGTAGCAAGGTTCAACTCGCACCTTTTGTTGCAGTCGTTGAAGTTAAAAGACTTGCAACGTTCATCCATGTTGCAGTCCCGTCCGCAGATGACACGAGAGCGTACGGATCTACGTGCGTACACAAACCCTTGCAGCGCACGATTTTCCG
>NW_019091518.1:87979-123918 GCF_001949145.1 Acanthaster planci
TTTTTTTTTCGGGGGGGGGGGGCGGGAGATAGCATTCACTCAACCTTTGAAAATCAAAGGCGAGTCGTTTTAAGCGTGAAATTTCCGTTCGCTAAGGAGAAAGTTGCCATTACTCCTGTCAATTTATCAAAACAAACTTACATTCCAGCCTCCGTCTTTAGCATCCATATCACAGTAGACCTCAAGGCTGCCAGAGTATTGCGACGAGTAAATGGTGTACACACCACTCGTGGTGATACCAATATTAAACAAGGAAAGACAATCTGAAAAGAAAAGATGTCTGGAATGAACATTGTGCTGTGAATTGATGTAGAGGCCTATGGTCGGTTAACGATATAACAGACAAGAAATAATAATATAACTCATTTAGGGGAGTGTGGGGCAAGTGGGTCATCGGGGCAACTGGCCCACTCTTAGACCAAATTAAATTAAAAGATTAAAATACTGACCACATGCGTTTAAACAACTATATTTATTTTTTTCAGAGATTAAGCCGAACATAAATTGAGGCCGTAATGAAAAATATAAATAAATGCCCAAACCAACCAACTCCATACTTAGCTTAACATCCCCAAAACCAGAAGTCACCTAACTGGAGGAAAGGTATAGGAATTTTCTACTTAATATTTAAAATTGAACTCTGGTGCTTCTGAGATAATTACAATTGCCAATTTCAGTGTTTTTATTACTAATTCCAACATTCATTTTGTACTCTTTTGGTGGCAAATTTTAAGGTTTTAAGGATATGGTCCACTTGCCCCAGGTGTGGGGCTAGTGGTCCACTTTTGCATGAAATTTTAGGGAGTTAATATTCATAGCCTAAGTTTTATTAATGTAATTGATTTCAGCTGTTTGCAAAAAGCAAACAAGTGTTTTGGTCATGTTTTGAGGGTAGTTTTACCCTTTTCCTGGATTATTGAATATGGTTAGAATCAAGAATGTGCTTAAGTGGTCCAGTAGCCCCACCTTCTGCTATAGCTCTGAATTTAAAGGCCATTTTTAACATAAAAATAAAAGCAAATATTATCAATGGTCCTGAACCCTAAAAGATGCTTTTTATTATCTACAGTCGGGGAAATTCCGTCTGTAGCGATACCATTTCTCCAATAACTGCTTGCCTTGAAACATGACGTACTAATTAAGGTATCCGTTTAACCCAACAGCATGGCATTATAATTATTGTTCGCGAGCGTATAGGTCTTACACGCTAAAGAGGTAGAAAAAAGTGTTAACTTTTCCACTGGCTAAGATCAGTGAGAAAGTTACATTAGTATATACCTCTTTTGGAAAAATTGAGGTTTTGTGTCAGCACTTTGTCTAGTTTACTACATCGGTTTAAAATGACTGTAAGAAAACTCATGAAGGCTCGGCAAGGGAAGGAAACGAGATGCGTTGCGAAGATATCTGAGTCAATACTTCGGAGGAGGTCCTCCCCATCAACAGTTACGCATGGACGTCGCAATAGAGATGGGGGCGAGGTGGCGCTCTCCTCCACCCCGCGGAAAAAATGAAAAGAACTAAAAACAGAAGAAAACCGTATACAAATCACCAATAATCTTAAATACTTTGTAATTGACCATCTTCCACCGTTATTGATTTGTCAATTTGTTGCTAATGAGAATCTCCATAAAAGAAGTCCTGGTTGCGCCCTTGAAGTCACAGCTAAAGAAATTTTCAGATTCAATTCATTTTTTTTAATTGTTAGTGTTGTAAGAATAAAAATGTATGGCACTGAGACATAAATTTGATTACTGCTGTTGCGATATTTCAAAGCCCATATGACTTACCGTACGGGTGGAAGCGACGCAGCTTCATTTCACTACTCCGAACAACTGCAAAGCTCTCTCCTTCAGGCCATCTAATACCAAAGTAATTCCCATCGGTTGAATTCTCAGGAAGGAAATATTCGCCGTTCAGATTGCCCCAAGAATCCTGCGGAGACTCACACTGGTCAAACCACCAACCTCCTCTCGTCAGAGCAGCACAGTTGAGATGGTCCTCACCGTCGTTGTCTTTATCGTAGGTGGAGAATGGTCGTGGTGTCTGGCTTAATGGTAAGGGTGATCTGCCTATACAGAAAAACGCAAGAGTTCTTCTTGTGGTCAGTAGATCCAAAATCGTTGTCGTCATTAGCGCCAAGTATCGAACCGTTAAAATTCTTTAGGTTTAAACCCTGTGAAAAATCTGCTTCAAAAATAAATAAAATAACACTTGAAGTTTGTGTGCACGATATAGGTAGGTGTCGGGAAGTTCTGTATTATTATGTCATATGACTTGTCGTGAATACACTTCCACAAAAATTCACCCAAAATAATATGGCAAAGTTTGGTTGACCCTTGGGCCACAAAACAACGTGCTAGTATGCATTCTGGTGTCATTGTTGCCTAAAAGGGAAATCTTATTGTGAATAACCATACCTATTGATCCCTCCAAGAGGGTGTAGTTGTCGCCCTCAATACGGAATGGCCATCGGTAACTTATAAAATTCGCCCCATTGATCTGATCGTCAAATGTCAGATTAATCTGTAGTAACCATTTATGCTTCGATGTTAACTGACGAAGTTTCTCGTTTCCTAACCAGAACTCGCCCGTCAGATTGCCGAATCCGTCCATGTACTGTGACCAATTGTGAGTGAAATTCACTGACCCGTCAAGCCGCCTCTGAAATACCTAAGACCACAGAATTTGCTTTGTTTATGTTGAGGAATTATTCTCCTTAATCAAACATATTATACATATGTAAAAGATTAAAATTCTACTTAATTGGTTCTCTTTTTTTTTGTCTAGTTTTGTGGTAACATATTGTCTCACATATTTAGCAAATTTCATATCTTTTAGCATCTTGATGAAAGTTTAGACCAAGTTTATCTAAGAATTAAGGTTTAACCCTGTCTACCCCTCCTTTCCTTCCTGGTATCGACCGTTTATCCTGCGCAAGATCCTGCACGGGCGGAATTAAGTCACTTTTTTATTTTCTTCTTCCTTTCGTACAGTTAGAATATTGTCTGCTCTGTTGTATTTTCCACAGATTTATTCCGTTTATTGTGCTTAACAGGAAAGGAGAAGCAGGCAAATCTTTTTAAAAAAGTTCTCAAGCCAATGCAATGACTTTTCTCTTCGAATTCGCGAAGACAGACTCACAATCCAGCCGTATGGGTATCCAGGCTTCATATCACAGTAGACCTCCAGGCCGTCAGGGTACATCGACGGGTAGATGGTGTATACACCGCTCTGGCGGATACCATGAGAATGCAAGGCAGCACAATCTGAAAACAAGAAAACTTCAGGATTGGAAAATGCGCCATCGTTTGTTCCTAAATCTGTGTCAGGAATGACTCTATTCAAAGTAACAAGAAATAAATCTATGAACAAGAACTATATAGATTTTGGACAAAGGTTTATGAACGGCGGCCATGTTTGGGTCAAAACTACATGTTGTCGCATCCTACTTCCACTGCAATTATACCGTTATATCCTTCCATCACAAATACCACTGTTGTTAACTATATTTAAGCCAACTACATGGTGGGTAATTTGCCTTATATTCGGCCAGGTAGTCTCGTGAGACAAACACTTGAACGTTCAACATCCCGGAGTTAATTTTGGGCCATGAATAAGCTAGAGCAACAAAGGTAGGAGTAAACACTTTTTAAAATTAGCTGAAGACTTACCCAAAGGCTTGTTATCGCAATTATTACCCTCAAATCCGGGTGCACATTGACAAAGGAAAGACTCGCCATATTGTGAGCATGTTCCTCCGTTTTGACAAGGGTTTGGACTGCAAGGATCTTGACAACACAAATAGAAAGCAGGGTTAACAGAGGAATCAATTAACTAATGTTCTGGGGAGTGGCGGACAGAGACGAGTAAAGATGCGAATTCAAAGCCTCCTGAAACACTGGGAAACTCTGTGCAGACTCAAGTTAGACAGTTTACGCTTTCCAAGCGGTTGAGAGCCTATCAGGTCGATGGTTTATAAAATGTGAGATTAAACTACCATTTTTGTTAATTTCATATGAAAAAATGGTCTCGTAAACACCCTTTGACAAGACATGTATTTATGATGGGAAGTTCATTGTTGAGCTGTTTTAGTTTAAAATTGGCGCCGACAATGGACCTCGCAATGTACCGTCTGTTTCAAACGCCTAGGCCTACAAGTTTAAAACCGATCCAACACATCTTAATTCCCTCATTAGAACCTAGAACAAATAGGATTCGGGTATACATGCACAAACCATGACATTCAAAGAAGTGATGAATCTCCTCTTGGTCGCTGGTAAAGATTGGAGTATCAGTGTAGAACGGTTCCTGTGATCTCTGGAGCGGCTTGGTGTACAAGGGACCCGGCCAGATGCTGGTACACCGACAGTGATCGCTCTTACTCCCAGGCAAGACCCAGCGAAGACGACCATTCTGGCGTCGGTCGGGTTCTTGGCTAAAGTAGCACACCTTCTCAGCCCGAACCACACCCAAGAGGGCCACTTGCGCAAAGAAAGCAAACAGTAGGCTATGCTTGAAATCCCACACAGGAAATGTGATTTTCCTGAACTGACTGGGTTCAGTCAACCTCGGTGAAAAGAGGCAGCTACATTGGACAATGCCTTGGTACACTACCAACCTGTGGGTAGGCCTTCCTCGCGTTCAGGGGACAATTACTGACTCCAGTAAAGTCGAAACTGCGGAAGTGGTCGGGAAGAGTTACTATCTCGCCGCAGCGAGTTACTACCGGTATTTTGCTCTGGTGAGATCGGAAATTTTTTTTTCAAGGGGCCCTTATACGCTTCCGTACGTACGAAACTGCGTTATGGGGACAAAAAATTGACTTAGCGGCATTCTCTACTGTAATGTAAATACGACGAATATGCCACTTTCAAGCAAAACTCGGGCTACGCGCTTAATTGCACCCGTATGAAATACCTAATGATTATTCTGACCCCCCAAGTCAGGGTACCGACAAGATTTTTTTTACCATACTGTTACCTTTACATCCTGCTGCTTGTAATGAATTAAATTTTTCGCTCATTTCGTTTCTCGTTGAGTACGCCATAATCATTGGGTCATTTTATAAATTAGAGTCCATTTTTTTTCGTGTCCCTGTCACATCTAAACCATATGCTTTTGTTAGTTCAAAACCTATTCTCAAATTTTCAAGACTGACGAAATAATGCAAATTACCTGCCAAGAAAATATAAACAGTTTGAGATCAATTTCGGAGATATTTCCATATCAAATTATGCAGGTCAGGTGTAACAGGGACGCAAAAATGTCACACTTTTGAACCCCGAATTTATAGAATGACCCCACTTCATCCGCGGTGGTACAGAAATTCTTTCAAATTTAGGACACCGCACCAGAAACGTTTTGGCTTGACTTTACATTATAATGATGATGGTTTGTCATTGCGCAAATTTAGCTGAATTGGTATTCTTGCTTCAAAGAAAAGAGCTGCCGGGTTACCATGGCAATGTTGTGGATGGTCATTAAGACCGTTAGCGACGGAATGGGAAAATAATCCAGAACTCGGGAAACAAACTAGCGTTTTTGACACATTGTGATCCTCACGAATTGTAACCCAAACCATAAAAAAATATAAATTACAAAACAGACATCAAACTAACCATGAAAAAATTAATTAACTACCCCAGAGTAGAGTAGCCATCTTTCCAAGGAGGCCCATTTTTAATGCTCTTAGTCATTTCTTGGATGAAAGAGGATGGTGTCACCACCCAGGCCCATTCCGAAACACAATTCATCACAATCTTACTATGGGTGTAAATCCTGAGGGGTGGGGATACATATATCCCCCACTTTTTGAGGTGGCTATTGAATTATCCCCTTCCCCCACTTTAATGACAAAATTTAAGCGGGTTATGAAGAACTTTTAGGATTTCCCAACGACTACAATTTTGGCAAAATCGCTAAAAAGGAAAACAACTTTATAAACCCATAAATCTTCCATTCTCATATAAGATTCTGCATGAATTATTTTGATACACATTACAGATGTACAACCTTATCATGAACACCGCCCCCTATAAAGTATAGGCCTACATAGTTTAGCCCCCCTCCTATTTTTCAAATTTCCATGGCCAGGCAAGGCATCTCCGGGAGCCCCACCTTTCCCAATCCCCACCCCTCATCTCCCCCACCTTTCCCCATCCCCACACCTCTTCCAATTTCCAGCTCAGATTTACGCCACCGAGTCTTACTAAAGACGAACACAAGACAAGGAAACCTCACAAAAGACCACTCAACTTTTTTCAACGTCACAAGAGCAGATGCTATGAAGTTTAGTATTCTAAAAACAGCCATAGAACTCTAGTAGATGTAAAGAATTTTTGCAAGTTCAAGCGTTTTAACTTATGCAATGCAGCTTGCAACGACTCAAGCGACCCCCCCACCAAAAAATGAACTATACCACATGGTACATAAAATATTGCTCAGTTCTTGCAAAAAAATGGATTGCAGTTCTTTGTTAATTAATGACTATTCGCCAATTGTCCTGCACATTCATGCCATAAAATATTCAGGATCTGAAAGGCCAATTCGGCTGGTGACACTTAATTAACATAGGCTTAATTATAGGACATAATTTTTAACAACTGCAGTCGACTGATGTTTAAGACAGTAAATACAATATCATCAGTTTCTACGTTCTGAAGAATGGATTTTTGTTTGCATTTTTTCCTTTTTGTTCGTGTATCTCTGCCTCTAGAGTGGCTGGGGGGGGTTGTTAGACAAAATACCGCAGTTCTCTTACACAACAGTTGGTAACACCAGTGAAAACAGTTTAATTTGGAAACAAGTAAAGGCACAAGCTCAGGAAATTTTCAAACCTTTTGCTTAATTTGAGCCGAATTGATTACAATTGAGTAAAACAAGGACAGAATTAAGGCAGTAAAAGAAAAAGAAAACTTCCAAACCAAAAGCCAAAATTTAGGAATCGTGTTCCTTATTTGTGATCGGTAGGCTTATTGCCTCAGAACTTACGGATGTGACGGATAACAGCCACATTTGGGTTAAAGTTTA
Organism: Acanthaster planci; assembly: GCF_001949145.1. The sequence goes on from NW_019091518.1 coordinate 95,009, forward strand.
CGATAATTGTCAGATCACTATTCATTAATTAACATCAGGTTCTTAATCACTTCGAATCTCCCAGACATTTTTGGGCCAATCCTCTACATGTTCGGACTGGCTTGTGAAACTGAAAGGAGAAATAAAGAGCGCCTCAAGTTCTTTTGGACTTCCAGACACTTGCCGTAAACGATTAGGTTGGCAGTTACATACAAACAGACCCAATAGCGGTTATAATCTAAGGTGCTTCATGAGTGCCATCCACTTACTTGTATATACTTCGACAATATGTTATGTCCACATATAGCGGAGAGTAAGGCGACTTCTAACCAAACAAATCTCTCCAAATCGACTTCCAAAATTATCTCGTCAAGTCTGCTTAGTGAAGTCTAAATGACGACTTATGCTGCTGTATTTTCTCGTGAAGTCGATTTCCGAAGTGGTACGGACTCGTGCATATTCTTGTCTTGCCCCGTCCAGTTAACGAAGTCGACTTGTCTTGCCAAGTCTACGACTTGAGTACTGTTATCCACATCTGCTATGCTCAAGTCTTCTTAAAGTCTGGATGACGACTTGCCGATATGCATTATTTGGCAAAGTCGACTTCCTGCAGTCGACATAGAACAACTTGCCTACATCTATTATCTCGTCAAGTCTACTCAACAAAGCCTGATAATAATTCTACGTTCTCTTGCCCGGCTGACGCTGTAAAGTGATGGCGCCTCGTCCTTATTCACTGGTAAATGGCCTTCGTCACATTGGCAAGTTATTTCTCAGTTAGTCGTCATTTTAACTTTTTTCGTTTTGTCAAAGTCGACATGGCAAGATAGGCAGTCCCTCGGACTTCACTAAGCAGACTTGGCGATATATTAACCTTAGTTTAGTACACAAGTAAAGATATACGCTTTACAACGTCGCAGGGGTGACATACCGACTTCTGTCCCTATTAAGGTTCCTCGCGGGCCACTGTACATATTTGCCCATCCATTACAACTCAAAGGTCCAACCCCGGGGGGAGGGAACGAAGTGACATGTGTCATTAGCCAAGGTCCCTTAGTTCGCCCAAGAGCCTCTTTTCCGGCAAGAGGTAAACATGTGTGTCGGATTTGATCAAAGAATTATTGGTTAATCCAGTCCGAAAGCCCTATAGGCGAAATCCAAAATCATACCCAAAACTGTCAAAAAGTACTAGATCCGATCTGATTCAGAGATAATCCGATCTTATATGTGCTATAAAGTTTAGATTTTGTTAGTCAACAACATTATTAATAAATTAACAGAGTGTCACTGTGAAAGACCTGAGACGTAATCATCTTTGCGCTGGAAGGGTAAAATTGTCAACGAAGTTGAGGTCGTAAATTGAGATGTCATAAGATATAATTTGTGGGTGTGAAATTTCAGTTTCTTAGACGAACTAAAATACCAGTGACACCTTGCACATAAGGTCATAAAATCGCCTATAGCCTGCAATGTTAATTATGGGCTCATGTAAATGTAACAGAACTAAACAGGATTAGGAGTATCAACTAAAGATACCGGTTATGCCTTGCCGAGCTCCTTGGCCCCAGGGTTGTTAAATATTATCAATACGTACAAGGTTTCATGTCAGATGGAAGGAGTTTGGGTTATAGTGCGTTGATAAAAAAGACGCTGCCATTCAGTGTTGTTAACTTGAGTCGCTGAGTAAGACTCGAGCCATAAACAAGCACTAAAAGAGGAACTAAACTATATTACACAAGGAACTTGCGAAAGAAAGTAAAAAAAGAGCCCAACAGTCGGTGATTGCCTGTTCAAAGATCTAAACAGATTTGGTACAAGCAAATGTACACTGCCGAATCAACGTCTCGTGCTTATCGAAGTTAGGTTGCCACAATTGCGACGCATTTGCGAAAATAAATTGAAAATTTGATTATTGTGTGGAAATGTGTGTGTTGGAACAATGTTTATCACCTGACGATGGGTAAACATTACATTAAGGCTGCTAATATCGTGACACAATGTGGACAATTAGTGAATTAACGTCGGATAATACAGTCCACGTTTGTACACTGATTCAACGTCACCGGCTTAACGTTGATTGAAAGCATCGAATTGAGGTTGTTGAAAGTGCGACACAATATCGACAAGAAATTCAAAATTGCCTATAATGTGGAAAAAAGTTAATTTGAAATAACGTTAACAACATTATGTTGGATGAGATTAAATTGTAGTTATCGTCTAGACACGATTTTAACGTTGTCAGCTTAATGTTGAGTAAAAAAAATTAGGTTGTTAAAATTGCGACTTTATTTCAACAATTAATCAACACTGGGTAATTGTGGAAATACAGAAGTTGAAACAACGTTTGCGACTTGAAGTTGGTTAATCCTTAAATTTAGGTTGTTAATATCGCCACACAATTTCTACGATAATTCAACAATGAATAAAATGTACATTGATAAAGGGTTGGCTCACCAACGTTGGGTGAATGTTTATTTTAGGTCACTAATATCCCAACCAATTTTAACCATATACTTCCGTTTAACAAAAGTCTTACTGCGACGTCAAGATTACGTTACAAATGTGACGTTGAGATCACGTTGTAGGTTCCACCAGACTTCAACGTTGAAATTACGTTGTGTACTTAGTGGGAACCTTCATTCCCTCTCCTTGCCCATAGACCAAATTTAGCCTCATCCCTCATTAAGTTATATAGATTTTATAGAGAAATTGTGAATTCTTAACCCCTTCCCCTTTCAAATAACTGTGGTCTCCGGAGAATGGTTCTGGATCCGTTGGTACTTGACCACTGAAATCACAGCTATAATTGCCGGAAAATTAGGGGAAGGGGTGAAACCAGTGGCCTATCCAGCCGGGGGGAACTTGCCCCCTAACGGATTTTTTTCCGCACAGAATACTTAATCTTCATAGGTTAGAAAGTAATCAGTATATTTTATTATCAATTATTAGCACTAACATCCTAGGAAAACAACACCGAAAACTCAAGAATGTTGGGAGCAAGGCTTTTGATATGTTTTCTCCCCGACATCATATTTAAAGAGCCGGAAGACGCAATCGCTTTTGAATCCCCTACGCCAAAAGCTGGATATGCCGCTGGGTGAAACAAATTTCGACTCACCCAGGGAGACAGCAACGAGTGACCACCGGGCTAGAGGCCGCATCCTGATGAGCGCTGACTCCTGCAGTTACTGCGAACAACTTTTGGTTAATATAAGTCCTGAGTTGCTTTCTTTCCAGAATATCCAACAGTTCGTTCTCGTATCACCATGCAGGATGGACGTTGCTCTGTGTTCGTCACAGTACAATGTCGTACTGCGTTCTGATGAGTTATACCCAAAGCTCACACTGTATATCATTTCTTTTCAAATTTAATGACTATGACGCTGTGTTCAGGCCATGACACAAAATATATTTAATCATGAGCGCTTTAATGTGGAATAAACAGAGCCCCAAGTGCGTGGGTGGATTTTTTTATCACCGAAGGCAGGGATGCACTTACGGAGAGATCAAATTTATCCTCTTTTGTCCGTAATACAGCAGGGATCTGCGGCCTAGGTCACACCCTTTTCTTTAATATATTATCCATTTCAGTGAAAACTATCAACATTGCCGGTAATATAAACACACTAAAATGGCATGTGGAGTGAACAATATCAGTAGAAAGAACATTATGAGCAGGGATAATGATACTAAGCGCGTACAGACATTCCGTGATATGCGCTATATAAGAACAGACTATTGTTATTATTAATAAATTAAAAGAAAATCAGACAGTTCAAAGATTATAGAAAAGAAAAGAAATCTGTCAACATTGAGTATAATGTCCGCGCTTTTTAAATTTCCACGGCCGGGCTCAACATCCCTCAACAATCCCCTATCCTCAGTAGTTCCCAGCACGTATTCGCACAACTGCAAATACGCCTCCTGTATGTATGAAGGGGCTTTTCGGGAAACTTTTAGGTTTGGTTATACACTGTCTTTGAGGCCCCTCTTCAGGAGGGGCTTAAAGTGTCAGTGCTCTGAGGTGGGATGGGGTAGGCTGGAGATGCTAGAGCAGTGACAGATTTATCCATGACAATCAATCTTTTGAGGTGAAACTAGAAATATCATGTACTTAACGGTTTTTATTGTGAATGCTGCCAACCGGTAACACTCAAACCAGCATGAAAGACAATTTAAAATCGTCTAACTTCACGAAGTTCAAAAAATACAAGACAATAGCTCAACTTTGGTTTATAGAGCTAACTGTTCCAATATTCGGCGCACACTCTAACCTCTGTTCCCAAACTTAAACTTTGAGTTACATGTATTTTACATATTTTATTTACAGAGGGCCAGATTTATATTCAAAAGGTGACCCGTCAAAACTGTGCTAGTAACAAGTACACTTCGAAGATAAAACTAGAACATGAAGTCAGAGAAAATTAAAAATTATGTCAAACTTCTTTGCAACAAGATAAAAATGCTGTTTTACGTGAAGTGGAACCAGATGAGGCATATCAGTGCTACCAAAAATACAAACTTTTCGTCGAAGGCCTTTCCATCTTCCAATAAATTTGACAGGTGTATTACTTCACGTAAAGAACTTATCATACAATCTATTTTGACATGGAAAGTAATGCCAGGAGGATTAATCTCTGTAAATCATTTTTACTGTAGATCTCATGTATTCTCTGGACATGTGAGGGCAGCATTCATTAGAATGAAAACACTCCCTCTTTAGTTAAAAAGTCAATAAAATGGTTGATGTAAACAGAACAGCACCATCTAGGGGCACCACCTTAGCTGAATGTCCCAACTAATGACTCCTACCAAGTAACGGAAACTGGACTGTCCGGTTCCTTGACTCTGAATAACCTGTCAGTACTGGAGGACTTGGTGAAAGCATACGTATTACATCATGGCTACATTTACTGTTAGACAAGCACATTATGTAGAAATACACTTACAACTTGCCTATCCTAACCCAAATAAAAATTTATCACCAGCTTTTACAGCCCAGTTACTGTGCACCTGCTTTCTTGAAGCACAATAAAGTGTCATTGGTTAAATTCAAAGTCTTAGATGTTACAGCATCTGGGAAGTTTTCTACAAACCCAATAATGAATGCAACGAAAATACTTTTTCTTGTTGCATAATGTGAACTGTATCCAGGATCCTTTGCAAGAGCTGAAAAGGGCTGGAATTATCATCATGAGGAAAGTTTTGAAGCAAACGAGGTGGAAGTACATGTACATTCTAGATCAGACAGAAGGTTTAAAAAGGATAGATATGATTATGTTACATGTAATTTGACAATATCTCAGTGTCTCTGGCTGTCCTCGAATCTGAAGATTTCCAAAGTCCACCGTCTTGCTCGGATCCTGGTCACGCTTCCACCCTATTCCTGAACCTGGTGAAAGCTGACAGCTGTCACCAACATCTCCAGGCTGATGGTTCTGTTTATCTATGCTTTGGTCGGCACCACGGGCTGGGTCACGATAGAAGTGCCCGGTTTGGGTTGGCCGGCCTTCTGCCTCATGTGCTCTGCCATGCCCGGAAGACGAGAGAAGTAATTCCGTGCCAAGGTGTGCTTGGTATTGACCTTGTGGCAGAAAACTCGACCGTAGCCCTGCATGAAAAAAAGACAAAAGGTACAAGCAACTCCAAAAACGTGATTGGAATAATGAATTTGACTAATTGTGTACTTGTCAGTTGCCACAGAGTGAATACTTCTTGAAGTCTTTGACCAGTATTCAAGAGTCACATCATCATCAAAAAACACCTTGGTGCACGACATCGGACTGAATGACTAATGCAGACTCCTGGCAGACTTCAGTCTATGACTGTACCTAACTTCCACATCAATTTCACAATACCGATTCAATAAAGTAATGAATGCATCAATCTACGCCCCCCCCATTGACTTCAGTCCCTCCCTCCACCGTGATTTGATTAACCTCAGTGCCTACCTTCTCCAATTCCTCAATCTGTACATGCGTGGTGGCTTCATCCTTGGTGAGAAGGATGCAGTTCCATGGCGACCACTCCTCATCCTTGTCCCAACGCACCAGCACCAGGTCGTACAGGTCGTTCCAGGCACTGAGCGCGCTCTGTGAGCTCCAGATGTTCTCCACCAGGTATCTCAGGTCACCCTCCTGGGGAGGATCAAACCAGACTCAATGTAGGTGAAATCTTGGAAGGATGTTAGGATACTTTTCAAACTGTTTTTTTTTTCCCATAGAAGTCAAGAGCGCATTCACTGTATTCTGACAGCAGTGCTGCCTAAAAAAATAGTACTGCCAAACTGCCAATGATTTTTTATTTGCCAGAGGGTAACCTAACATGTGATGCAGTCTGGTATCTTAAACTTCAGAAGTCTGACAAAAATATAAACTGAAAGTACATGTATTACCTGACAAACTACAAATTTTTCAAGCAAAAAGCTCTTGAAGAATTTGTTTAAAACAAAGTGTCTGTGAGAACAGCAATTCCAACGAACCCTTTTCAGATGGTACACAGATTCGTTTTCCTACCTGCATGAGGAAAGCGATGCGCGAGCCATCCTGCATGGCCTCCTCCGACTTGCGCAGCGCCCTGAGCAGGTAGCGGTAGTGGCTGTAATCCTGGCGGGCCCGGGCGTCGTTGTCCAGCTTCTGGCAGCGCCGGCAGCGACCCACCATGCGGGAGTTGGAGGCCAGCTGGAACTCGGTGGACGGCAGGTAGCTGTTGCAGCTAGGGCAGAAGTAGATGTTCTTGCGGAGGCTGGACGGATCCTGGGGGACCTGCAGTGGAAAAAGAGAGACAGGTGAAATAAGACTTGGACAGAATCAAGATTAGCTCGTTAGAGGTCTATAGGGAAAAGCATACTTTTTGCCTAGTCAACAAGACATATTCGTTGACAGTGAAGTACTTCTGACAGTGACGGGTATAAAAAAGAGATAATGAAAAATTAGGAAGTCATTAAAAATGCAACATGACTCCTGGGCTTACATTTCTTTCGAAACTTTCAGTCCAAAAAATCACAGATGTCTAAAATCACGACTTCCTGAAATACAAGACAGGTCCTGTGTTCTGCCTCAGAAAGACTTTGAAATTTTTTCTTTCCTCAAACAGAGGCTGAGGGCAACTTAGCATTTAATGTTTTTAACATCAAGTGACAAGGGGCACATCATACCAAAAAAAAAAGTTTCCACAAGCAGCCCGTTTCCTCAATACCAGAACTTATTTGTCAGTCATCAAAGACACAAAGGAGTGAAGTAAAGAATTATTACTTGCTAGATCTGATTTTTCTCCAGAGAGCTTTATTGAAATACACAACTGCAAGTGGTCCGGATATTAATAAGATTTTGTTTGTCACAAGACTCTAAAGCTCTGAGGTTGGGCACGACTTACTTTGAGCAGCCTGGCAGCTTCTGCATTGAACGTGGGCGTCTTGATGTACTGTAGGAAGAGGGTGGCGATCCGTTTACGCAGACCTTCAAGATTACTCTCCTTGACTCCTCGCATCAAGAGGTCAGCCTCCCGATCAATCAACTCTATGATCTCCTGGGTCAGTTTGCAGTCATGCTCCTGCATAAACAGTTACAAAAGTGGCAAGAGTAAAAGATGAATGCACAATTTTGCTCCTATGACACTCTTTCTTTGGGGGGGTTTATGTCTTTAGTTGTGTTCGTTTGAAAATTGCAGCAGTGAGCTGTGTTCAACCAAAGGAGTTGAGACACTTTCTGGAATATTCAGATGTCATGAGTTGGACGAGCACAGATGACGGTTAAATATAGCATCTTTGAATGTCTGGAGGATGCTGTGCTCTTCACAATATGCTCTGATATGAAGACTCGATTTAAGAGGTATTGTGACTCGTTAAAACACGTTTTTTTCAGCTGTGTTTACCTTCACGGTGTGTTTGAGCGTCAGTAGAACATCTAGTCTTTCATCTTGCGTCAAGTACTTCATGTTGAGACTCTTGTAGATATCACGTAGTTCGCGTGCCCTAATGGTGTAGGCTGTGTCCATCTCTGTGAACTTGCCGTCAGCTGAACGCCACTTCTTGGGTGCTGCCGCCTGTCAGAATTCAATTTCATTAATGGCCATTAACTTCAATTGTGGACCTATTTGTCATCCTACCATGCATACTTCTCTGGGTCATTCCATGAGGTTGGAGCACAATTTGTGACGGTGCCCTAGTTACATGGGTAACTTGTACCACTTGTCAGGACCTGTAGAATAGGTCAGTTGCTCTGTAAAAGCATGGAGGAAGGAACACACATATCTCTGTATTCAGCCTTGCAAGATGTATAATTTGGAATCCACATGCAGGGAAGTAGCTGTTCATTTTTACGGAACCGATGTAACAAAGGACATTGTCACAAAGTGTGCCCCAACCTCATGGAATGACCCCTCTCCAAAGAGCTCCAATAGGATTTGCATACCACTTTCCTGCTGCAGACGCTCTTGTTAGCATTATTCAAAGTCTATGACTCATTGTAAATACACAGGCTTAAGTACACTTTGTTTTATAGCATAGCAACATCCAGTCTTTGCATACCAAGTATGAATTTGAAAAAAGAAGCAGTCTTGAAGCAGTGTATAGGCATCCTTGATGTAAACATGAGTTTTTGGCATTAATAGTTGGAGGGTTTACCTTATCCAGGAAGTTTTGTATGGCCTGCTGTTTGTTCACGGTGTCAGCTTCCAGCTTGTGTCTACCGATAGATGCAATCAGCTGTGTCTCTTGATCCAACAGGTGGCAGAGCGCGGCCTTGCGCTTGGCTCCTGTGAGGGTGGCGTTGATCTGATCCAGCTCCTCTTTACGCCATTCTGGTAGATACAGAAGAAAGGAGTTAGCAAATCTCAAAACACTGATGACCAAGCAAAACGTCACTGCCATTGCGGGACGCACTACTAGTTGGCAACAAGTTGTAAATGCTAATCTTTTTATCGGTTAATTCGTTCTGCAATTAACTTTACACGGATGGGCAGATGTTATCATGGAAAGTCGTTCACATAATTCGCCCAGAGCACACCACCTGACGTGTCAATGCACCCTATTTGTTACTACTGTTTTCTCTCCTGACGTTGTTACCATCCTTCCGTGTCGGCAGGCCCAACAGGAGATGAGAAACAACAAAAAATAAAAGCAAAGCCTACAACGTCACAGTTTATTTGAACAGCTTGCAACTTGATTGGACCTTAAGATTAGCTCATGATGACATCTTAATCTGCAGAAGTTTAACCTTGCTAATTTTCTGAGTCTAAGTCAAGATCATCAGAAGACCACACACGAGATGGCACATAAGACCATTCACGAGGGCGGTCACAAGTAACAGGATGAGGAATGACAAAGGAATGCTTTTGCTGAAGTTCACTGACATAACATGCAATTTGAATTCAGACTGGAAGTCATGGGCTGGTCTTGTGAAGGTCTTAAGAGCTCTTGACGACACTGCTTACTTTCCAGAGCGTGGTAGAGCAAGTCAAAGTCTTCTTTGCTGCGAGGGTTCATGCGTTTCTCAAACTCCCGCCGGATGCGATCCTCCTTCTCCTTGACCTTACGGATGGCCTCTTGCCTCTCCCACTCCAACCGCTTGGCCAGGTCCACCCGTAGCTTGGCCACGTGCCGTTTGGCCTGCCAGCGACGGAAGTAGGACTGCAGGATGATGACCTGTAGGCAGTAAGATAAAGAGACACAATTGAAATTGGAGCTTTTAGGAATTTTTGCAGATTCAGGATTGCGGTCATATGCGTCAAACATCATTACATAAATTACAAACCAAGAATGTCAACTAAGTTTTGTCCAATCTCACGATAGTTCAATTACACTGTTTGTCAAGACTTTCCTCCTCACAAGAAAAAGGCAACATCTCACCTTTTTCAGTCGGATGGCATGATACTCCTCGGCGGTCTGGTACCTACCGGGCACCACCAGCTTATCGGTCATGTTTGAGACATAGCACCCGATCATGGTCATCTGGGTGGCCGTGTTGATCATGGTTTGTTGGCGTATGTTCTTCTGCTTGACCGTCTGGGTGTCGCGACAGAACTTCTCAATGCCGTTATCCTTGCGTGTCTTGGGCCGGGTCTGGGCCGAGGCATTGTGGTATTCTGTCCCCGTGTTGCGATGGCGGAATCCACCTAGGAATGGCTTATGCCGCATGGAACGCTCGATCTCAACGACAATGTCTTCCTGCACACCATCTGTGAGAAAAATAATCAACTTCTAAAATGAGCTGCAAATATCTCAAAGGCAAATTCAAAACGTCAGAATCTCACCACAGTCATCAAAGGTTGTCCTATCCCTCTTAAAATGTGAAAAATTGACATAAATTTTTTAAAACCTGTACTAGACTAACAAACCAACCATCCGAGGTGAAAGTCAAGATTGGGTGCAATTTTATAGAGAAAACCTTGCAAGCATTCCGGAAAAGAAAAAAAATGAACTCTAACAAAATAGGATAAAGAAAAATCATAATGAAAAAAATATTGAGGGCTCTTTGTGTTTGTATGCATTTGTATTAAAATCTATTTTAGGAAATGATCAATTCTTCTATCTTCTTGACGCCTAAAGTTGTTGTAAAAACTAATTTAGAGATTTCGTTGTACATGAACTTGTACACACCTCTTTGAACTTTAACCGTAATGACGTCGGGCATGATGTATGAGGGCTTTGGTTTGAGGGCTTTCAGGGGATTATTCTCTGGGTCAGCCGACGAGATCTCCATCTGGACAGCACCATTCGGTCCAACGCCAAGATCATGAAGGGTCAATTCATCCTTGACATTTGACCCTAAAAATGGAAAAGAGGGGGTTTTGTCAGTTGGATATAAACAAAACCTTGTTTAGTATGTGCCAACAGAGGCAATGACTGTTGTGTGTACAGCCAACAAAATGCTATTTTCATGATTTTTTAATTCTTTAGAATGAATACATGTATTCCTTGCACATTTGGTTGAGATTTTGGGCACCAAATTTAACCCAAAAATCCTACCGATGCAACAACTGATGACATCAAGACTGCTTTACTTTTGTTTTGGGAATGAAGCAAAAACCAACCATTGAGTAATAGAGATTGACATATGTTTAGAGCAAATATGTACATTTTGGACACATACGTACCGTCATACATGAAGACCAGATGGTCCGCCAGCATGCGTAGCTCACTGGCAAAGTGAGCACGTAGCTGCTGCATAGTCTGACTCAGAGCGCACGCCATTGTAGTCACCTGCCCGCTAGGCATCAACACAAATTTCACTGGAAAAACACAGAACAAAAAGATAAGTGGATAAAGCACTGAAAACTGAATGTAACAACATCCTGAAAAACAAAACTTGGCTATTGGGCGCATTATTCCATGTGTCGGGGTTAATGGCTTCTGGCTAGCACCCCCCGAACAGAGATATTGACAAATGGGAAGAGCCACCAACATAGGGCTGGATAGCTCAGTTGGTAGAGCACTGGTACGGTATTCAAGAGGCCGCTGCTCCAGTCAATTTTTCTTGTTCATCTTTCTAATCATTCCTAAGCACCTAGTCAGTTTCCCTATACGATTTCTTTCACAAAACTAAGTTGCTAGACAAGCCTGATTACAGCAGTTAATGAATAGTTTGAAGGTTTTGACAAGTTACCTGTTGCCGTAGCATTGAGAGGATCGGGCATGGGTGAGGCAGCGTGAGGGTCAACTTCGTGTTGCTCATCTGTCTGCTCAGTCTCCATGCCAACCGTTTCCCGCTCCACTTGGGATGCGGTCCTCTCAGCATCTCTTGATTCATCTTGCCCTGGTTCTTGCTGCACATCAACCGCCTCCTCAAAAGCCTCCTGTGGTTTCTCCTTCTCCGAACTTGCTTCTTTACTTTCCTCCTGGGCTGAGACGACGGCTGTCTCTCCTGCGGTCTCACCCTCCTTATCCTCCTCCTGACCTTTGACCTCTTGGCTTTGCCTTTCGTCCTCTTGATCCTGTCCAGCCACTGCGACATCCTGATCTTGACCTGCTACCTCCTTATCGGTGGCCAGATCTTGTCCCTCTGTCTCAAGTTCTGCCCTGGAAGCTTCTTGGTCCTGGTCAGCAACAGCTTGGTCTTGACCCTTGACCTCTTCCTCCTCACCTCCAACCTCCTGTTCACCCATTGTCTCATTCTGTGTTGTTTCTTCCTCTGGTTGTTTCACCTCCTGTGGGGCTGGAGCTGGTTGTTCAGTGGATGCGGCATCTCCAATTTCAGGAGGTTTATCCTGACCAACTGGTTCACCTTCCTGTGCTGTCTCATTTTCTGCTGTTGTTTCTACGTCTGCAGCACTCCCTGGCTCTTGGGCTGCACTCTCTGTGACTTCACTGGGTTCGTCTGTTTGTTGTTCCTTATCCACCTCTGTCGGCTCTGTTGGTACCTGGCTGTTATCGTCTGCCATGATTGGTAAGCCACCAAGTTCCGTTTCTGGGTAGGTATGGACATGCAAAAATGAGCGAGGGCACTGCCACTGTTTATTGGGAACTCATTTTCTTAAATAGGAAATTGTGATTTAAATTTGTCTTTTCCATAGGCTCTAGCTCCTCTATTTAACATGTTTAATTTCAAATTTCAATTTCAAGCAAAGCCAGCATTTCATTCATTGAAATAAGGCACGAATAAGAACAAACATTTTAGGGAAATGTAGAAATGTAAATTTTAAGCTTTTTAGTCAAAATCCACACTCATTTTTGTGTACAAAAAATTATTTTGCTCTCCATTACAAGTACAAAAACATATCAAAATACCTCAAAATATCCCTGATTTAAATCAGTATTTCTTTGCTTTGCAGAGTCCGATGGAATTCAAACTTAGGCTATATAAAAATGTCTCTTAATATGACATCCTCTTCAAGATCACTTCAAAAAGTACAAAGAAAAAATAGTTGAAAAATATGTGAGCCTCTTTTCCCGAAAATCGATTTGAAATAGTTAAGGCCAAACACAAACTATTAGGCCTACTTCCAGAACTGGTGTACGCCTATGACGCTTTTACAAACTTTACACAGCTCTGGTGGTACAGTCGTTTCATCGTGTTCACTCTTATATGCCTACATGTACTTTTGTAAGAATGTTGGACATGTCGTACCCGAGACAATTCGTACCTGGGACAACTCGTAAATCAATTGAGAAAGAAAACGAAACATGGAAAAGCATTCCACGTAGGCCTAATTTCGCTCTCTTTTAATAATTAAACATTTGTCGCTCTAAAAAGAGCCACCTGTTTTGTGTAGGCCAATTAATTGCAGACATTTAATCAATCTCTTTGGGGAATATGCGGCTCTGAAAAGAGAAGTTTAGTTCATTCAGGACACAGGTCCGGTCAGGTACTTGAAGGCCACCAGAAACCTTGGTGCTCAAACGGCTGGATTACACCCCAAGGGTCAGCGAGAGCATACTCTCGCTAGAGGGGGAGTATACTCCTGTACCCGAGTGTAATGCGCACGCATCCTAGTCGTGTTAACAGGAGTAGGCTAACTGCACAAACGCACCCTCTATGTTTCGATCTCCCCAACCTCATTTAGCCTCAGCAGATCACATTTTTTCCAGGTGCGAAGTGTCCCAGGTACAACATGTCCTGGGTATGACATGCCCTGGGTATGAGATGTCTCGGGTACGAGTTGTCCCAGTTGTGAAATTTTGGGTACGAGATGTCCTGGACACGAGTTGTCTCGGGTAGGCCTAGTACGAGATGTCCCGATAGTAGGCCTAAATGTACTTGACTTGAGCATGTTGAGTTGCACCGGTCAATCTAACTTGGATTGGAATCGTAATTCAACGGATTTTCCCGATTGTGACTTCGTTAAAACATACCTGTCTGAAGGTTATGCCACTGAGAACACAACACAAAAACTTTTTCCCAGATGTTCCTTTGAGAAAATCACAAAATTGTTCACGTTAGTTAAGAGAAGACAGATCTTGTCCGCCAATGCAATGCACCACTAGCACTGCTGTGCTGCTGCATGCATTATTATGGTGACGTCACGTTGCTTAGCGCTCGCGTTATGATGATGACCTTCATTCTCTGGCCTTTGACCTCATTCACGGGAGTTACCGAACATAACTTGTGCCCTGTTCGGTAAAGTTCGGAATTCACCCTGGCGACGAGATAAATGATTGAAAAGTCGGGCTGAGCGAGTTGGAGAATTCAGATAGTTTGAAAATCTTTTCTTTTATTGCAGTTTCAGCCATGAATCGAAAGTAGTGCTACAGAATCTACAAGGGAGATCCCTTTACTTGATCACACGTAGAAAAGGTAAGTGACATCTCGCCAGTACAAATTTGTCGGTCATTGTGTAGTGGGTTTAAGTTCAGAATTTGGGGTTCATGGAAGTCGCCATTTTGTAAACAATCTTGTTTTGCCGAGGCCGATGTGATACGTGAACAACAATGAACTATTAATGTTACCCAAGTTTATCATCGGGCTTGTTCGTCCAAACATCAATGATACAGATGCTTGCCTTGCTTTATTACTTTTGTATATGCATGCTATAGTGTTAATGATGAATAGAATTAGCACATAGACAATGGCAGACTAGTCTGTCAGTGTCTGTCATTGCATGGATGATGGAGGTTTCCTACCTCCATGGTGTGTCAGAACTGAGGCCTCAGGGTGGACTACCATGTAGTATAAAGATTGCAAGATGAGAAGTTTTAGGTGTTGAAGGATTTCATTTCCCCCAAATAGGCCTAAGTACACGTACCTTCTGACCTTAAAGCTACCCAACAATGTGTACGTGTAATTTTACTGACTTAGGCTAGGCTATGTCCACAAGTCTGCATTTTCTTTAACGTAATGGTTTCCCATAGGATTTATAAAGTGCCTTTCCTTCGAGATCATGACGCTATTGTAACTTTATTTCTCACAAGAATAGTCTCTCTACTTAGAATTGATCGTATTTCATGTTGGACTGCTCCCATATGAGAATACTAACGTTAATAGTCCTAAATCTAAAGTACCCTTTTAAACTGTAAACATGTTATAACTGTACAAATGTATAAAGATTGTAAGATGAGAAGTTTTAGGTGTTGAAGTCACCCTGAAAGCATGTATGTAGCCTCTGCAAGACTATCTTGGCGAGGGCCTACTAGTAGGACCTAATAGTCATGTAAAATTACTTATCTTGTGGTTCTTGATGCCATTTTTTGCTAGCCAGTACTTTAGGATAACTCCCATTGTCCCATTCAGTAGTTTTTCCTATGAAAGAATAGACTGCATTTGTGTGTGGTCATCTTGAATCGAAAGTGAGGTTAACTTGATTTTTGGAACCTCACAGTAAAAGTAACAAAATCAGAGTTAATTTCAAATTAATGCCAGTTTTACATTTTGAATAATTCAAAATTTGTGATGAAATATATTTAAATGTGTTGAGTCACATTTAAGAAAAACAAATTAAAAGTGAGGATTGGAAGCCCAAACAGTCTGGCATCACCTAATTTAACAGATTACATTTAAAATTCAGGGAACACAATCACAATGGCTTCCTGGGAAAGGTCACTTTTTGTGTTTTGTACATGTACCTGTTGCCACCTCTTGGTTATAGAGGGCATCAAGAGGTAACTTTTGTAAGTTCTGTAGTTTGACAGTGTCCAGGTCTTTACAAAAGTGTTTCTGTATGTTGTCAACTGTACTGTTTTGGATACCAGCTTCAGAAGCCTAGTCATACAAATACATGTAATGCACGTATGTGCATTGGTAAGAGTGGTTTTGAGATGCTGAATGGGCCATTCCACTTGGCTTTGGTTTATCATAAAGCTCATGGAATTGGAACGTAAAGTCAATCCAGGAAATTATCTTTTGTGTTGCAAAAATCTGTTGAATCATTCATCAGTTTTTTATTTATCAATGCAAACCACCTGATGAATCAACTGTTCTGATGTATACATGTAACATTTACAAGTACGTACATGCAGACCCTTCGCCCTAATTCGTGATTTGTATTTCAGATGGCAGCTCGTGTCAATGGCCATCAAGCGGGATCCAGGGGAACCCAGAATGGCACCAAGCCCCTTGCCAATGGTGTGCCCCGCCTGCCCCCAATTAACACCCCAGCCAGTGTGCTGTCCTCCAGCAACAAAGACTACAGCCAGAGCAAGCTGATGAAGCACCGGCGAGCCAAAGAGATGCAAGGCCTGTTGACAGACATCCTGTACAAGAATGCTAAGGAGGTGGAGCTGGACATTGGAGACAGCAACCGAAAGAGGCCACCCACGGCGCAGAATCCATCTTACCCGACATCTGTAAGGAGACTTCCATTCCCTTCTCCTTGAGATTTCTCAATTTGTTTTTCAACTTTGGTTTTGCAACTGAGATTAGGGACTACTGGTAATTTCATAGGGTTTCTAAGCTTGTCACTTGTACGTGCTAAACCTGAAAAGGTCGGAACTAGTCACAACTCAAATATATAACATTGAACATGTGGTTTGGTGTAATATTTTCATGGCTTACCAAAGGTTTAGTGCTAAGTAGCTTTGCAAATTTTGCTTAATAGGCTGTTTATCAAAGCAGAATTTTGCCAAATGGTATTTTAAAATGTGCTTTGTGTTTCTGCATGTTTGCATGTTGGATATTTGTTCAGTGACCACATTTGTTGAATTTGTTGGTTTCTCAGTTTCTAATTACCTTCATTCCTATTATAAAAACGGATGATTTTTTTGGATTTGTGAAATGTTTTACGTTTTGCCAGTTTCAAGTTCTGTTGTCTAACATATGTTTTGTTCTTGCTGTTTTCCTCCCATCCCCACTTTTTGACATTATACCTTGATTTCAACCTCTGCCACTTTTTCTCAATTCTTCCAAATGCCAAACCCATCACTAACGCCAACTCAAATCCAACTCCTTTTCGTCTCAAACTTTCAACTTTGTACATCTCCCCTGTAATTCCCCATTTTGGTGTCAATTCCATCCCTCCCCCATTATTATCACTCACACTAACATACAGATGATGAGCAAGGATCGTATGCACAGGGTAAGTTGAAATAAAGGCTTCCCCATCTACAAGCTAGCCATCGCCCAGGTTTCATAGTGGAAAATGAAATGTATAATTTTTGAGAGAGCTAAGACACTCTGCGTTTACAGGAAAGAGCCATCTTTACCAAAATTGCAGTGATCTAAATTGATGCAATGATTACAAATTTGTTCGAAATAAATTTAAGGCTGTTATTGCAAGAAAACATTTGATGTGTTAACTTAACCTTACTGCACCCACATGCCCCCATTAAAAACACTTCCAAGAAACCATCACAAATCATCAGGTTAATTTGTGAAATTTGCAAACTTCCTCACTTATGTAAACAAGGCATTCCATGTTAATCGTTTATTTAGACTGTGTTTTGTGTTTGTTTGCTTTGTGTATATTAACAATGGCTGTTATGAACCTCTGTGCCCGCAGCAAAATTATCTTTTCATGAAGCAGTGCGTGGAGAGTAGTCCGGTGACCACCATGGAGCCGCACTGGTTCCAGGACATACTGAGTCTGATCCCAGACCACCTCACCCAGAATCCCAAGATGCAGGAGTTCATCGAGGAGCTCTTCCAAGAAGTGAAGGAGAATTGGACCAGTAGTATGAAGAAGTCTATGGGTATGCCGGTTCCTTTGTTGTTAGAGGGATGTGCTTGTTCCAAGTACCATTTGCATTTCATAAAGTTTCCTCAATGTTGGCTATGAAACACTCCAAAAAAATTTGATGGGTAATGACTGCAAATGCACCAAGCTGTATGCTAAGTTTTGAAACACAGTCACCACTAATTATCTCAGCATATTCTGTCTCCTGCTATTTATGCAGTAAAAGTCGTATTTTGTCGTTAATGATGGTCTAATTCTTGTGAACGGGATTGTGATTGACAGGATTACCACTCTTCTCGTTGGCATAAATGGATTAGAGCCTGTGCCATAACAACTTGAAAGATATTCTTAGAAGTTCCTTGACACTTTTTATTTCTCCAGTTCAACACGTGCTCATCAAACCAGACATCAAAGGCTTGGAAAATATCAACATTGGCGAACTGCCAGAGGAACCAGTGTGAGTCATCTCTTCCCAAATCCAGTCAACTGAATCCCTTTTTAGTCCTGCTGGTTTTCCGTCCCAATTTGTTCTTGAGTTTGTCTCCAATGGAAAAAGCCATTTTCATTCAAATTGTGTATTTCTTAGGATCCGTAGGTCTCTGTTGCATCGATAACAATTACCGTATTTTGAACAGTAACTGTGACATTGTGTCTGATTAGACTGTAACGACCAATCTCTGTTGACCTTTAAATAGTGCATGTGCCTTGCACCAAGTTGGAATTTTACCTACCACCTTGACTCTTCTTTTTCAGCAAGGAGGTGCTAGTTATAATATAGACCCTATTACAAGGCTTCCCTTTATTAGAGAAGTTCAGAAAACCATCAAGGAATGGTCATTTTGTACAGCAGCTTGCACACTACTTCTGATTGGTCTACATAAGTACAGTGTGCGGATTTGTGATTTACATGAAGGAGCCATGACGTAATCTTTTTATTGTAAAGACAAGTGTTTTATTGATATTTCAGAGGGCTGGACTACTCCAGACCATGGCATGAGAGCTTTGTGGAAGCTCGGGAGCTCATGACCAGGTCCTTGCACATCACACATCCGTCCATGCAGACGGTGCTACGACTTTGCCAGAACAGCCTGGGCCGACTGATCTTGGTGGACCTCAGCAACCTGAGGTCCCAAGGACCAGTGGAATGCGAACACCTCAAGGTAATGTCATATCTGAAGTAAGCTTTACTGAAAATCTTCCTTTGAATATGGGTCAGCTCTTTTTTGAAAACCAGTTATACAAAGATGCATATTATCAAGGTTTGGTGGAATCCAGATGCTGTTGTGCTTGATTGTTTTGTCGATGATTCTGCCAGCATCCAAACATCAGACCATCTGATGTTTATGTACATTTCAGGTTGCTTTAGTCCGCAAGCAGTTTGCAGAGGTCTTTTTTTACATATCTGAGTACCAGTAAGATAAAGTATTCTAATGTTTGATCTCCTTCACATACTTTAGACAGGATGTATCCTTCAAAGTGGGTGATATTGCATGTTTCACCTACGTTTGACGTCTCATACAGACCCTCCCTTAAAACAGTGTTTGCTTCCTTTTTTTGAGCTTCTCTTACGACTGTTATTTCTTCCCAACAGAATAACGTCATCTTAGAGTGTGAGAAGATGGAGGAGAAGCAGATGCACAGTTGGTGGCCAGAGGTCCTCAACGTCTTCGTTGACAGGAAGAACTTTGCCGACGTCCACCCAGAGGAACTAGAGTCGTTCTACAACTGCACATCCACTCTCATATCAAACCAGGTCTGTACTCACCCACAAGGCTGTTAACCTGCAGCAACCCCTTCTCCTCGGAAAAAAAAAATTGGGTTTTTAGTCATTGATCAACATGCCAGAGTGTGCATCTTTTACCTTTACCAAAGAGGGCCTGTACTCGATGGAAGGAAAGTATTCGCCTCCTGGTCAGTCCATTGTTCAATTCTGTTCTTGGTGATAAGTGCCTGTGCTTAGTCTGTAAGGGAAAAATGAGAAACAGTGTCTTGTCATCTGTGATCTAGTTGTTTACACTTAACCCCAATCACCCCAACTCCATCAAAATCCATACCACTGATTTATGTGGTTTTGATGGACTAGGTTGAGGTCTAAGGTGACCACTTTTTGATAGGGTATGATGGACTTAGTCCAGGAGGCCTGAAGCAGTCCTGAGGCATTCGGTGCATTTTGGCTGACATCAAGGAAATCCATCAACACAGATCTTTGCTTCAGTGGTGGACTTTACCACAAGCAATGTGGATTGCACAGGCAGTGTTGAATTTGGATGGAATTTGTCCAGTGCCTAGTAAAAGACACAAGGGAATTTTAAAGAGCTTGCTCCATAAAACAACAATGATTGTATTGTCATTTATGATGGCAGACTGTGAAATGTGAGCAGTTTATAGAATAGTCCAGGCTAAAATAGCAACACACTCATGATGTATCATTATCCCCCACCCCACTCATCGGATAGTTGAAAGATCTCATAGTCCGGTCCATCGATGCCTGGGTGGACCTCTTTGACCCAGCCGACAAGTCCCGCCTCCCCATCTTCAAGATGGAGCTGACCTACGACAACGACAAGATGGAGTTCTACCCCTACTACTCGGACCTGGAGGACTGCCTTTTGTTTGTGATCGGCCAGCTGACCAAGACCATGCAGGGTGTGCCCACCGTCCAATCCTGGCTCTCCGGCACTAACGATCTCAGCAACATTGACGTGGCCATTGCCGATCACATCGTGGCCGAAGCCAAGAGGAAACTGAAAGAGGCCTGTAAGCTGAACTTTGAGGGGCCGACAGAGCATCTTCAGTCCTACTGTGAGTTTCACAAAACAGGCTTCTGTCCTATTCATATAAAGAAATCATTAGGAAACCTTATGAATTAGATTAGCCCAGGAGAAAGTCTGGTCCATGACAGGGTTCCTTCAAGTCACCATATAACCTATCAACAAGTTTTAAATGAGGTGCCATCAAAATTCCTCCTTAGATGTTTTTACATTTTGCAAAGTATTCCCTGTAAGCTGAGAGTTTTAAAAGATGTTACTGCAGAATCAGTACTGAAAAAAGAAATGGTTTTTGTTTTCTCTTTTTTGTTTCAGTGGACAGATATGAGTACTTATGCAATGGTGAGGCACTGAGTAAAGTCCAAGCTTTCATGGCCGAAGACCACACATTTGATGAGTACTGCAAGGTAAAACGGATATCAATGGATCAGTCAGGAGCTGGGAATTAAAGAATAAAATTGGTCGACTCTCCAATTTGAACTTGTATCATAGAATGTGGAAGACAACAGCAATGAGAAGGATGGGAATGTTCTTCCTGTATGCGCTGTGAACAATTTTCATCAAAGAGTATTCAATCTTGTGAGTCACATGATGAGTTACTCGTCTTGCTATGCATGGGTCATCTTTAATTCTCAGCATCCCGTGAGCATAATTTTGAATAGGTTTGGTTTAAATGCTGGTTTAGTGGATTCCAAGTGATTTTGAAATTTGAGTAAGAATGAAGGAAATTCATTGCATTATGGGTGTGAAATAGAAGAATGCCCACTTGTTGTTCTTTGTAGTTGATTGAGGAGTTCCGCAGCAAAGCCAGGGAGATTATCCTCCAGGATAGCATTGTACACTTTGACATGGTGCGTCTTGACTGTGAGGATCTCAAACGTGGACTAGCTGAAAAGTCCAGGAGCTTTGCTGACATGCTGCTGGACAGAATGGCCTCTGACCACAGGAAGGAAAACGAAAGGTTAGCGGTTAAGACCTGCAATTGGATACGTGCTCAGTAGCCGGAGAGTTTATGGTGAAATTGCCTAGATGAGATATGTGGGGATTTTGCTCGTGCACTGCTTTGGTATAGGTTTGGTTTAAATGCTGGTTTAGTGGATTTCAACTTCACTAGCCAATGCTGGCAGGCATTCCAAATCACTGCCTGGCACTTGGGGTGCAAATGAAGTGAGCTAGCCCACTCAGATTTTGGCATTATGTGGTCAGTGTGAACTTGAAAGGACTCAGAAAATATTTAGAATTCTTTCTTTCTGTTTCTTCCTGTTTAATAAAAAAAAATCAGTAAAAATCTGTCATATACATATGTGCGGCAGTTGGCCTGCAGGTAGGCACTGTTTATATTTGCAGCTGGTAGTACACCGTCTAGCCCTGAAACAGTCGGTGCTACAATTTCTCCAGCTACAACCCCGATTACTTATTTCATAAAAACTGATATCGTTCTTTTCTACAACAGCATTTGCAATGAGTTTGAGACCATCAAGGAACGGGCCCTCAAGGTCCCGGAGGACTCGGGCGAGATGATGGACATGATTGCCTACATCGAGAAGGCACGCGTCGAGGGCATCAAGGCGCTGAACGAGCGCATCGGCGTCAGCAAGCAGAGGATGAACTACCTCCTGGATGTCTATTTCTTCAGTCAGGAGCACATCGATCTCAATTGCACAGTCCTGCTCTGGCCCAAGAACATCCAGCCTGTGTTTGACGAGAACGACGAGGTGGGTGGAGAGTTGAATCAATTTTCCATCACATCTTGTGTGTGTACATGTGTAGCTCATTATTTCAAAGCGCTGCTCTTGGAATAAACCTCTTAAAAATTATTTGTAATTATAGAATTGCCTCAAGCAAGTGTTGTACCAGAGTATTCAATGTGCTTCCTCTGTTCCCTTGGTTTTACCCAATGTTACTGCAGTAACATGTGTGACTAACATCAGGAGGCACTGTAATCACTGATGGGTGAAGTGAGTAACGTGCCTCGTGTCTGGTTGGTCCTCTGTCCACTAAATACTATGTGAAGCGGGAGAGTTGGTACTTCATTCTAAGTACCAGTATTCCAAATAATGTATTGGTTTGTTCTCACTGACTGTCAAAGGAGAAAAGTTTGTCCTCACAAACACATTATCTTGTGTACTCAGAATCATCCTTTTGGGGGTTTTGTCCAATCTTGTAGCTTGTGGAAGCCTCAAAGAGGAAGGGTGAGCGTGAGTTACTGGAGAAACGAGAGAAGGTCATGGTGGAGCTGGAGAAGATCCGCAAGCGGGCGGCTGAGTTTGCAGAGTACGGCGAGCTGGACATGATGGTGCAGTACGTCAACGATGTGCGGGCCGTGCAGAAGCGCATCGCCGAGGCAACAGAGACCATTGGCTTCATCAATAAGGTTAGTGTGGTTTGTCAAAGCACAGGGATTCGGTCAATGTCATCTCCTGACAAAACTTTCACTGGTACTTGGCAAGATGATCAAACTTTGTTGTTTGGAGCACTCCATATCCATACAAAAACATGGGAAGTTTTCAGCAGTTCACATGCGCCAGGCAAAATTCCACTGTGGAAAAGATAATGGAGTACATTTCAAACATTTCATATAGTATCCATTTCCTCTCAATAAAGTGAAATATGAAATACAATACTTTACATGGAATTTCTTCATTTAGTAAACTTGTGCTAAAAATTCCTGTGCATAACTCAGACGTTTCGTACTAAACTGAAACTCGGAAGAGAAGAAAATCAATTTGAGTTCTCAAGCTTTGAGTTACAACTGTGCCAGACAATTTCTCAATTTTGTACCTGATGGTTTATCTGGGATTCCCTGATGAATATGCGCTGTCTGCAGTTGCTATGGTTACATTTCTTAATTGTTTTATAGGAGGAGAAGCTTTTCAAATGGGACGCCACCACATACCCAGAGGTTGAAGAAATCACAGTGGCCATTGAGCCATACATGAAGCTCTTCAGTCTGGTGGTCAAATGGCAGAGAGCCGAGAAAAAGTGAGTCCTGAAGCTCCATGCAGGAGTTTTCATGAGTACCAGTAGGGACAGAGAGGGCTATTGCAGTATATCAACCAGGTAGTTTCTGCAATGG
Organism: Acanthaster planci; assembly: GCF_001949145.1. The sequence goes on from NW_019091518.1 coordinate 118,373, forward strand.
CGGCACCGATAGTTGTTTACTCCCAAAGGAGCTGAGATCATTCATAGGAATGGTTCAGTAAAACTGAGGCAGTTATTTTGAGCCTCCTGCTGACGCATTGTGGTTTAACTTCAGGGAAAGTTACAGGGATTGACCGTTGTCCTGTGATCTGTGGTAACAGATGGATGGATGGTGCCTTCATGGAGCTGGACTCTGAATCCATCGGCAACGAGGCGGACGAGTACTGGAGAGACATCTACAAGATTACCAAGACCTTCCTCGCCCAGAAGAAGAAACGGGATGCCGAGAAAGCCAAGGCAGCCCCGCCCAAGAAGAAGAGGATCGGTGCGGAGGAAGGGGAGGAGCCAGCTGAGAAGAAGGAGGAGGAAGAGGAGGGCGGGGCTGGCCTCAAGGTGTGCAACACAGTGCAGGCACAGATCAAGGAATTTCAGGTAACTGATTGAACTGTTGGAACCAAATGAAGATACTACAAACGTTAACTTCAAATTGGACAGTCAAGTGTGTCTCTAACAGAACTTGTCATTTAATCGAACCCTATAATGTGACGCTAGGTGTGAAGCCTGAATTAGATATGGAGATTACTCTCACTTTGCAAAATCTCCTTTACACTTCTTCATGGTCGCAAATTGCACTGAGGATGGGTGATATATTTTCGTTGGAATGTGCACAAACCGTTATGGCATATTCAGTAGCATACCCATGTGTTGGCGCATGACATAGATACCCTTAGGGTGTCCACTGTAGCAAGGTGTAAAAAAAAATGAATTGCTTATGAATAAAAACAACATATTCATTAGGTCTAAAATTCAGTTTCCCCTTTCATAGTATATGCCAAGGGTCAATGTTTGTTTCTGTTTCATTATAGAGATTATACTGTGTTATCTTTAGAATGCAAAACGCACTTGAGCCATTTTGTTTTGGGGTGTCCTGGGCACAAAAGGAATTAGTGACCAAGAAAAAAAGAAGGCAAAATAATTGTGCTGATCTTTTCTGATTGACATGGTGAATAAATCTTTTGTCATTGTCCACAGGAATACATCCCCACCATAGCCATTATGTGCAACCCAGGCATCCGGACCCGTCACTGGAGCCAGATGTCAGACATCGCTGGCTTTGACCTGACGCCTGACTCGGGAACAACCCTACGTAAAGTGCTCAAGCTGAACCTAGATCCGTATATGGAGAAGTTTGACTCCATCAGTGCAGCAGCCTCCAAGGTACAAAGCCTTTTCCGTAGAAATTTTCACCATCTCCTATAGAGTACCCAAGTGTGACGTCACTGTGAACCAGAAAGTGCAGCACAAACGAATGGAGTAGGCACGCGTGTTGGTTCACGCGCTGGTCCTCGCGCTAATGCCTTTTACACACTAATTGTGTGTGTGACGTATTCACTTCAGTACTCTATGCTATGTTCTGCTTTAACTGTAGTGGCCGGGAGGACATAGAAGGGGGGTCTTATAAAGACTATAACTGATGATCACAAGCTGTTTTCATCTTGGTACATGGGGTGAACTCCGGAAAGGGGATATTCCAAGTAGATTGTGTCAATTTTTTTTTTTTTTAGTTTTTTGGACACATCTGTAACTGACTGCATTAGACGCTAACACTAAACTCATCCCCTGCTCTGCCTTAAACACGGGCAACAAATACCTAGAGAACAAATTCCCATAACCTTGAGAAGTTGTTGTTTAAATAGCCTCCATCTTCGAGGCCAGTGACTGCTCTGGACTGGCTTTCTCTTTCTCAAAAAAGCGATTTCCAAAGGCCACAATAATTTTGAAACTGCTTTGAATTCCCCAGGAATACTCCCTGGAGAAGGCCATGAATAAGATGGTGGAAGAATGGGACCAGGTCCAGTTCAATCTGACCACGTACCGAGACACAGGTGTCAAGATCCTGGCCTCCGTGGATGACATACAGACCATGCTGGATGACCAGATTGTCAAGACTCAGACCATGCGTGGCTCGCCGTTCATCAAGCCATTCGATAAAGAAATCAGGGTAAGTTTAGAAAGAGCTGACATTTTGGGCTGAGTGTATACAATATGTTGCATTTATGAGGAATTTAGTGAGCTATAACATGTTTAAGTCCTGTTGATCTGGGGAAAAGGTTACAGTCTCATAGAGATGGGATCTTTAGGATATTTCTTGCCTGGCTGCAAACTTGAAACTGAGGCTGCATTATGATGTGCATTGTGGTCTGTGCTTTCTGACAGCTAGTTTGACAATCTTCATAACTTGTTTGGAATCAGTCTGAAACACACAACCCTGTGCCCAGTTGTGCAGAAGTCATGGGTTCCAATCTTGTCGTAGCCATCTTGTAAAAGCTTCATCAAGTTCCGTCTCTCAGAAAGGATATGGACAAGAAGTGCTTTTTCACAAATATTAGTAGAGTAAAACCTGATACTAACTTTTACACCCCAGCTGCAAAGAGGAGCTCATAAAAGCTCATAACAGATTGTATTTTATCGAAGTCTTCTCCATCATTTGCATTGCAGGAATGGGAAGAGAAGCTTCTACGTGTCCAGGAGACCATCGACGAGTGGCTGAAGGTGCAATCACAGTGGCTGTACCTGGAGCCCATCTTCAGCTCGGAGGACATCATGCAACAGATGCCTGAGGAAGGCCGGCTGTTCCAGATCGTAGATCGTAACTGGAAGGACATCATGAAGCACACTGTCAAGGATCCTAAGGTATGGCTTCTTGATCGCTGGGAGGGGAGGGAATGGGGTCAGAGGCCGTTCACTTGGAAGAGGACAGAGGTTAGGTCAGGGCCACAATGCCAAGATTGATGCGTGATACAGTGCGTGAAGAATTTCTGTTATTTGATTGGAAAGTCGTTCATCGTATGTCATTGAATGATTCGTCTGAAGTGCGCGACAGGGCTGACTGCAAAAACAGCCNAAAAGTTCTGTTCCACTGGTGAATGGATGGTCTGTTGCAAGGTCCCAAGAAATTTCTGCAGACGCGATGCAGGGATGTGTTCCAGCAAGGATTTGTTTAGCAATTATCTTGAAATGTAGTGAGTTGTTCAGGAATTATTCAGGCATTGTGTAAAACAAATATGTAACAAGTCACCTTTGTGCCATGGAAGGAATAGTTTGAGGTGACTTTTCCATTTTTGTCTCCCTGAATGGAACATTCCGTTAGTCGTCTTGTGAAGTCATCGTCAGCACTGCTTTTAAAAGCATTTAAAATTTGCAATGTGACACCCAAAATGGTCTGAAGTCATGCAGGTTTGGATTTGCAGGAAAAGGTACTGGGATTGGCCAACAGTTAGCATTTACTTCGAAAATCCACTGGCTGAACATCTAGTCATAATAGTTTTGATCCAGGTTTGTTTTTGGGGGGGAAGCGGGGGCCTTTCTTTGTGCTAGTATCCTGACAGACCAGGGATGAATTTGGTAGATGGGATGGGGTATTGAGAGAAGATTTCCATGAGGAATGGTCTACCTGTTGCAGGTTCTGGCAGCTACCTCATTGACTGGCATCTTAGAAAAGCTAATTGACAGCAACAAGAATCTGGACAACATCCTGAAGGGTCTGAACGCCTACTTGGAGAAGAAAAGGCTCTTTTTCCCAAGGTAAGTTGCTCTCCCTCAAAGATCTCCTCTTTCGCAGTTCAGCCGATGCGCCAAGGTTCTAAACACTTCGCATTTGTGTAAGAGAATGGAACGGTCTTTCCAGGGTATTACCTTGGGTTGTCATACCTCTGTGAGAACACAACTCCTTTGTCATCCCTTTGTTTGCTTGTGTGTGTGTTTGTTTTGAGTTATTTTCATTTAATTTCATTTATCACAAGGAAAATCAGGGAATAACATTATGCACTTTTTCAAATATTAGCAAAGCAGATACTATTGAGCAAGCAAGCAAAATATTGAATTAAGTCTAGACAGTACAATTGACAAAATCAGGATGAAAAGGACAATAAAATAGCCTGTGGTGGCACCTCTTAGGGAATGCCAACACCGACAGGGAAATTTTGTTCCATCCATATTTGCAACAAGTTTGCAGGAACATTAACCACATGCTGCCGGGTGCTTTTAAAAATGCAGTGCACACATATGGGCGATTTTCAAGATTTTTATTTTTCAAAATTCTTCAAAAATTCATCATTTCATTTAATGGACGTTTATACCCACATGAGTGACTGTTTGACTCCTGAATCATGTATTTCAGCTAGGCCTGACGCCTTTTAAAGAGAGCCGAGAATTGTGAGGTGTTGCGTAATTTCCTTTATCCCCAGTGAATCCGAGTGGCGTCTTTTCAAACACGTCTGAATTAGCATGTAGCAGTACTGTGTCGCTCATCAATGGGGCCCTGGAGCACTTTTGTCCGTGGTGCTGATCTGTGGGCACGCTATGCCCAAAACAGTGGTATACTGTTTGAAAACAGTGCTGGATTACCTTCGAAAAATGCAAGCCGAAAAATGATGGCAATTCCCAGCAGCAGGTCTTTTGTTCCGAGTACGGTCTTTTGTTACACGGACCAGCTCTTTTGACTCATTTTGGGCACCCTGACTCTGTGTATAAACCCATGGTGCTCGTTATGGGGTTCCCTGGCAGCAAGTGGTTAAGTGCTTTACTGTTTCATTCAAAACTACAGCCTGCTTGCTTATTCATAGGTTCAAATATTTAAATAAGTGTTGAAACTTTATAGAGTTTTGTAACCATTACAGACACAATGTTGACAACTACACGAGGGGCCCTCTTGGCTGTGTTTTGTGTCATATTTCAGTTCAAAAGGTGTAGAATACTGACTCAGGTTACTGAATGCTGATTCTGAAGTGATTACTTCATTAGTTTGGTTCTTGATTATTCATTTAAATATGTGCCAAGTTAATTGAAAATGAAAATGCACATGTACAGGTTTTTGCAACCTTTTAACAAATTTAACTTATATTAATTATTAATATTATGTACATGTATTACTAGCTAGGTTCACATTTGAATGGCTTTTTTGATTTAACATTATTGAAAGGATACATGAAAGTGTATCTACAGTTCACCGTCAAAGTCTTGCATAGTCTTTGCTGAATCTCGCAATCTGACTTCATCACTGCAAGAGTTCCTTCTTTACAAGTTTTGGCTGTAGAATCACGGCTGTCATTGGCTCAGAATTCAAGGATCGGTGAACCCATTTTTTTGGTACAGTATTTACTTCAACTTGTCAACAACATGAGAACAAAGCGTGCAGTGCCTGTCGAAGCTCCCTGTTTCTCCAGTAATAAATCACCACATTCAGCCAGTTGTTGGCATACACAATGCATTGTGTGACGTTGTACACACCGCTGTGTGGTTGAACAACTCCCTGCGATAGCAGCAACAACAACATTACATGTGGTGTCCAGCAGATGCACAGGGCACCGGCAATAATGAAGACGGTCGTAGCCGACTTGGTGCTGATTCGTCTTTTGGCATTTGGCACGAGGTGTGTGTCGCCGATGGTGATTTGAGCCGCAATGCGTCTTGCTTGACGTCGAGCATTTTTCAGAATGCTGGCGTACAACATCAGGATGACCATGAGGGGAATCACCAACAGACCGA
>NW_019091518.1:123935-147548 GCF_001949145.1 Acanthaster planci
TGTAAATATACAAACAAAAGTCACAAGAAGGCACGCACTGGCTTCCATGGAGACTCGCTCTCCTAAAAATGCCAAGTATAATGACATAAATGATCACAGTTGATGCCGTCGTGAATGCAATTGTGAGCCTGGATGTTCGAGGTGTCACTAATGTCGGATAACGCAGCGGACGGACAATAGCAATGAAACGATCGATTGTTAAGAAGAGGAGAGAGAGGACGTTCAGAGTGTTGAATGTCGGGTACAGAATTCCCAACAGAGTACACAGGAAATCTCCCAGGATCCATTTGCCCGAGACGTTTGTGGTCCAGAGTGGAATGCCACAGAAAAGCCCAATGCAGAGGTCGGATGCGGTGAGTGAAGCCATGAACATCTTGGTTGTTTCTTGCAAATTGCTTGTCCGGCGTAGGGCAAGAATACACAATGGATTCAGCACGGCAGTCAGGGCGATGTTCAGCACCAGAACTACATTGGCAAAAACACTGAGGGTCTCTTGAGGCATCGATGCTTCCGTGGTCTTATCCAGTAGTTCATTAAGTCCTGTTCCATTCATAGTTGGTTGACATAAGTTGAGAACTGTTATAGAAAGCAAAGGAATGCTGTCATCAACCACTACTTTGTAACTTCCTGAAATCCACTCCGCTTTTCAGTATCCGTCATTATATTTGCTGACCACGTTGTTGCTGTTGCCTGTCAACCTCGACACCACCAAACCACCGCAGAAACCAAACCTGACTACACGTAGATTGTGAGACGTCACAGGACCGAGCACATGATGTCAGTTACGTGTAGCCTGTTTTTCTAGTGCTTGATGAGATGCTGAAAAGCAATTACATGTACCTGTGGATCTCACAGAATGCCTTCTCAGTGGTCCCTCTTAGCCTGAAGGGCCTGGCCTTGACTAGCTACATTGTACCTGTGACATAGCTCAGGCTGGATTTCTGATTTTGTGACCTTGCTTTGATTGGCGTAGCACGTTTTTTTTAATTTCCTTCCCAGCCTGTAATATCCTCCAGAGCAGACCAGTGTACACTTAGACCTTGATCTTATACAGTACATTATTCAAAAAGGATACAATTAAAAAGTTATAGGTATCTCATATAGATTTTGTGAGATGCCTTTTTGTTCAACTTCCTTTATGAATAATTGTGTGGATTATCATGAAAACCTCCTCTGGAGGCTGATAGGCAGTTGATCGAAATTAGGGATAAAAGACTGGCACAAAGAAATTTCAGATGGAAAGAGTCCTTCGGAAATTTCCCAGAAAGGAATACACGTACGGTGTTTAACTTGAAATTCAGTGGTTATTGATCACTAGGCCACAGTTTTCCATTGTGAAAATGTCTTCTCCGGCAAAATTCTTTTAAAAGAGTCCGTCGTTGGAAAACTGTACAGCAAATTAGTGTTCAGTGCATCTTACGTTGGTTTATGCCTCTATTGGCGTGTATAGTGCAGACTGGTCTCCACAGAGCCTGTGAGATCACGCATTGATGATTTGGATGTGCAGGGTTTTTTATGAGACAGACCGCTCAATCTTCATTAGTCCAGGAAGTCCAAGGTCCACAGATACTCTCAGTGCACGTCAAAAGCCACTTTATTGCCTCGTTTGATGCCATTGAAGGCTTTCTAATGCCGCCAACTTGTTGTCAGTGATGCCCTTTTCAACACTCGTTAAGACTTGGCAGATCTGGTTACCTTCCAAATTACAGCTTTGTATCTGAATACCGCAAGGCAATTTATTGTGTTCATTTTGATGATGCCACCTCTGAGCAGTGGTTGGTGTTACAGATCTCTTCCTTGGTGTTTTGTTTCCACTTCAGCTCGCAGTTCTCATCTGATCGTTCAATACAAATAATTAGGCTGTGTAGATTTGTTACTTTAAGAAGAAAAAAATAGAGCTATTTCCACAAAGTAGACTACATGTATGAGATGGTTTTGTAGAAGAACCTAATGTCATCATATGCTAAAGCTACGCAACCAACCAGAAACAAACTACCAGCAACTTTTTCCCAAGGACGAGTTTAGTTAGTACGCTCCACTTCACTTTATACTTTTATCTGTGCAGTTAATTTTCTATAGCTGTAGATGCGATGTGATGTTGAAATACAATCATGGGATGTATTCTCCATTACCAGAGAGGAGGCTTTTGTAACCATGGAGTGAGGATAGATGGAGGGCACTTAAATTCCACTAATTGTCCATTATGCTTTTGGAAAAGACAATTTTTTATGATGGTATATCATCGCATACATGTATATAGAAACAGCAGTAGATCTTGCAAAGAGGCGCGGCTAATCTGTAGATCTTGCAAAGAGGCATGGCTACCTGTAGATCTTGCAAAGAGGTGTGGCTACCTGTAGATCTTACAAAGAGGCATGGCTACCTGTAGATCTTACAAAGAGGCGTGGCTACCTGTAGATATTGCACAGAGGCGTGGCTACCTGTAGATCTTGCAAAGAGGCATGGCTACCTGTAGATCTTACAAAGAGGCGTGGCTACCTGTAGATCTTGCACAGAGGCATGGCTATCTGTAGATCTTGCACAGAGGCATGGCTATCTGTAGATCTTGCACAGAGGCATGGCTACCTGTAGATCTTGCAAAGAGGCGTGGCTACCTGTAGATCTTGCACAGAGGCGTGGCTATCTGTAGATCTTGCACAGAGGCATGGCTACCTGTAGATCTTGCACAGAGGCATGGCTATCTGTAGATCTTGCAAAGAGGCGCGGCTATCTGTAGATCTTGCAAAGAGGCGCGGCTACCTTTAGTAATGTGATCAAGTTATTTCCCTAACATCTGTCGGCCAAATTCCATCATGCTTTCATTCAACAGAAACTCTATCTGCCGTAAACCTCTGGAAATGTGTGAAGTCTCCTTGGTTAGGAAATCCGTTGATGTGGTGCATACCTTGCAATGTAGCACAGAACATAAGCCAGTGTAGAACATACACGTGTAGCATGGTTAGGTCTGTTGTCTATGTGTCTCCGCGCATTTCCAATGGAGCAAAGACCTAGACGTACATGTAGCTCAACATAAGGGATTTGGATGCAGCCTAACTTAGACAGTGTAGAGTTCAATTTGGGTTCTGTGAAATACCGACTCATTGGTAGCGTTCCACATGTCCACTTGACAATTGTGAGTTTTGGGCACTAAGGTCAGAGTCTTAAAACTACCAGTAGGAATCAAAATTTTGTATTAACCAAATAAAGAGTCGGAAATTGGTTGTCACGTGTAATTTTATCAAAAGTTAAAAACCACCCATGTGACAGCTAGGCACCCAACCAGTAGGAGTGGGTGGATAGGCCTTCATTACAATGAGGAGACAATTTCTTTTGTGAAGAAAAACTTGGGACCGAGTTGTGGGGACACAAGTTTGTCTCTAATTTTTTTTGGTTCCCACAACATCTCTGTTTCAACCGGTTTGTAGTCCCGCGACAACTGTACATCAGGCATGTGTCAACTGTGTGAGGTATTTGCAAATTATTTTTCTTTCGTGATTCAGACACAAAGCAGGCATTTAAGCTTGGTGGAGACGTCTTATTGATTCCTCTTCCATACGTTTGCCTTCCCCACAGGTTCTTCTTCTTGTCCAACGATGAGATGCTGGAGATCCTGTCAGAGACCAAGGACCCCCTGCGGGTCCAGCCTCACCTCAAGAAATGCTTTGAGGGCATCGCCAAGCTGGAGTTCCTGCCTAACCTGGACATCGTGGCCATGTTCAGCAGCGAGGGGGAGAAGGTCAAGATGACCTCGGTCATCTCCACCACTGAGGCCCGAGGCGCCGTGGAGAAGTGGCTGCTACAGGTCCAGGATGTCATGTTGGTCAGCGTCAAGGACGTCATTGAGAAATCACATCAGGTATTTTGGCTTTCCTCAGAAGAAAAAGGGGGCAAAGTATTACTCTTGAGGAAGGGGAGATAACAATATGTTCCTTAAACTCCTGCCTAGCAAGATTAATCGCCATTTCAGTGACTCACAGAAATTTGGAGTGAATGAATGTATAAAAAGACAATTTGAGGAGGGTGGAGTGTGCAGGTAGGCCAGAAATTTCATTTCATTCTGGGCTTACCCATGTGGAGTTTTCCAGCAGAAAATCTGCTAAGCCAAATTTACTTACTAAGCAGTTGTCAGAAGGGAACCAGCTGGACACAATATGGATGACATGAAGTGTTGGCCGGTAATCTGTTTTTACTGAGCAAACATTTTGGGATTAAACATTTTCTTAGCTCAACAGCTTCATGACGAGGCTGTGTCTAAATTACTTGCTGGGGGGGCTTAATATTTCACATGACTCCATGAGAAGTGGCAATAGCCACTACCCAGAGACTAATACTTTCGTAATTTTTCTAAGCATCTGCCATTGCTGTTTCCCACCCATTGAAGGCCTACGCCATCGAAGCCCGGGAGGACTGGGTGCAGGAGTGGCCGGGCCAGGTAGTGCTGTGCGTCTCCCAGATCTACTGGACAGCCGAGGTCCACGAGGCCATCCGTGGTGGGCCCCAGGGCCTGCGGGACTACCACGACAAGCTGGAGAGCCAGCTACAGGACATTGTGGCCCTGGTGCGCGGCAAGCTGTCCAAGCAGACGCGCATCACCATGGGGGCACTGGTTACCATCGATGTGCACGCCCGGGACGTGGTCTTGGATATGGCAGAAAAGGGTATGGGGGAAAATACTTACTATGCCAGTGGTATGGGTTGTATTAAATATAGCCTATAAAGCAGTGCCGCAAGGTCCACTTCTGTAAATAGATTTTAATCAACAAGTTTGCCCCGTCGATGGTAAGACATCGTTCTGGCAAAGATGAAGCCAAGGGATATGAGTTTGGGGTCAACCTACATTTAAGGAAGCTTGTGCAGTTTTCTTAGAGACTCTCAGGTATAGTAGTTACACTTGTAAGGTGTAAAAATGTTGTTAAAAATCACATCATTCCTATCAAAACATCAATCATCAATTTGGTACACTAACCCTGTTGGGCAGTATGACTGACATCAAGACATATCCACGTGATCTACATGTATATGATCTAAATATAGATTTTTGTAGAGTATTTCAAGTGGTTTTTATCATTATCTTGTTGATTTCAGGTGTGGAGAATGAGAATGATTTCAACTGGCTTGCCCAATTACGATATTACTGGGAAAATAACACTGTCATGGTGCGTATCACCAACTCCTTGGTCAAGTATGCATATGAATACCTGGGCAATTCTTTCAGGTGAGTCCAACATGCACCTTACAAGAACAAACTTATTTATGCAATATTTAGTTGAGGAAAAAGAGAATGCCTTACAGTGACTCTTATATATGAATAGTATGAAGATTAAAGGTTTGAAGCTGGTGGAGATTTAACTTAAGGTTAAAATTAAGAGATTAGGAGCCATAAAGGTGTTCTGAGAAGAATTGATTGGTGATCAACTTAGTGTTTCAATCAGTTTGCTTTGAATTCTCCAAAACCACTTCTTTACACCTTGAAAGAATTAAGATTCCCAATTTCATATGATGGAGAACATCTTAGAGGAAGGTCTGAGGTTGGAAGTTTTAAATTTGTGGTTCTAAGCATGTGTAGAGAACCAACTGTTCATTCTGTGACAAGTGCTGTGCTATGTTCCTCTTGTGAGACTGCAAGAGTATGTCAGAAACCATGACTTGGGAAGAGGCGTTCACAGGGTGTTGTCACTGACCATCCATTGTAAGCATACCTTTGTTCATGTGTTGATGGCACCCATAGATTGGTCATCACGCCCTTGACTGATCGCTGCTATCGCACCCTGGTGGGCGCCTACCATCTCAACCTGGGTGGTGCCCCCGAGGGCCCCGCCGGCACGGGCAAGACGGAGACCACCAAGGACCTGGCCAAGGCACTGGCCGTCCAGTGCGTGGTCTTCAACTGCTCAGACGGCCTGGACTACCTGGCCATGGGCAAGTTCTTTAAGGGGCTAGCCTCCTCGGGGGCCTGGGCCTGCTTTGACGAGTTCAACCGCATTGAGCTGGAGGTGCTGTCGGTGGTGGCCCAGCAGATCCTCTGCATCCAGCGGGCCGTCATGACCCATCAGGAGACCTTCATCTTTGAGGGGACAGAGCTGGTGCTGAGGGACACCTGCTTTGTGGCTATCACCATGAACCCTGGCTATGCTGGGCGCTCAGAGCTTCCTGACAACCTCAAGGTTTAGAGACTTTTTAAAATTCTCATCACTGTTATCATTTTGTACTTTTCACCTTGGTAGATGTGGCTTGAAGCCACAGTTGCAATCAAGTCACAAGTGATGACTCAAACAGTCTTGACGCATTCATTACTCGTCATATGGTCTCAGGTCAAGTTGCATTTTATTTGAATAATCCGTAACTAGGCAATTTCTCTGTTCTTTATTCATCTTGTAATGTGAACATGTACGTTGACTTTGATTCAGTTTTAATGACTGGACTTGCTACTAGACTTGTGCTGCACTCAATTACATCACTAGCTCAGGATCACTTGATGCATCTTTGAACAGTGGTTTCTATGCAATGATATGTTATCTGTCCATTTCATAAATCAACCCAGTCTGTGTCTTGTTCCCATTCTCTCACAGGTGCTATTCCGCACAGTCGCCATGATGGTGCCAGACTATGCCATGATTGGCGAGATCATGCTGTATTCCTACGGCTTTGTGGACGCCCGAAACCTCTCCGTCAAGATCGTCACCACGTACCGTCTCTGCTCAGAGCAGCTGTCCTCCCAGTTCCACTACGACTACGGGATGCGTGCCGTCAAGGCAGTGCTCGCTGCTGCTGGTAACTTGAAACTCAAATTCCCCGATGAGAGTGAGGATATCCTGGTGAGTATTTCAGGATTTTGTCTTTTCAAATAAGTCTATATGAGTTTGTGACAAAGCTAGTAATGAAATCGAGGATTGGCACAGAGTTGTGAAAGCTATATAATTTGAGATGGAAAAAACTGCAAAGACAATTTTAGAGACAAACCTTGCAATCAGGAAGAGAATGAAGATCAAATCTACATGTAAGTCCCGGGTGGGATTTGAACCTTGGTGGCATTCAAACCTTGGTCACAGAGGCCAAAGGCAAGGAGTGTGCCTGTGCAGCGGTTAACTGGCAGTTGAATGTCTACTGAAGATTTAATTGCAGACCTCAAGATTCTCTTAATTATATTTAAAGAGAAGCAGTTTTACAGTATGCTTCTGAAAGCATGAAATTCTTAACAAGAAGCAGAAATTGGAATAGATAATTTTTGTTCATTGATATGAAACTTTCTGAATGAGGTCAAATATTTGAGAAGTAACCAGCAGTCATAATGGCAGCTGTTTGGGATTTGTATTTTGTCTTTAACAGTTGCTGCGTTCCATCATCGACGTCAACCTACCCAAGTTCTTGTCCCACGACATCCCTCTGTTTGAGGGCATCATCTCCGATCTCTTCCCTGGTGTAGTCCTGCCCAAGGCTGACTACCAGGTGTTCTTGAATGCCGTGGAGGAGGTATGCGCCAAGAGAAACCTGCAGTGTGTGGATGCCTTCCGGGAGAAGATCATCCAGACGTATGAGATGATGATCGTCAGACACGGGTAGGTTTAGGAGCTGTAGGGTTGTGGGGTTTCACATCAGCAGAAGTTGGATGGAATTCAGGAATTCTCCAGTTTCCAGTGAATGTAGCTTTTGAACTGTAACGTGATAATTGCATTGAAAACCTTTGATAGATGTGTTCAGTTGCTTTCTTTGTATGCATGAAAAAAAATCTTTCCTAATAAGAACTCCCTGAACGGAAATGTTGACAAATGGGAAGAGCCACCAACATAGGGCTGGATAGCTCAGTTGGTAGAGCACCGGTGTGGTGTTCCGGAGGTCACGGGTTCAAGTCCCGCTCCAGTCAATTTCTTTGCTCATCTTTACAATCTAATAAGAACTTGAGATTTATGACAGACTTTGAGAAAATTTGAGCCTGCCCAAGTCCTCATAGATCTCTTTTTTGTATGTGTGGTTGTGCAGTTTCATGTTGGTTGGGGAACCCTTTGCTGGGAAGACAGAGGTCCTGCACGTCCTGGCAGACACCTTGACCCTTCTGAACGAGAGGGGCCTGAACGAGGAGGAGAAGGCCTTATACCGCACTGTCAACCCTAAGGCTATCACCATGGGTCAGCTCTTTGGACAGTTTGACCCGGTCTCACATGAGGTAGTGTAACGTGCTTTGCAGTGATAATATATTCGAGTCCACCACAAGTCCTTTCACAAGTCCCTTCACAAGTCCAGTCACAAGTCCCTTCAAAAGACCAGTCATAAGTAAGAGGGTGAACAATGACAAAAGAATGTTTTTGCCACAGGTCATTTGAGTAGCTTGTGAATTGGCTTAAGACTGAATGACTTGTGATGGACTTGTGATGGACTTGTGATGGACTTGTGATGGACTTACAGGGACAAATACAACACTGGTGCTTTGTCACCTGACTTGAATATAATCAGGTTGCTTGTTGAAAGGGACTGATATGTGAGACTTTGATGTACCATAAAGTGACCAGTAGCCCCAACAAAGCCAAACCCAACAAGATTCTTTGCCATTTAAACAGGGTTCATGTTCTGTTTGCGCAGTAATTGTCAGGTTTTGTTAATTTATTGAATCGTCATGAGCATTTCAAATCTTTGCAGGCAGGATACGTTTTATGTAAGAAGTTGTTTTTCACCAGTCTTATATAACTGTGCTACAGGGTCACAGAGTGAACATTTGAAAGGACAAAATGAAATTAATATCAGTTCCTCACGGCCAGAAAAAATAAATCTGAGAAAAGGTTTAAGTGAAATGCATTCTTTTGTTTCTTGGAATTCCTCTCTCACCTCTCAGTGAGTGTTGTATCATTAAGCTGGAATGTGGGCGGACATTAACCCAGTTTAAGTGTCCACATTCCTAATTAATTTATTAAATATTAGAAAAGATTTCAACCTGTCTCACCCTCTAGTGGACAGACGGAGTGGTTGCCAACACCTTCCGTGAGTTTGCCTCCACCGAGACCCCCGACCGCAAGTGGGTGATCTTTGATGGTCCCATCGACACCTTGTGGATCGAGAGCATGAACACCGTGTTGGATGACAACAAGAAGCTATGTCTAATGAGCGGTGAGATCATCCAGATGTCCAACAGCATGAGTCTCATCTTTGAGTGCATGGACCTGTCTCAGGCCTCGGTGAGTTCTGGCTTGCCCCCTCTTTTATGTTTTACTCTAATAAAGCATTGCCAGGGGTCGTGCGTCGCTGATTAATCTCTGTTTTTCATTTTGCTCTCTCTTTTCTTTCCGTGTCCCAGCCTGCGACTGTCAGTCGCTGTGGCATGATCTACCTGGAGCCGTCCAACCTCGGCTGGCGTCCAGTCTTCCGATCTTGGCTCAACAACCTCCCAGAGACGTTGAAGAAAGAGGAGCCTTTGTTCATCGCACTGTTTGAGTGGTTGCTGGAACCGGCTATTGACTTTGTACATCGAAATACAAAGGTAGGGTTGCAACCCCAACTTCAAAACAGAAGTAACTCAGACTTTGAAAGAGTTGTTGTGATGCTTTAAAATATAGCTGGGTACACTAGAAATCTTTTAGTAAGCTTATTAACTGTGGTTTCCTTCTACTTCATCCAGTCTCTCTCTCCACTTGCCACTTTTGGTACTCTAGTTGCATTTCAAAATGAATTTGTTATACTTTAGGTGAATATTAACAAGCAGAAATCTGGAATTCTTCACATTTTTGCGAGGCTTCCATTTGTCTGTTATCTTCCTCTTTAACAATTTTTTTTCTTCAGTCTCCCCTCCACAGTTGTGAGCATTTTCCTGGCTAAGACCCCTGCTAATCCGAAAAAAACTCTAGCAGCAAGGTCTTGGCATTGATACCTGTTTGACGTTTTTGTGTTGGCTTGAATATCCCATGACTTTTATTTCTACCATTGCGTTGACAGGAATATGTGCCCACAAGCACTAACAATTTTGCCAGGTCTTTGATGTACTTCGTCAACATGTTCTTGGCAGACAACATCAAACCAGAGACCGACCTGAAGCATCTCAGACCTTGGATTATTGTAAGTTTGTCTCGTGTAGCAAGTTCTCATGTGACTTGACACTTGACTTTTGACTGAACAAAACAGAAGAAACCTGACAACAGATATTGGAAAATTGATCGTAAGAAACAAGATCTTTAAACCTAGAAACTTTTTTGTAAGTTTCAATAGATATATATTAATTTGAATACTTGGACTGAGAAAATCAAAGGAAGAAAAGTTGAATATAAAGGCATCAGGTTTGAGTGTGCAGTTTTTCCAAATTGGTGTGAGTTTCCAGAAAGCCTTCTCTGGAACTGATAACTCTAGAACTCGTGTTGAAATGCACAAGTTTCTTGATTCCGATATTCGTTTTATTATCTTTGCCCTTGTTTTCAGTCCACTGTCTTTTTCTCCTTGGTGTGGTCGGTGGGTGCCGTGGGAGACACGGACGGCAGGGCCAAATTTGACGAGTTCTTACGAGACATCTTGTCAGGGAAGAATGAGCAGCACCCCTACCCAGGGGAAGTGGGCACTAAGCTAGATGTGCCTTTCCCCACCGAGGGGCTAGTGTATGACTACATGTATGATGTGAGTGAAAAGTAAAATGTCTTGTCGTGAAAATACTGTGAAAATGTTTAAGGTTGGTTCCTAGAAAAGAAATGTATCAAACTTTAAAATAATCTGCATAAAACGGGAGGCAGACAGAATTATTAGTTTGGATTTTGCAGATTTATCATCAGGTCATCGTAAGTCATCTCAAACCATTGTAAGTAAAATCACTGTTCAATTGCAAGTCAACTAGTCTTGGTTCAAGTCACAAGCAATTTAAATGGATTGTTACAAAGACTTTTCAGTAATTAATTTGACATCTTTGACCTGACCTGCCATTGGACTTGTGATTTGAACTTGCGATTGACTGATTCCAATTCTTGTATTTTGCCTTGTTGTTTGTAGTCCAACGTTTCTACTGTTTGTCACTTTGTCTGATCATGCCTCCTTGTAAATTGTCTACTCACTCCCGATACTTCGCTTCTTTAGAGGAATAAATATTGAGTGAAATTACCTCCTGTTTATTTGTTCCCCATTGATTCCTTGTAGTTCAAAGCTCGAGGCAAGTGGGTTCATTGGAATGACACCATCAAAGGAGCTAGCATCGGTGAAGGTCGCAAGGTGCAGGAGATTATCGTACCTACCATGGACACAGCTCGTTACACATACCTCATGGACATAGCCATTAGGCACAAGAGGTGGGTAGAACAAAAATAGGCAAATTAAATGCATGTCTACATTCCTTGTCAAATTGGTTGTGCCCGAGAGTCCATTTTCCAAGCATCTGTGGGCATAGCCCTTTTTCCAGTTGTGAAAAGTATTTAGCCGCGGAAATGAAAACCCTCATTATCAGCAGTAGATTTCCACCAACTTCAAGCTCCTGTGTCCACTAACTATTAAAGACAATGATGTTAGGATACTCTCCAACAGTATTTATTAAATGAATCTCAGTTATATCAATTGTACACAACCAGTGCAACTGAATTTGTGCCTAAAGTAATTTTTTTCTCTTTAAAGTAAAATTTGTAGTGGAGAATTGATTTTGGACATTCTTTTAAAAGGAACTTGTAAATTTGCTACAGTGTGTAATTATTTCTTTGTACCTACAAAGGTTGGGCAAATTTAGAGAGTATATATTTCCTCTGTGTTGTTTCATTGAAGGGCCATTCTGTTCGTGGGGCCCACCGGTACAGGCAAGAGTGTGTACGTCAAGGACAAACTGATGAACAACCTCTCCAAGGAGGAGTTCCTACCCCTCTTTATCAACTTCTCGGCCCAGACCAGCGCTGGCCAGACTCAGGTATGAAATCACCAGATGTGAACTCTGCCGGTGTATGCCCTGCTAGATAGAAATGTTTGAGGCTCGTCTATAATTTGTGCACTGACGTTCCGTTAGCGATCCTGTGGGGTTTTAATGTCAAACAGGAACTCCTTGACAAAGACTCTAGGATTAGTTCTGTCCATGAACAGTTTCCACTTTCGATCTCTCTGCGGCAGGATATCATCATGTCCAAGCTGGACAAGCGGCGTAAAGGAGTCTTCGGCCCTCCCATGGGCAAGCGCTCCGTCATCTTTGTGGATGACCTCAACATGCCGGCGAGGGAGGTATACGGTGCCCAGCCACCCATCGAGCTCCTTAGACAGTTCTTTGATCATGGAAATTGGTTAGTCGCTTTAATCCATACATCATGCAGAAAAATCAAAAAAAGGATCCAACGATATCAAGTCATCCCTGTCTTAGGATAGTGCTGCATGGAAACGAGGTCCACTATTGGTTTCATCGTCAAGATGAAGGGTTGTTACCTATAGAGACATGTTGCCATGATAAGGGACATTGAACTGCCTAAACCAGTAAACTGTTATCGCTTTATTGAATTCATTTCTTTAGCTACATGTAGTTCAAGTTGTTTTGTCGCTGTGGCAGAAGTGTCTGGTAAAGTTTATGCTGCTAGAATGGCTACTTTTAAGGTTTTAAAAAAAAGTGTTAAGGCAAATGTAAACATTTGAAAAGAAAAAAATTGTTAAAAATAGGAATGGTAGATAAAGTAATATTGTCGGCCTGTTTGTGGTCGGAGCATTTTCAACATTTTCCTATTTTATCTGAAATGGAGATTACTGTTTCTGAGCCTTTTAATTAGAGCTCTGTCTGTCTTCCCAACTTTCAGGTACGACAAGAAAGACACCACCAAGATTGTCCTGACTGATGTCCAGTTCCTTACAGCCATGGGTCCCCCTGGCGGAGGCCGTAATCCTGTCACTTCCAGGTTCCTGCGACATTTCAACATCATCGGCATCACTCCGTTCAATGACGAGACCATGCAGCGCATCTTCAGCACCATCGTCAGCTATTACCTCAGGGTGAGTTACAGCAATTGGATTCTTCAACTTCTCAGTCTGCAAGTCATTTCTCTTGGTTTACTTCTGTGGCATCCTAGGGCTTTCGTGAGATTCTCCAAGTCAGTTCTAATTGCTCTTAAAAAACCTAATTTTCCCAAACAGCTTTTACTTAGTGGACTACTTTGAAAGTCTTCTCCCTGGTAACGACTGGAGAATTTTTGCTGGTTTTTAAGAGAATCCGTCAGTCAGAGATTCTGGGTCAGTTGTTTTGCATTAATTAGCACAGTGCTTCTATCATGACTGGAAGGCTTCTGGGTGGCCTTGTGCTTTGATTCAGAATATTCAAGGTCTTAATGCATAATGCAAATAGGTGTATTGCTGCCTGTTAATGTCATACCTCTGTCAGGATGGAAACATCATCAATGTGACCTCTGCCTTCTGCTTCCTCAATAGATTTATGTGGACTTCAATTCAATATGTGCACTGCGTACTCTGTGAATCCTAGATACTAGACTGCGTCTGATTTCCTTAGCTGAGGCTAATACCGTTAACACTCACATTTGTTAGGAGTGGCATCCAATGCAAGCAAATGGTTTGCATTAGTGTGCATGTTATTGCTAGTTGTAGCCTGAATTACTGGACACAGCCTTGGGTATATGAAACGGCAACTGTTCAGTTATCGGTTGTTGTCGCTGGTTATGACTCAGGCCAACGAGTTTGCACCCGACTACTTCACGGCCGGCAACCAGGTGGTGGCGGGCACCATGGAGGTATACAAGCAGGCCATGGCCAACCTTCTGCCCACGCCGGCCAAGTCCCACTACACCTTCAACCTGCGGGACTTCTCCCGCGTCATCATGGGCGTGCTGCTGATCAAGAAGCAGGCCGTGGAGAACAAGCGCTCCTTCACCCGGCTCTGGGTCCACGAGGTCTTCAGGGTCTTCTACGATCGGCTGGTAGAAGACAAGGATAGGCTTTGGCTCTTCAAGTGAGTCACTCCTCTTAAAAGAAAACAATATATACATGATTTGTTGCGGCACTGTCAACATATTTTACTGTTGAACAGTTAGGATGTAGTTTTAAGCTGTCCATTTCAAAGAGGTATGCTTTATCTTCTGAGGAACCTGAGAACTTAAAAAAGATGCTTCTTAAGAAGTTGCTGAGAAATAAACATGTTGCTGTGTATGCTCTCCATCCATTGTTTACTTCTCAGTACAAATTTTCTAACGTTACTTATTTTTGAACTTGCAAAGTTCTGGTATAGTGGCTTTGCATCATACATTGTAGTTTAATGAATTACATTTTCTTGTCTCCATCTCTTCCCACTCACTTTTCACTGAGAGATTCATATCATAAACTGACTTAATGTTCGCTGGAAAGTTGGTGAAAATACGGAATATATGCTTTGAAAAAACTGAGCGTTTCATTTCTGAACTAAAATGATTATTAATCTAAATGATATCTGCCCAATTTCTCCAGTTGTGTTGTGTAAGTGCTGTGTAAATGATGAGTTTTGTTATCTATAACTACTGTGTTCATTGGGTGTTACACATCCCAGCATTGCCAAAACTCTGGTCAAGGATGTTTTCAAGGACAGCTTCGACGCCGTCTTTGAGCACTTGGCCAAGGACGGCCGGGCGGTCTGCGAGGATGACATGCGCAGCCTGATGTTTGGCGACTACATGAACGTGGACGCCGAGCCTGAGGACAAGATCTACGAGGAGGTCAAGTCAGTGGAGGAGTTCAACCAGGTGGTGGAAGGGGGTCTAGAGGAGTACAACAATACCCACAAGACAGGAATGAATCTCGTCATCTTCAGGTGAGGCAGTCTCGCGGGATGAGACCTGTCTCCAGAGATTGAGCCTTAAAAATTTTGTGCCAGTGAATGGAACTTGAAGAGAGCTTTCTAAACAGTGCATGGTGACTTGCTGGCATCTTGATTTGCAGCATTTCCTGCTAAGGATTTGAATAAGCCATTTTACACCAGCGAGGTCTGCCGAAGTAAAGCAGAAGCTCACAAGTTTGAGTGCCAGCTCTCACCGTTCTTTACTTTGTAACTTTTTGTCTATGAAGGAAGTCCAATGATAAAACTCCACTCCAGGTTAATTTGCTGTTCATATTTGTAATGTCACAGAAATCAGGGTACTTTAAGGAGTTAACTGTCTAGAATTGTGCAGAAAAGAAAAGTATACAGCTTGTACATGACCTCTATTGACCTCTGCTTAACAAGGTCAAGTGAAGGGCACTGACATTTCTTGATGCTTGTCGCTAATGTTTGAGAATAGACAAACATTTGTTTGTTCCTGTGTTGCTGTCATGTAGATATGTGCTGGAGCATCTGTCTCGCATCAGTCGTGTCCTGAAACAGCCCGGCGGGAATGCCATGTTGGTCGGGGTGGGTGGTAGCGGTCGGCAGTCCCTGACTAGACTGGCCACCAGCATGGCCGGGTTCCACCTCTTCCAGCCAGAGATCTCCAAGAGTTACGGCAAGAATGAGTGGAGAGAGGACCTGAAGGTCAGAGCAATCATTTGCATTTCTCAAAGTCAAACTTGTCGAAGGTTTATATAGTTTCTTCATTATTTTGGCCTCAAATTGGTTTCTATTGGTCAGATTCTTATTTGCTGAGTTGGATCTAGCAAAGCCTAGCTAAGGTTGTGCTTTACCAGTTTTGGTGCTTACCAGCTTTCTCACATGGATCTACTGGTTACTTTGTAGACCTTACTGAAGAATGCCGGTGCCTTTGGCAAGACCACCGTCTTCCTGATCACGGACACCCAAATCAAAGAGGAATCCTTCCTTGAAGACATTGACAATCTCCTGAACACTGGAGAGGTGCCTAACCTTTACGCCGTGGACGAGAAACAAGAGATCATGGAGGTGAGGACGAGATATCATTTACTTTACTTCCCAATTTCTTTCTAATGCCAATTAGCACTTTCTTTACCTAGCTGAGCTATGTGAGCTTCGACAGCAGACCAACCCCTGTCATGGTTTCTCCCCGTCTCCTGTTACAGGCTGTTCGGCCCATTGCCCAGGCCGGTGACAAGAATGCTGACTTCAGTCCCCTGGCCTTGTTTGCATTCTTTGTTAACCGATGTCGGGAGAACCTTCACATCATCATCGCCTTCTCTCCCATCGGTGACGCCTTCCGTAATCGTCTCCGTCAGTTCCCGTCACTCATCAACTGTTGCACCATTGACTGGTTCCAGGTCAGTGGTTCTCCCCTTGATAAACCCTTTTTGGCATTCGGAATATGTTCTGTCCCTGACGTGTTACTTTGTACTTCTGATCTTTGTAGCCAAGGACATTCAAGACAACCTCAGCTTTAAGAAGTGATCAGCGTTTGAATCAAGTTTTCAATTGTGACCCACCTTTCCAAAACCAGATTGAAAAATTCTGAGCTATTGTCTGGAAAACATTACCATTATACATATGAACAATACAAAATGTATACATTTCATTGACCTTTGTTACTATCAAAGCCCTTCCAGACAGTTTCTTTACTTCAGGTTAATTTAGGAGTTTTTAAACATGACAGTGGTCTGCTTCAAGAGGGTTTAGGGGTAGCTGGTCATAACTGTTAGACTCTGTGTTGCCCATTTTGTAGGCGTGGCCAGAGGATGCCTTGACAAGGGTGGCCAACAAGTTCTTAGAGACAGTTGAGATGGAGGAAGAGGAACGGAAGGAGGTGGTTGACATCTGTAAACACTTCCACACCAGTGCCAGAAACCTCTCAGTCAGGTAATATAGGAAGTCTGTCTTTGGAATCAGCTGATAGTTGGACATAAACAGAAAAAAAAAACTCACTGGCTCTGCTCATCTTTCATGATATACATACGCTTGAGAACAAATCATGACGTGACTTTAACCACCCACGAATAATTTGTACAAAACCAAATTTGTTAATCAGTCTTTTTTAATATAAGTGTCAGGGCTTTTATCCCGAGGTGTGAAATTTCACCCTCCCTAAAACATGAGATTACAACGTTGTCCTTAAGCTTCCTTTGTAGACTTAAATTTGCTTACGACCTATTCAATCTATTCCAGTTTCATGGAGGAGCTTGGCCGTCATAATTACGTGACCCCGACCTCCTACCTGGAGCTCATCTCAGCCTTCAAGACGCTGCTGGGCAAGAAGCGAGATGAGACCATGAAGGCCAAGCGGCGCTACGTGGTAGGGTTAGAGAAGCTGGCGTTTGCCGAGTCCCAGGTGGGAACCATGCAGGTAGAGCTGAAGGAGCTACAGCCCCAGCTGGTGGTAGCTGCCGACGAGAACCAGAAGATGATGGTGGTAAGTAGAAGATCTACTCTCGAGTTGCTCTGCAGTTTTGCTTGACGCAGAACCTGCAGTCCAGTATATGTTATTTTCTGTGGAGCTTGGTTTCCAGTAAGAAGCTGTCATTTGTTTGGGGAAGAATGCCAAAGTAAGCATGAGGTAACTTTGACCTTAAGGTACCTCTTAAAATCCTGTTAAACCTTATTAAACCTTGAGGTAACCCTCCTTTCATAAATGATTAAACTTTCGGATCTAAGAAAAAAAAACCAAAATATCTAGCAGTGATTTGGTTAAGAGTGCCGTGATGCAGTGATTGCGCTTTAATGCAGCGATGCGAGGGTTTAAATACCGACAGAAATTACGGTACTTGTGTTCATAGGTAAGACACTTGACTGTGATTACCTGTATCCAAATAAGGAAGAACTGGGGTTGCAATAATGCAAGGAATACAGGAAATATTAGGCGCGACCAAGAAATTAAGTTTTGCCTTTGCTGACATCTTGCCTGTAGGTTATCGAGAAGGAATCGGTAGAAGTAGCAGCTACTAGCGAGGTGGTTCGTAAGGAGGAAGAAGCAGCCAACATCCAGGCGGCCGCAGCGCAAGCCTTGAAGGATGAATGTGAGAGTGATCTGGCCGAAGCTATCCCTGCCCTGGAAGCAGCTCTCGCTGCTCTCAACACACTTAAGGTACAGTGCATGTCCAGCACCATTGGTCACTGGTCCCAGTCTGAAGTTGTGACTATTGTGTAAAATTTTCACCTGCTTCAGCCCATCCAGATTTTTGTGCACAGCAGACAAATTGATGCGCATAGCAGTTTTGTAAAATTTGCCTTTCCAAAAGTGATAGAGTAATCACCCTGACACCTTTCCTTGTTGTGTTTCTCAAAGCCTTGTGCTCATTAATCTTATTATTGAAATTATTAGATATGCTTACTCTAGTTTCTTGAAACGTTTTTGCGTCTTTGTTTTATATCAACCATTCATAAATTTCCTGTTCTTGCTTGTGGAAGCTCAAAAGCTCTTCTCTCAACGTTAGATATGTTTTATCAGTTTGACGTCCTCCTTAATGCTTTTGTGTATCAATCACCTGTACATCTGCAGCCTGCAGATATTGCTGTAGTCAAGACTATGAAGAACCCGCCGTCTGGCGTCAAGCTGGTCATGGCTGCCGTCTGCGTCATGCGTGACATCAAACCGGAGAAGATCAATGACCCTGCCGGCACAGGAGGCAAGATCTTGGACTACTGGGGCCCCTCCAAGAAGCTAGTCGGTGACATGAACTTCCTGAACTTGCTCAAGACGTACGACAGGGACAACATTCCTGTAAGTGATACTGAACGACCTTTGAACTTTGCTTCACAAATGCCCATAAGCCACTGCCGTTGCTCCAGAAGATGTCAGGTTGTCGCAATAGCTTAACCTCATGGGTTTCGACAATAGGGTGCATCTTGTAAATAGGCTGTCAAGCGAATTGTTCATCGAAGACCATTCTCTATGAAAAATGAGCATGTTGCAACATGTCCATGTTTAAGTTTGCCTCAGTAACAAGCATATTTAAGCAACTTTTCAGTTTGACAAAATAAGCCTGTGATTTTTAAACATTGATCTCAAGAACTGGTGACTGTTCATCTGAGGACATGTCTTTAGTCCTCTTTCATAGGCATGAGTACACGCTTGTCACTGCCATTGTTTTTGTTATCTCATTTTAAGAAATGCCGGTAGACAAGTTTTATTTCACTGCATCTTAGACATTATGCAATACACTTTCTGTTGAAATTGATTGACGTTTAATGATGTACTCACATTGTTTGGGTTACAATTTCTTCCAACCAGGCCCACATCATGAAAAAAATCCGCACTGAGTACATCCCCAACCCTGAGTTCGACCCAGTCAAGGTAGCCAAAGCCTCCTCAGCAGCTGAAGGTCTGTGTAAATGGGTGCTAGCCATGGAAGTCTATGACAGGGTAGCCAAGGTGGTAGCCCCAAAGAAGGAGAAACTCCGAGAGGCTGAGGCTGACCTCAGTGAGACTATGACTCTGCTCAATGGTAAGCTTTTTGGTTCTTACTTTAAAACTGGAGCAGTGCTAGTTTAGGGATGGACTCGTTCTGATGAGTAATGAGTACAGAAACTCATTCAATACTGTTTCCATAGAGGGGCTTACTTTTACAGGGAACCCTCCCAGTAGTGTTTCAACATTCTTTCCTCTTGTTTCCTTCCAGCCAAGAGATCGGAGTTGCGTGCTGTAGAGGAGCGCTTGGCCAACCTGAAGCAGCAATTCAAAGACATGACGGACAAGAAGGAACAGTTGGAACAGCAAGTAGACCTGTGTGCCAAGAAGCTGGACCGAGCCGAGAAGCTAATCGGTGGTCTGGGTGGAGAAAAAGACAGGTCGGGGCTGGGGGATTCTAGATTGATAGTCTAGCTTACAATTATTTACAATGCCGGGATTCCAAACATACTTGTTTTCCCTTGTTTAGTTTTGAAGTAGTGTTACATTTGTCCAAACGTTTGAGAGACATTGAAAAAAGAATGGGTTAGTTTCGGGAAAGAGGGTGTCCCTGGGTAATGTGCCTTGGATTATTGAGTCATTTTATACACAATAACATCACTGAAGACTCCCAATATACCTTAGAAAGGTCTGTTCAACTGTTCAATCAAATATTGAAGTGACACGGTTTACTACAAAAAATCAAGTGTCCCAGATTGTTTGGATCCATGCATATAAAGGTTGAAGAAAGCCCCTGCCTCTGAAAACTGGTCAAAAGGAAGTAAATTGGGTGACGGTGAAGGCTTCAACAGCGCTTTGTAGAGCCAAAGAAATCTTGTTTAAATTATATGACATGCTTTATTTTTTGTCACGTTCAGGGAGTCCCCACCTTTCCAAAGTGATCCTCAAATTATCATTTTTCTCTCTGACAGGTGGACCACGGCTGCAGCCAACCTGCAGAATATCTACGACAACTTGATGGGGGATGTCTTGATCTCGTCAGGTGTCATTGCTTATCTGGGCGCCTTCACCTCAGCGTTCAGGCAAAGGTGTACAAGTGACTGGACCAAATTGTGCACGGTAGGTTTCCAGTCTTTTAAGGTGGAATTGAAAAAAAAAAGAAGCAAGACCACAAACAGCTATGGATATTTTGACACCTGCAACATAAAAAAATTGGCCAATTTTGTGGCTTTAATTCTTTCATATGAAAATGTGAACGTTATCATATTTTAAAGTTATTATTCATAAACTGTTAAATTGCAATGACAAATGAGAGTTGAATGACCTTATGTTGCTATCTCGTGTCTTTAGATGAAGAAGATCCCTTCTTCGGATGAGTTCTCCCTGAGCAAGACCCTCGGTGAGCCCATCAAGATCCGAGCTTGGAACATCGCTGGGTTGCCCACAGATGCCTTCTCCGTGGACAACGGTGTCATCGTTGACAACTCCAGGAGATGGTAGGAAACCCTGTGCTCGTTTGTGTTAACCAACAACTTTATTCAGGAACATATCTGTTGTTTGACAGGGAGGCCCGTAGATCTACTCCTCTTGGAAATCTTTCTTTTCTCGTGTTGGGGAGCATTGGTTGACATTCAAAAGTTATGTTGTGATGTTGGCAGATGCAAGAGTTATAACAATCAATTACAAAACACAGGTGACAGAAGGGGTCACAGAGTCGTCTTTGTCTGTCTTTATTTTAAAACGTTTCCTTACCCTTTTTAAAAATTCGATCTCACTTCCCTTTTCCGAATTGTTAGATCATAAAATCTTCCCTCCCAACTTCTGCAAGATGCTCCACTGCTGCTGTTTACAAACAGTTCTCTGTCCTCACTCCACGTAGTCAATCCATACATCAATGTGCTTCGATCCCCCTTCAGGCCGCTGATGATCGACCCCCAGGGCCAGGCCAACAAGTGGGTCAAGAACTCTGAGAAGGACAACAACCTGTCGGTCATCAAGCTGACGGACAACGACTACATGCGCATCCTGGAGAATTGCCTGCAATTTGGCACGCCGTTGCTGCTGGAGAACGTTGGAGAGGAGCTGGACCCGTCACTGGAACCCCTGCTGCTCAAGCAGACCTTCAAACAAGGTGAGTTGGATTCATTCTTTTTTTTCACCTTGCCATATCGGAAAAAACAAGAAACCATTGACATGTTGTATTTATGCAGCCTATCAAAATTCAAAGAGAGTTATGTACTGGTGTGAGATTTGACTGTTACTGTACCCATAGCATTGAAAATTTAGATATTACCAGTAATCCAAAGCTTAGTAGGATATCTAGGTATACTGCTCTCAAACAGAGATGGTGTAGATTCATGCCATTTGGCTGTCAATGGTTGTACACTGTGCAAGCTGTTGGCTGTTTCTCAAAGGTGCACCACTTTGCTAACGTCTCTTTTGAAAGTATCGCCTGCTTTGAGTGAGGAATCTATTCAATACAGGTGTTTCTCAGTAGCCTGCCTCCAAGAGTTTGCAGGGATTGACCAATCGCAGTGTGCGATATCTGTCGACCCAGTGCGTGTTTGGAAAGGGTGGACAGATTTCACGCGCTGTGATTGGTCAATACTCAGTCGTTTACCCAAAGCAAGTCAGCGACTGCTGCGCTGCATTTTTCAACAACCTAAAGTTCACTGCCCCCCCCTCCTTTCAACTTGACCTGAGCAGGTGGCGTGGAGTGCATCCGTCTGGGTGAGAACGTGATTGAATACTCACAGGATTTCCGCTTCTACATCACCACCAAGCTGCGCAATCCCCACTACCTGCCTGAGGTAGCCACCAAGGTCTCCCTGCTGAACTTCATGATCACGCCGGATGGTCTGGAGGACCAGCTCCTGGGTATCGTGGTGGCCAAAGAAAGGTGCGTCAAGTGAAAAAACACAAAGAACAAACAAGAAAACAGGTTTTCCTTGAGCCTTAAGTTGTGGAATCATTGAAGGGTTGTATGTTTCATTTGTAAGTTTACATGGCAGTTCCATTCGCTGGAAATAGACAAGGTTTGCTTTGCAGAAAGACATGTCTGCTAAATTTCCATCGGATGTGCGGGGTGTGCAAATGAATGTCAGGTTGTTTTGCTAATAACCTCATTGAGCAATGTTTTGTGGATCATGAACTATGGCTCTGAAAGCTTCCAGACTTGTGAACTGCTTGTTTTGTGCTTGCCACGCAATACAAATGGAAATCACTGTTTTAATCATGCTGTCTCATTCATCTTGGGGAGTAAAGCATCAGTAAGATTGTGCCGCGTCAATTACCACTCCCTCTCATTGCAGACCGGAGCTTGAAGAAGAACGGCAGGCCATGGTCCTCCAGAGTGCAGCTAACAAGAGACAGCTCAAGGAGATTGAAGACAAGATCCTGGAGACCCTCTCCTCCTCTGAGGGGAACATCTTGGAAGATGAGACAGCCATCCGCATCCTAGACTCCTCCAAGGTACGCCCAAGATCATCAAGAAGTTGGTTCAGATCACTTACAAGAACACACAGAATCTCTTGGATCCAATCAATAGCGCCCTCTTTCCAGCCAGACTTACTTAGTACATAGAAGTTCAGTCTATCAAGACTCCACTGTGCTATGTTTTTCCTCAACTGATTTTCTGGAATACGGAAAAACGAAAATACATGAAACACTGCCGTGTGGTCACTACACTCTAAAAACTTTGGCTGTATTCATGACGTTTCCTCACCAAAACACCAAAGAAGTGGTTGTTGAAATCATCCAACTCTGATAGCACAGCAGCTGCTGATCTGTAACGGTGGCTTTAATTTTCTCTGCGAGGTGACTTCAAAATAACGCATTCTCCTCCCTCTTCCTTCAAGGTTCTCTCGGATGAGATCTCCAAGAAGCAGAAGATCGCCGAGGAGACGGAGATGAAGTTGAATGAGTCACGGGCCGGCTACCGGCCCATCGCCAAGCACTCCAGTGTCTTGTTCTTCAGCATCGCCGACCTGCCCAACATCGACCCCATGTACCAGTACTCACTGATGTGGTTTGTCAATCTCTACATCAACTCCATCCATGACAGGTGAGGGGAGGCGTGGCCCCTAGACTCTTTATATTTGGAGAGAGCAGTGATGGCTGTGATGGCACGTGGCTTAGTGATGATGCTGACCTTTTCCCCTTTTTTTCCATGCTATGATTCAGTGTTTGAGAAATTCAGTGGAGCATATAACATTTAGGAGACAGTCAGTGTCGAAGGCTATGCTAAGTGAAAATGCATATTTTTTCACCCAAGGCTTTTGACTCATCTCAATACCAGAATGAAGAATTTGGATGAATCTTTGAGTTTTGTTGTTATGAGCTGTCTTTAAGTCATTTCTCATATGGACATGCAAATCTCACACATCTGATTTTTTTCCCCACATTATCCTGGATTTTTTTATTAAGAGCAAATTTTCAACTGTGTGAATTGCTTAAGACAACTTGCTAGTGAAACAAATCTGAAAAACCGAATTCACCTTTG
>NW_019091518.1:148199-169453 GCF_001949145.1 Acanthaster planci
ATTCAGGTTACGGACACCTTAGGGTCTCATCAAGATTATTACCCGTCATTCGTTGTGGCAGTTCTTTCCTTAGTGCTTTCTGAGAGCATAGCAGAAAAATAGACAAAAGTTGAATCAGGTGGTACTCGAACCCTCAGCCTTCTGCCTGCAAGTGCTTTATTGGATTCAGTTGACCAGGTGACCCTTGTGGGCTGGCCAGAGTTCATGCCATGAGTGAAAATGCTATGACCATTCTTGTTAAATGGTATACAGATTAAAAAATGTGGAGAAGGCTTTTACTGTGAGTTGGTTTCAATAATCCACTTCAATATTTCAAAATGGCCACTCAGGAATAAAGCATGTGTACCAGTTGGTGTACAGCTAAGCTTAATAGGGCAGACATCGTGCATATGTGTTGCTGTTCCCGAGTGACCTTGGGCACTTTCCACAGGGACGTGCGCTGTCGGAATATCATAGTGGCGTGTATAAGCCACCACTTGTATCAGAAAAGAATAAGTCTGATGAGAGCTCGGGACCTGCTTGTCAGGAGGCTGCTCGGATTTTATCACCATCAACGTAGATAATGCTTGATGTAACCTTTTGTTCACACCCCCCCCCAACATCAGCCCCAGCCCACCCTGCATCATTCAGATTCCCTTAATTTAACATTCAGTATTCCAGTAATTGCATGTGTGTAGGATTCCCATTGACCTTCTAATGAATATGCATGACCTGCTTACTATCATTGGCCAAAACATTCTGCGAACATAGCTCCTATCTGAGGCCAGTGCATCATTGCAGTATATATTCATTCATTTTTCTAGCACCACATTTGCATAGATATGCAAATTTAGATATTATACCCCTTGCTTGACTCTAGATCAAGCTTAATCCTGCGTATCCAAACATCTCCCACCTGCTTTCTGAATATTCATGAGCATGTGCAATTTAAACATCTCACCAATTATTTTTCCTCTATGCATGTTTCATTTTTTCTTACAACCATTCCTATCATCCACACAGTGCGGAGGGCGATCAGCATGCGTAAGTTACCCCCACAGTCTTTATCATTTTTTTCAGTTTACTAATTGTAAATCATATATTTATTTCAAATTTCACATTTCACATTGTACAATTTCATATACTTAATTTGATCTTTAATTGTTTTACATTCAGCTATAATTTTGATTTTTAATGCATTACTGTACTCCATTGATAATATAATGGCTATTGAATATCAGTTCATTTTTTTGTTCAAGGACTTCCTGAAATGTGTTATCCCAAAAAAATTGAAGAGAGCAGTTATTATTTCATGTTGTGAGATGTTTTTAAACCAATGATAGCTCATGTGTTGGCCATTGATGTGTTGATATTCCATCCCAGTTTTTGGAAAAATGATCTTTTAGGAATTTTAGAACAGCACTTTGCAGCTGTGTTGTGCTGTATTTTTCTCAAAGTTGTTCGTTTTCAATAACATTTGAATCGTGGGTGAATGTTCGTTCTGGTTGTTTTATCGCTTGACCGTTGCAACAGAAAGGCTCCAATATTTTCAGAAAACAAAGCAAACAATTTAGTTGAAAAATTTCACAAACCCAGACTTCCAAAATTGAATGGTCATCTTAGATTACAGGGCAATGGTGATTATTTAAATTTTGAATTGTAAGGTACGTTGTCACAAGCAAATAATGTCTTCACATTTTGGTGCTGCCCTACTGTTGCAGTGGATCAGTGTCATGAGATTTACAGTAATCCTTTTAACGAAGAGACCAATTCAGGAGTGCCATGGTTGTTTCACAAGGAACCAGAAACAATTTTAAACAAGACAAACTCCCATTTACATGGACAGTGATTGTCATAGTTTAGTGAAGTGAAATCATTTCTTCGAGGATATTTCAGGTTTCCAAGAGTTAGGGTTATTTGAATATCTCTGTCAAGTTGAAGACAGACTTACATTTATGTTGCCTTGTTGTGTGAATTGAACCGTGATGGTTTATTTAAAGACTTCCCTTGATAAGTTAATTTGACCAGTGACAATAAAGCCCTTGGTTGTGAGATTTACAATGCAGCCATCATAGGTCACTGTTTCTAGTTTCAAGTCGTGGACACGTCAACTACATTTTCATCAGTTCCATCACATTTTTATTCAAGTCAAGGAAGACGGGCAAAACTCCTAGCTTGGACGCTTTCAAAACTGTCTTCCTTACTCTTGACATCATACTCTCATGTACAGCTCTTTGACCTCCCTTCTTACACCTCTTCCCTTCATCCTGGTTGACAGGGACAAGAAGGAGATGGACCAGGAGGAGTTCATGTTCTTCCTGACGGGCGGCGTAGGGCTAGAGAACAAACTGGAGAATCCTGACCCCTCCTGGCTCTCGGACAGGAGCTGGGACGAGATCTGCCGCATGTGTGACCGGCAGGCCTTCAAAGGATTCAGGTAGTACAGTCAAGTGATTATTGTGAGTTTTATACGAGTGGAAAAAATGACATCTGAAGTCATGGATCTTACTTCCCATGTGTTCTGTGAAGGATTTCAAAACCTACAAAAACTTCTGCTGCTTGGACTTTTTGTCTTTTTATAAACTTACAACAAGCTTGATCTGCACACCAGATTTTGTTCGTAAACAAAAATGGACACCTTGTGTGAGAGTCCATACAAGATGACAACTCTGGATAATCATTTGCTCCATTGAACATGAGATCATTGCAGATATGCTGACTTTGTACCTCTTGATTTGTTGCCCTTCCACAGGGATCACTTCCAGGACCACTTGGAGGATTGGAGAGCACTGTACAACAGCAAGGAGCCCCACAGAGAGACTTTCCCCGCCCCCTGGAGTGAGAAGCTCTCCGACTTCCAGAAGGCAATTGTCATCAGGTGTCTCAGACCAGACAAGGTTAGAAACTGGCATTTTTTGTTGTGCACACTTTTAGAAAATCTCCCTGTCTTGTCAGAGTTAACATGTTCGTCGCCTTTCTTTGAGAGTTGTACCATTGATTATCATGTCGTATTTCAAAAGACTCATTTCAAAGTTCAAACCATAATTGAGAGCAGGAGACGCTTGGTTTTCCAACACCTTTCATATAAATGTACTTCTTAAAATGCCTTTTTTTGATTTGGTATGTGTTATCTAACTTTGGTGTGACATCATGGCAATTTGAAATTTCTCAGATGAAGAAAAGTTCATTAGGTGTCAGAGTAAAGTTTTTACTTTGTTTTCTGTGCCGTTTGGACTTTTCTTCTCGTTTTTGTCTGGCAACCCAGCCGATAACCTACATTAAAATTCCTGCCTTTATTCCTGAAGGTGGGGCCACTGGTCACCGACTTTGTCATCAGCAAGCTGGGCCAGAAGTTTGTCCAGCCTCCCCCCTTTGACCTGGCCAAGAGTTTCACCGACTCCCACTCCTGCGCCCCACTCATCTTTGTCCTGTCCCCCGGCGCCGACCCCATGGCCGCCCTGCTGAAGTTTGCCGGCGACAAGGGGTTCAGCGGGGAGAAATTCAACGCCATATCACTGGGACAGGGACAGGTCAGAGTTTGCTCGAGTTTTCAGACTAGAAATATTCACATGTGTTATTTTATCATCAAGTTAGGAACAATTTAATATCAATCTCTAAACTTGTCAAGTAAACAATAGCGGTCTTTCTTAATGAAGTCCTGATGGTACCAAGTGTTCTACTCTCAGCACAACTAATTCTGAAGAATGTGTTCAATCATAATTAAACAACAGTAGTGCAGCGTTACCTTTACTTACTTTGACAACTTACAAATGCTAGTTCAACATTTAAGGCTATAAGTTGTAAGACAGAGTTGTATTAAAATGAGTAGAGTAGAAAACCAGTCAATTCCTTGAAGTTAATCTTGATAACAATCTGCAAACATATGATGTTCTTTTAATATCAGTATGCTTGAATCTTCTAAAGAAGACAACCTTTTCAAGCACGTGTAGACTAAAGCATTGCTTCCGCCTTGTTTTTTTTAACCTAGGGTCCTGTGGCAGCCAAGCTGATTGAGGCAGCCAAGCAGGATGGCACCTGGGTGGTGCTGCAGAACTGCCACCTGGCGGTCTCCTGGATGACGGCGCTGGAGAAGATCTGTGAGGATTTTACCCCAGAGACAGTCAATCCAGACTTCAGGCTGTGGCTGACCAGCTATCCATCAGACAAGGTACCCGACCAAATTCATATCTATAATGTAAAGGACTATTTCTACACAGGAAATGTGGTTTTTAAAAATCAAATGTCCCTACTCGGCCAAAATTGGCACGGTACCAGACACAGCATTTTGGCCAGTCATCAGTTTTTCCTAACCTTGTTTGTTGAGCACCTTTCTGATTCACACAAGACATTGCCCAAAGTTAGTGCAGCTTCTTGTGGACAATCAGAAGTGTATCCCATTGCTCAAGAACGCCTACTTTTCTTGCTTTTCCTCAATCAGTTCCCAGTCACTGTTCTCCAGAACGGTGTGAAGATGACAAACGAACCACCAACAGGTTTGCGTATGAACCTACTACAGTCATACCTCAGCGATCCAATAAGTGACGAGGAATTCTTCGCATCGTGCCCTGGGAAGGAGGGGGTCAGTATTCATTTCTTAAGCTCTTATATTTTATATTCAGAAGTGAACTTGGCAAAAACAGTAAGTTAACCCCCTTATTTTCAGCATAAGAATTTATTTGTGTATATTAAAAAATTCCTAATTGCTGTTTCATTTCAAGGCTTGGGAAAAGTTGCTGTTTGGAATGTGTTTTTTCCACGCCCTGGTACAAGAACGCCGAAAGTTTGGCCCTCTAGGCTGGAACATTCCTTACGGTTTCAACGAGTCAGATCTCCGCATTAGCATCAGACAGTTACAGGTAAGACGGCAATCATACCGCTAATCATCGTCCAGGTTTATCATTTTTGCTCAAATTGAGTTGCGAAGCAAGCTTATGTTTATTTCATCGCCCATTCAGATCACGGTGCCTGCTTTCTTCAGAAAGGCAAAAGAGAAAGAACGATTGATGTCGTGTTACTGAATATTCAGTAGTCTGTATGCATATTCATGACATTCCTTCCTTCCCATTCATCCATGCAGATGTTTGTTAATGACTACAATGAGGTGCAGTACGATGCCGTCTCCTACCTGACGGGTGAGTGCAACTACGGTGGCCGCGTGACGGATGACCGCGACCGACGCTGCCTGCTGACCATCCTGGCTGATTTCATCAATCCCCAGATTGTCTCCGACCCCAAGTACAAGTTCTCCCCCAGCGGCATCTACTATGCCCCACCCAAGAGCTCTTACGAGGAGTACTTGGAATTCATCAAGGTGGGTGAAAACTTCCCTTCCAAAACAAACATCAAGATAAGTAGACCGATGGCCTAATTTTTTCTCAGTCTGGTTAAGTAGTAGCACTTTTGCTCCGAATCACATTTTTTAGAAGGTTCCATGTTGCCTTTGATGAAGGGTCTGCCTAGGGATTTTTGTAACTTAACATTTAAAGAGATTCCGAGATCAGTGAAGTGGAACTACCAACGTAGAGTCCCAAAACCTGCACTGCCAAGTACGTAATCCAGGGGCTACGTACATTTTCATACCCCTGTGTAGGAAACTGATTGCTCATTTTTGCTGGTAAACATTCAAAGGATACCAAGCCCCATGTGGAGTACTACCGGTGAGCTCTAGCTTCCCAAATCCTGTAAAAGTCTCCCAAAGTTCCTTTTCGGTCTAAATGGACCTGAAATGGTGGACGGTAAAGACAGATAGTAGGAGAACTTTACTATTCAGACTTTTGAGGATCGAAACTAAATGACTGGGAATTTGCCTGAAAGGAGAGATGTTAAAACATTTCTCTGTGTAACCAGTATGTCATATCAAGTGTCTTGTCTTCATCTCATCGTGTGTCATCAGGGCCTTCCTCTATCCCAAGAGCCCGAGATCTTTGGCATGCACGAGAACGTGGACATCTCCAAGTCACTGCAGGAGACAAGGCAGATCTTTGATTCCATCCTGCTGACCCAGGGAGGCCGGGCCAGCGCCGGGGGAGGCAAAACGGACGACGTGCTATATGAAATCGCCCATGACATCCTGTCCAAGGTGGGATCCCACAGACAGTCTTTAATTTGTCATTTTAAGTGGTAACAGTTCAGTGGTAACCTCTCCCTTCGTAGAGCACTGAAAACCTGACACAAACTCTAGACAAAATCTGATTCTGATGTTGAAACCTGAACGGTTTAAAATTAAAACTTTACTGATTATGCCACCCTTGAGGGAAGTGTTGTAAATCGGTGCACCGTTCCGTCATCATGACGTGCAGTTTCATTGATATGTCCTGTCTAAATTCAGTCACTGTTGAAACAACCTTTTACTGGAAACATTGAAATTACTGACTGTAGTTTGTTTTTGTTTATTTATTTATTTTTTTTTATTTTTTTGCTCCAGTTGCCCAAGGACTATGATTTGGAGGCAGCTCTAAAGAAGTTCCCAGTAGTGTACAACGAGAGCATGAACACTGTATTGGTGCAGGAAATGGAACGATTCAACAAGTAAGATTAATATATTCGTGTTTTGTCCATATCTCAAGAAATGGGGGTCCAAGCAGGGTTTTTTTCCAAATAAACAGTCATTTTCTCTGTGTGGTACCTTTTTCGAAGGGTGTGTAACAATTATCACTTAGCTTGCAAAATGAACTGTCCAGCTCATTTGTCAAGTCGGAGGATGTCTGCAAGTTGAGAATTATTTGCCCAAAGAAGCAGAACTCACAGTCTTAACAGTCAGGTATCGAGACTGGCTAAGCACTGGTCCTTGGCGTCTTTGGAGCCATTTACACCCATTATCAGCCATTGTACTTGGGTGTACTTTTGTATTTTGATTGTTCACCTGGCCTTGTTCTTTTTCATTGTTGCTTGTCAGTCTGATGCGGACCATCCGAAGCAGCCTGCAGAACCTGCAGAAAGCCATCAAGGGCCTGGTGGTCATGTCCTCGGAGCTGGAAGCCGTGGGCAGTAGCCTCCTCATTGGCAAGGTAGGCCTGTCACTCCCATGACGTGTAACCTGTTCTCGTCTCCACCCCTACCCACCACCACTCCCTCGCCTTTCCTTCCTCTTTTAGTCATCTATTGCATCAAGTTGTGCCCATTTGAATGCCTGTATCCCTCCAGTGCGCTGTGCCCGATTAGGAATCCTATGCGTTGCTCCAGCATTCACAGTTTGCTTCCAGAAGGCAATGCTTACGGGGAAATGTGGTACGACATGATGTGCAAAGTTACGTTGGCGTAAGTCAGCTTTCGACGTGTCTATCCACAGGTGCCCGAGATGTGGGCCAAGCGATCCTACTCCACCCTCAAGCCTCTCGGCAGCTACATCACCGACTTCCTGGGCCGGCTCAAGTTCCTGCAGGACTGGTACGACAACCAGAAGCCGGACATCTTCTGGCTATCAGGTTTCTTCTTCACCCAGGCTTTCCTGACGGGCGCCATGCAGAACTACGCCCGCAAGTACACCATTCCCATCGACAAGTGCGGCTTTGAGTTTGAGGTAGGCTTGGAGGAGTTGTTGGCTCTGGCCGGTTTTAAAGAGATGCTTCATCCAAAGCGTAGTGATTTTTCATGACTTACCTCAGATAGCATTGCTTTTCATATGTCCTTAATTTGTATTTGCATGATCAGAGCACACTTATTTGTATCGGGAAGAAAATCCCTCTTTTGTAAGGCAAATAAGAATGTGTTTCACGCGTATTCTTCAGAAAACTTTTGAAGTACACCTTGTGTTGTTACATGCACAGTTACTTTGCCGTTTGCAAATTTTCGGTTAATGTGAGGCCCTGAAAAATTCAAGTCCAGCTTCATTTTTCCTCTCAAACAGGTCTTACCTTGTGAGACAGTGGACAAGCCTCCCGAGGATGGCGTGTACGTGAACGGTCTGTTCTTAGACGGAGCTCGCTGGGACCGAAAGAAGTGAGTATAGGCCTCACCCTCAGTAACATGTGACCCGCCGTGTTTTGTCGGAAGCAAAAGCCACCTCTTAACATGGGTTATGATGGAGGTGATGACAGTGGTGGGGAAATTCTTTTGTTAATGATATTCTAATACCAAAGTGTTTATATTTGGCTTTTCTTTTTCTTGCAGGGGAATTCTTGCGGAGTCAATGCCCAAAGTTCTGTTTGACCCTGTTCCTGTGATCTGGATCAAGCCTGGTAAGTTGAATTACAAGGTCATGATTGTAGATGTGGCTTTATAGTAGAGGCCAAAGCAAATGGTACACTTCGAAGGAGAAAAAGCTATGAAAAAGTGGAAATGAAAACACAGAAAAATATCCTTCCAAGAGCGTCCAATGAATTAACAGACTTGTACTTCTTTGCTGTTTGAATTTTAAAGCCAAAATTTGATTTGGGTCCCTTGTCGGTCAGGTGGCCTTATCATAAGACTGACTTATGGACATACTACTACAAAACTGTAATTACCAGATATATTTGGAGACATCTTTGGCGTCAGCACAACATGTATTTCAATTCCTTGAATTTGTCATGAATTGCTTATTCAGGGAAGAAAGCCGAATTCAAGCCCAAAGCTGACTATGTGTGCCCCTTGTACAAGACCAGCGAACGTAGAGGCACGCTGTCAACAACTGGACACTCCACTAACTTTGTCCTGCCCATGGAGTTGCCAACTGATAAACCGGTCCAGCACTGGATCAAGAGAGGTGTAGCTCTGCTCTGCCAATTGGATGACTAGGGTTGATAAACTGGTTAATCCATAAGCAGTGGTTTGATATGTTAACTATTGCTGGATGTCTTGTACATACATTTATAAACAGGTTAATCTGTTTGATATAGTGATTGCAACACTGGGTTCAAAAGAAAATTGCTGATTACCCTGGTTAGGGTTCATTGGGTAAGATACTCCCCGGTTATGTTTTAAGTTACAACGTTGAGTTAAAGGTTGTAAATATTTGGTTTGTGTTACTTATTTGTACATACATTGTTTGGATTTTGATAGTTCATGGAGTGTATTTCTATTGTGGATATTGCAGCCTTGGGAAATATACAGATTCCTTGGTACTTTTGTCCCAGCGCACATTGCAGGCAGAGGAGTTTTTCTTGTGTTTATTTGTTATTTCAATCTTTTGTTGAATTTTCTTTGGTTTTAGCCAAGATATATATCATAAAATGAACTTTTCCTGGAGGGAAAAATTGAAGTCTGATCTAGTTATTAATTGCTAAAAATGAGTACCTTTGGCCTTAATACAGTCAAAGAGAGTGCCTTTGTAATACCAAAATAAGCCGGTCATATTACATGTGTATATACTGTACAAATGATATTCTGATGTGTGGCTTACTTTGAAAGCAGCAGTGTGAGTTGACAGCAATGGAATACTTGCATAAAAGAAAAATTAGGAATGTTACGCTGACATTGATGACTTACAACACACATCGTGGAAGGGTTTCTCACCCTAAGGGTTTCTGGAATATCTTTATGGGTGGATTCTTCTGCCTCAAAAAACACCTTGGGCATTGCGACTAGGATATGTAAGATTCCTTCCAAATCAAACACTGTGCAGTAAAACAGTGGTGTATTCATAGCACTAACTACTGCACTGGGTACATTGTAACATTGGAACTAACAATGGCCTGGCAGAGGTGTCTTGATTTCATTGGTTTTTCCAAACCTGGCGTTTGAGTTTTGTTGGTGACACAAGTCCGAGGAAGGAACTGGCGTGATGAACCTATATTTGCAGTCACCAATTGGAATGTTCACTTATGATGAAGAGAAATGGAAAGCAAATTTAAACCCTTGAATTTTCTTCAATTATCCAGGTTAAAGTGAAGTTTAATACCGTTCAAAACATCCGACATTTTTTTTCTTTGAAAATGTCCAAATGATATCGCCATTAAGTGCTAGATGAAGATGAATTTCTGTTGAATCTTCAAACATACTATAAATAGTTGTAGTATCTTTCAGTGTCGGAACTCTGACTTGTGGAAAAGTATTTGAAAATGTATATTTTTAAAGTAAATGAATATAGAATTTAAAGAAGTTGACATTGAGTTAATATTGTTCAATTAACATTCCCTCCTCTTTTTGAAGCATTTTAAAAAGGAAAAACTTCCGTCCAAAAATCCAAACTATATTCTTTGTATTGAAGTCGCACCTTGATATTAAAAGAATGTGTACATTCCATTTGTACTGTGTGAAAGCAATAACAAAGGATTGACGTGGTATGTCCAGCTTCATTTTCCCGGAATTTATTTTTACTAATTGACGAGATCATATCTGCTAATCATGATACACAATTTGAATTTTGAATTCCCCACATTCATAATTTGCCCCGAAGAAAATAACTTTGCTAAGAGGCCATTCTGAGAAGGAATATAGTTTATTCCTTAAAAATTTGTATCAAAAGAAAAAGGCAAACAAGTAGAACCTCTGAGAGAGAAAAAAAGTTGGAAGTCAAGTGACCAACAAGGGAAATTGTGAGAATTACGACTTTCAGAATTTTTAACACAATTCACATGATTAGACAAATTAATAGGTAGTCCTTTTCTTGTTTCACTTTTTTTACCAAACTGTTCTAAGCTCTGATTACAGACACTGCTTTAATTCCCCACCAATATTCTTCTCAGCTACAACCCTTCAAAAGATTTCCCCTCATCCATCATCTCGTTACCAGAACAGCTCATAGAAGTACACGAACACATGCAACACAAGCCTTGCATTCAGTGGCAATACCTCCAATCGGATCCTGGTTCCTGCTGCTTAGAGTTGATAACTTTGAACTCTGAATCAACCATTTCACTATTCCAACTACCCATGCCAGGATAAGAATGTCAGAGGTCATTTGGGAAGAGCAAGAGCCACCACGAGGTATCACGCATGCCAACTCACACCTGCTGAACAGTTTGAATTGGGTGCCTTGTGGTTGAACGACTTGCCTTTTTGAAATAATGAATTGGCTCATTCTCCAACAAAGAAATCACCTGACTGCACCTTTATGTCGGCTTAATTCTACAAGATTTGTTGAAGTTTTGTCTGCAGGGTCTCCCAATACTTTCACCTCGTACATAAAAGAAATTGCACGGCTTTCAATTGTGAATCAATCACAAGAAAATGGATTCCAAGATGGGGTTCTCTTGTGCAGAGTTCTTGGTTCCAAGTTCTCAGGTTCTTGGTTCTAAGTGCCACAGGATTATGATACACAATAGCATACTTCATAATATTAATGGACTCCCACTTACTACCACATGGTAACACTATTACATTGCATATAGTTACAGATGGTTCCCATAATGCTAGACTCAATATAATCAAGTATAACAAACATTTCCAACACGGTTAAACCAGACTGAAAAGTAATACCTACATGTACATGTATTACAACTTATGACAATCAGCACAGCTTTGAAAGAGAATATTTGCCCATGTTCTAATTGACATGTCTGTTGACAATTGTCCTTTGATTGGTCAAACCGCTTCAAACTC
Source organism: Acanthaster planci (assembly GCF_001949145.1). The sequence continues at coordinate 159,639 of NW_019091518.1, forward strand.
AAACCCTGATTGGTTTAAAATTTAACAATCAGCAATCTCACTCGTCACTTTCCACATAAAACACTAATTCGAAAGCAATCTACAATTCTCTCTCAAAAGCTGTTTTTACTGCATACTTTAAAACCCATACAAATTACACCAGACTAGTCAGCAGACGTGTTGACAGTAATAGTTTTTCCCTTGGGATCATCAAATTTATCCATAACCCTAAGGCTGGACATCATACCTAAACCAAAGGAGAAGATGAGAAGTAAGATAAGACCCATGAAGAGACCCATCCATATGCCTTCAGTAAAGAAGCCTACACAATCGTTAGCTGGACCAAACTGTGGTACCTCCCCCTTCTTTGTGATTCCCGACGGTTGAACCTGAACAAAAATACCAAACAAAAACAAAATTTAGTCAGGTGCCTTTTCAGGATAAGATTTTGGTTGTGAGAACAATACGCGTGGACCCGTCAACAATTTACAGCACTAGACAGACCTGTGGGAGACAGGAACTTATGAGTTAGAAATATTTGTGGTTATGTTAATTACCGAAAATGGGTTACTTGGGAGACATTCCCATAGGAACGTGCACAAAATTTTTTCAAACTTTATCGTCCCATAATTCAATATTCCCCAATCCGATCTTAACCAAACTTTGCATGTTTTCCTTTCAGACCCTAATCTATCATCTCTCAAAATGTGGACGGTAAAAATTTTCCCCCTTTTGGTAGCTGGAGCATTAGGGGACATTGAAATGTCTTGTGTCCACTATAACAATGATTCGGCATTGGCTCCCTTCTGTGCAATGTAAAACAAAGTGACATATTTAAGATATTAATTGAATTTTGTAAGGTATTATCTTACGTTTATGTTAATTTATTGATATTTTGTTCTACTTGCATGTTTATGATTCTCTGGTAAAGCGTTTTGAGAGTTTTTATAATGTATTTAACCCTCCTATGCAAAGATGCATTCTTGACACAGTTGCCATATCCGTCAAAATCAGTCAAATTTCCCATATGTGTCTGTGTACTGGGGGAAATCAAGTGGAAGGAATTTGACTGTTTTTGACAGTTACAGCAGAAAGAGGGTTCAAGATGCTATATCAAGAATAAATTATTATTATATTGCCAAACAAATTTTTGACAAGGGCAGGGTTATATAAAATATCCAGTTTTTATATTTAGCTGACTGAAGCTATGAAGACAATGATCTAATTGCAGATACAGGTCACCATGCTGGATCCTACTGACTCCAAAGCCAACCCACCTGCAACTCAGTGATCATGAGTTGTCCTGAGGTAACACCTTTGCGACCCTGCCGGGGTGAGAGGGTAAAGACGCCGTCTGAGCAGTGGTAGGAGAAACTGGTGGGGGTTTCAGTGATTCCGGTTTGGAGGTCGTACGTTTTGGTCGTCTCACTGCCCTCTGCAAACTCAACAAAGCTAGCTGACGATACTGTCCAGAAACTATTGGCTTTCTTTGGTGTTGTTATGAAGGTCAAACTGCAAAATGGTAGATGTATGAAGAAACATTTGTGAATGAGCACCAATCTCTCTATTAACCACTTCAAGCTGGGTAAAAAGTTCCCTTGAATTACAACCTGCTGGGCGGTGTTTTATGATTTTGATTTTGACATTCGTATTCACCATGCTTTTATATGAATCGTGGCTGGGCGCTTTAAAAAAATGCCATTGTTACGTTTATTAGACTGTTACATAACGGCTTCTTTGTTCACCCTCGGCCCTGCCAATGCCCTATATATGCACATAGGGCATTGGCGACGGCATAATGGACGGCTTGACAACATACCCATGCAAAGTTTTCAGTGACCAAGGAACTTCCTATGGGTTGCGAGTTATATCCAAGTGTGGATGCACGGACAGATAATTGTGACAGAATGTAAACAAGCACTATTGAGAAGTGAAATTCTTGTCATTTTTGCTAGTGTATGGCGACAACAAAATAAGCCTTTTAAATTTACAGAGAATGGTGTGAGTTGGCCAACAATCCCTTGTTGGTAGACTAAGAAATACTGATTAGTCGTCTCGTTAAAAATATCCAGGACTTAAGTACGGTAACTCACCTCATTTTGAAGTCCTTCAGATCGGTAAGATCCTTATCCAGCTTCATTTCCAAACTGTCAAATGAACAGAACTTGAATGCAGGCACTGAACTTGGGAAACATTTTCAACTATTTCAAACTCGCATTACAAAAATGCTCTATCCTCTTTCAGGTACGTCACACAAGCTATTTCAATTATCAGGGAAACTGAGTCAGAGGTGAGTTAACAAAAACAATTTTTCGTCTTCTTTCCATTTTTACTGATCATTCGTGTGCAGCTAATGAATTATAAATTATACAAAGCATAAACTGAACTTACTTAACGATCACTTGCTCATCTCCATCGGTCCGACAAGAGGAGTTGGAAAATGACCAACCGGAATTGGGCAAAGTGATCGGCTTGGCCGAGCCCATGGTTAGGCTGAGGGCATTGGCTGTCATGTAGACACTGCATTCTGGAGTCTTGCTGTTGTAGAAGGCAATGAAAGACGACTCGTCAGTTTGGAGGAGATGCCGGCTGATGGTCAGTCGGTCGCTAGGTGGTGGCTTCGGCTAGGGAGGAATTGGGACAGTTCAATAAGCATCAATGTATTCTGCAGCATTTGAACAGCTCGTGATGTATTCAGTAGCACCTACCACACAATCTGACGTTTAATTGATAATCTCAACTCGTCAGGCAAGTTTTACAAAGATACTTCAAAACTGTACCAACTAATAACTAATCACTAGGCATGATCAGTCAAGTAACCTGTGGTGGCATGAGGCGGTCACATATGCACACACTGGCTCACAGGTAATCCTATAGAGGCTACTCCATACATGTACATGCCATGAACATGGACAGGTTTGACAAAACCTTGGAATCGTGTCACGCTCACATAGAGATTATGTGCTGGGCACGAGGCCAGGAGAGCTACCTACAGACTTTAATTCCTGGGGCCAATGTCACAAAGCTCATAAGCACAGTCTTTACTACTCAGCAAAGGCAGGTAACCGACCAAGATAAAATTTGCTTTGTCTGGGTTGTGACTGGACCTCAACCTAATATTTCTAATTAAATAAATAAACCAAACCTTTTTACTTCTTGCATCGAAAGTTAAGCCCAGATACGCAAAGCGAAACCATGGTTGTTACTAAAATGACCTCTGGTGTTAGAATCACACCTGGCTACACATACATGTTCCTATCTGCAACATTTAATACTACTTAATAAATCTACCAAAGAGAATTTTGAATTATTTTACCACTGATTTCTGAGTTGCTGTCAGGATTGCTGTGAAGGAATTCCTTTGTCCCCGAACCATGGAGTTCATGATGTTATCAGCATTGGAAAAGGCCTCCTCTTTTGAATCACTGAAAGGAAAACACGCCAATTAACAATTAGGTTTGAAGAAATCAAAACTGTCTGCTTATTTCCTCTACTTGAACCAGCAATGAACCAACTCCTGTCTTTGTTTCTTGTTTTGTCGGTACAATGACATCATAGGGCCATTACTGATGCCACCAAAACAACCAACTAATAGCCAGTGCAGACACATTCATGGTCAAAAAAACAAACCAGGTTTCTAATAAGCAAGAACAATGCTCACTACAGTTTGGGACACAGGGGCTTTTTTCCCACTTACCTTGAGGCCACATCAAAGCGCATCACCACCAGATTGGTCTTGGTTGTGTCCAGGGTCCCACTACCCAGGATAGGGTTATGCAGGTCAACTGTGGCACCGCTGACCTTTGAACTCAGCTCCTTCTGAAGGTCACCCAGCTCAACAGAGGGCAGTACTAGACTTGAGAGGGATTCAGTCATTGCCTTCTGCAGAGACAAAAATTGGGAAAATTATCAGTACGGTGAAAGATTTACTGATTTAATGTGATTTGTTTCACTATTGAAATTTGCAATTTCATTTTAAACAGTGCTTAAATTACTTTAAACACAGAAAATTAATTCACAATGAAATTTACTATGTACATGTACACTCTAATGCCATTGCGTACAGAGTCGGTCAAAGAGGACGGGTTTCAATCTTTTCCTTTCATTTATTTTTAACTAATGACAATATTTACACCATCCCTACATGTACAGTGTAGGTTTGGTTGGGTGGATTAAAGAGACACATGCATTGTTTGATGTGGCCAAACACTTACTGAATACCTTTTGACACCTAGTGCGGGTAGTTTGCATGACAAAGATTCACATAAGCAACTCAATTTCCTTAGACATCATAAGGGCAAGAGATTTCAAGAGCTGAGAAACCTTGTGCGTGAATACTTTTATGAGGTATGGTGAATTTCAAATCTTCCTTTTACACATTTTCACAAAAGGTGCATTAACAACTCAGATTGTGCAAGTTCCGGATTACACATGCACATGGCCATGTCTTACTTTGAGGTGACTCAAGGCACCACCTTGTCCATCTGAATTGTAAGCATCGCTGTAGCGGGTAACATCATCAATGCTCAACTGAGAAGAGAATTTGAAAAACCAGTTACACTTTGCTTTCGGAAATTTTAACAAATAGAGAGCATCTTGCAGATGCTTACCCTTTTGAACTGTACAAAATCTCATACCTGACACAAAACTTTCGGTGAATCTTTGTTCTGAGAGAAATGACCTTCCCGGGTATTTAGCACTTGACTAGTCTACCGCTGTCTGCCAGCAAGGCCAAATTTTATGAATGATTTGTGGAATTTAGACAGATCAACTATTAACTTGCCGGACACTGCACACCACTGACAGTTTCTTCCACGCCACACAGAATAAGAAGCACACGATCTTATATCCCACATATTGAAAAGCAATAAGTTGTGTCCCCAAGCAGGCCACTTTACCCTAACCACCATGCAGGATGCTTTCATCAGACCTTCATGTATGTACATGTACGTGTATGGATACATGAAATAGAACTGATGTGGAAGGGAGGCTGGTTACACATTTTGTTCAATATGAATAATAAGCTCCCATTTTCCAAGTCACATTTCTTTTCACTACAATTTCAAGGAAAACCATTAAAATTGAGAAGAATGTTTTTTCTTTTTTGTCCACATGATGAGTGGTCCTGGACGAAACAAATTTTAAAGTTTTTAAATCGATGCAAAGGATTTTTTGTCTCTGGCGAGGACATTTGGAGTTAACATTTAGCCCTCTGTTGGCAAAGAATTATTAACTAGCTTAATAATTAATGAAAATGGAATGAAAAGCATGCTGCATGTAGGGCACTACAAGGTCTTCCGTCCTGACAACAGCCTTTGAAAATTACTCAACTACAAGCCCCATCCTGTTTCGGTGTGCACACACTGTAACCAGTCACCAGTAGAAATTTTATGCATAACACAGGAAATGGAGTCATTTCCACAGACAGACACTCATAACCAAACAACAGAAACACAAATTCAGGTAATGATTGGTTTCTCCTTAATGCATAAAAAAGTATTCATGTTAAATGTACAAATTTAGTGACAATGTTAAATTTTGAATCGAAGTCTTATTAAAATTTTTGAGTCATATGGTAAAATGGGGAACTGTGTTCAGAGTTAAATTAATCTGGGTAGTTTACATGTAAAAATGCTACTGGTTTCATATACACGGAGGTATTCTAAAGATTGGCAACAGTTCTTGGCAGAATTACCCAAGAGGTTCCACGACTTAAACAGAATTGGGTAGCATGTCATCCTCGGTGCATATGATAACACGCAGGCAGGGTTTAGATGTACATGTATACATGGACAAGTGAATGTGTTCCTTGTGTGAACCGGAGGAAAAAGTATGCCCACAGAATGCAGGCAGTGAAGACATCATGTGGACTTGCCAAGGTTTCTACTTCTTGAAAGACAGTGTTAGAGGAATTTACGAGATACAGTTATTCCTTACTAAATGATAAACATTACCATTTTTTATCAAAACACCAAGTTGAAAGAGAGTTCATGCTGTGGATAAAATAATTTTTCTCCCCCGATTTTTCAACCACATGTACACGTAAACGGAAGAATGTCCATGACAGGCATCTAATGCTGGAAACTTCAGCCGTCAATCATCAAATGGGATGCATCTCAGTAACTACATCACTTGTAAAGACATTGCTACATATCTCCAATATTTTCGATTTAATACACTTTCCTGACCATTATCAAATATTACCAATGGAACTCAAAATGGGGTCAGACTTGGACAGTGGTTATTACCAATAATTAGCCGTGCTTATGGTTCAAATCTGAACAGAGGATGTAGGGCCATACTTGCACACTCACCTCATCAAAGACAAAAAGGAAAATATTCTGGGGCTTTGAATGTAGGATGCTGGTCAAATAGTTGGTACTCAGCTCTTCCCTGGTAATAACCTTCCCAGCAGAAATTCTAGGTTTGTTGGTAAAAGATCTGCAATATATGGCCAATAGAAAAAATGATGTAGACCTCCAAGTAAAATTGGAGAGGACAAAGTGTGTATAGGGCCTAGGCCCTAGGCCTATATGTTGAGCACAGTTAGTCAATCAGCATGACCATGGTGCATTATTATCTTCCACAACCGTGCAAACAACAACGAGTTAGATAAAAACTGTGATCCGCTGATCGCAAAATTATTGCCAAATCACGCAGTAATGTACCGGTTGTAGATTGACGGATTAGGCAAAGATTGACGTGTTGCCCAGATTGACCAATTGCACCAACATTTTCAAGGCAACAGTCACTCCCCCAGTCCGAACAAGTACATAAAATCTACACGTTGCGTTGTAATGCAAAGGGCCTATCCTCACAAAATGCAGGAAAAGGTACACAGTTATATGCAATCTATCTACAACTTTTAAGATACTAACGGGGTAGGCCTAAATCATTCAGCAGGCCTAAATGTTGAAATTTTGTCATTCAAAATGAAAAAAGATGATGTCATTCCACACATTGACTGACATGAACACTACGGACTAAACATGATACATGTAAATGACAGAAACATTTTTCATAATTCCAGAACATACTAGATATAAAGTTTTCATATTTACCTTGTATTGGACCATGCTATGAGTGGGACTGCTTGCTCACCAAAGCAAAAAATGGGCGAAAATATCGCCAAAATGTAAAGCACAAACTGTATCGATCCTTCCATGACGGCTGAACTCCACAAAATGATGATTAGGAGAAGTGCACTGACCTTCCATCATATGATGTGTGCAATTTCTGCTGTTGGATCAGCAGAGGGACGCCGAGGCTATGGATGGAAAATTGACGACTAATAAATGGCTACCACTTTTGTTCAAACCTATTGTTTAACAGTATTATTAAAAGAACAACATATTTAAAATGCACTGGAGTTAAAAGCCTTTGAGGGGCGTTTATCTCAATAAAAGGGAGTCAAAATGTTTTTAATGAAACAGACAATAGCCGTCGCCAATGCGTTGCAATAATGCGCCCTCTTGTGCTTGTGTATGCCACTTTCCTTTAGCAAGGCCTTTTCGTTCCTTTGCAATCCACAACGATGGGTGAGTGAGACACGTGCCCGAATTTCAACTTAATAATTCGTCTTAACCGTAGAGAATTTGTGAATGAACACGCATGTGTTATAATCTTTAGACCGTAGTGAATAACGTTTGACTATGTTTTGCTCCTTTTGGTAATCATAACGTTGAAACTAATTGGTCAGAATGTGGAGTGGTACGGCAAAACGGTACCGAATATTTTATTTCCACTCCCAGCATGCCATGCCCGTGTTCACGAAGTTTGCCCAGTTTCCGGACACTAGAAATTAAGGAATATTTTTTGCACAGAGAATTTAAAGTTTATTTAAATGTTTGCGGAACAGAGAGTGCATAGACACCGTGTGTCTTTCTAAATGAGTGATTGGGCCAACAAAATGTGTGATTAAAGAGACACAGGCTGTTGCGTTGGAATATCGGTCAGTGTTGGTTGATATATGATCAGCACAATCAATCGTGTAGACTTAGCACAGATAGTTGTGTTAGCCAGTCCTGTATAAAATCTGTTCCACAACTGAAAAGGCAATTGTAAGAACGTTATTCCGGAACTGTTAGGTTTGTACAAACCTTACCAATGTACAAACTTGTAATTTGTGTAAATACAGTTTTGGCTGTTTGATTGTGCCACTTTACTCTGCCATCACAGATATTTGTGCAACAAACTTTCATCCATCCCTTCTTGGTGAGGTTTCATGTCTGCTGAGGAGGTTTATTCACCTTATATATCCCCATTAAAACATGTAAAATGGTTAAATTCATGAGTATTTTGCCCATCCACTCCACAGAAAAATCAGGGGTGTGTACTCTCTCGATTGTTGTCTGCAGCATGCCAGGTTGACCAATCGCAACACGGCTCCTATCTTTTTTCTGGTCTTCCCACAAATGAAAGCCAAGCTATGATTGGTCATTGGAATAGAAGCAAATTGGGCCAATCATCTGTAAGGATGTATAAACCGTACAGTTCTGGAAGTTGTCAGAAGGTGAAATTACTGACTTATTGCTCAGCCATGTCAGCAAGGTCAGCTGATCGAGCACGCACAGATGTTACATGCAATTTCAGAAACAGCATCATAACTTAATCACATGGGATTGGTCAATCCTATAGGAAATTTTGAACTTAACTTCTCTTTTTCAAAGCATCCTTCCTCAACTGTGAATTAGGAAGAAAATATGATTGGCCAATGGTAGAATTATTGACAAGTCATGCAGTAAGATTTACGGATCATGCATAGATCAAGCAACCGTGCCGATCAATCAGTCACGCCTGTCACAGAGATCCAGCAATTGCACAGATTGTGTAATTACACCCCAGTAATGACATTGATGAAAAAAGGAGAAATTAACATCGTGATCTAATTTAAAAAACATGTGCAATCTATTGAAAGTTGCAGCTATCAAACCTAATCTTCATGACATATTTCTTTGTGATCTGTGACCTGATTTAAGTGCAGTTTAATTAACCCTAACCCTCCTCAATCCTTCACCTGTTGGAGGACTGAGGAGTGTTAGGGTTAAGCTAACAATAGGTCTGACAGTAAAATCAAATTAACCAATGGACAAGCAGAATTCAAAGAGAAATGATACGAAAGTACACATAATTTCTGGCCAAACATTCGTGGCTTATTTTTCTTTAAGTATCGACCTTCAGTGTTTGACACGTGAGTCAGTGTTGAGCATACATGTATATTCGAATGTCTTGATAAGCCATAGTTGTGTTTTTATTCCAATTTTGATACTCAGGAAGTGGCAAGCCTAGAGGACTGCGTACAGCTCGTAAACTGCGCATCCATCGCCGCGATCAGCGATGGAGCGACAAAGGCTACAAGAAGGCTCACTTGGGAACGGCCCTGAAGGCCAACCCCTTTGGTGGAGCCTCTCACGCCAAGGGCATTGTGCTCGAGAAGATGTGAGTTTGCTCTGCAGATTTTTGCGAGGATTTGCTCATGAGATCCGTTGTCTGAATCCACTAAAAAAATTGACTTTAACTTTGTGCTATGTTGTCAATACAAATGCTGGTGTTTACATGTGGCTGCATCATTTTTGTGAGATGGTTTTGATACATTCACACATTTCAGGGTGTCCATATCAAATGCAAATAAAGCTGTTTTAAATTCGGATATCTTTGTTTGGATGAAGTTGCTTAAAGATTTTATTGGCCTGCATTATTCCACCTGATGTTCTGTTAATGTTAACGCCGAAATGTTCAAAACAAACATTGAAATGATCAGACGGCGCAATTTATTAAAACTCGTTATTACTGTTCACTTCCGTAAACAGCGGCGTTGAAGCCAAGCAGCCTAATTC
>NW_019091518.1:169645-322265 GCF_001949145.1 Acanthaster planci
TAGCAAGTATAAGACACTTACTTTCTCAGAACGCAGCAGAGCAACTCATTCATGCCTTTATCACTGCTAAACTTGATTTTTGCAATAGCCTGCTCACCGGTATTCCACACGGTACAATTCATCGTTTGCAACTTGTACAGAACGCTGCCGCACGTCTTCTAACGAGCACCAAAAGAACAGCTCACATAACTCACATTCTCAACAAACTACATCGGTTACCCATCAAATACAGAATTCAGTTCAAGATCCTCCTTCTCACATTCAAGACACTCCACGGCTCTAGTCCCCTTTATCTTGCAAACATGCTGCAACTCCGCTCTGTCAGGCCGGGTCTGAGGTCAACAAGTTGTGCCCCGGACTCGGCTGGCCAGTGCCGGAGACAGGGCTTTTTCTACAATTGCACCACGCTTATGAAACTCACTCCCGGATCATCTAAGACAAGAACATGACATCAAGCAATTTCAGCATCATCTCAAAACATTCTTCTTCTCACAAGCTTTTTCACTATGAATGCACAATTGAGTTTTTCATTTTTCCACCTAGACCAGCGCCTCTGAATGCTTTGCAGATATAGTGCGCCTTATAAATGCTTCATTATTATTATTATATGAATAGATAGGGGAACATGTGGCCTTTCAGATGACAGCAAGATTGAAAAATTTAGATAATTCTCACACCTTTTATGCTCGAATATACGAAGCATTCACTGTGCCAGTACAGGACCCGGTGTAGCGCAAAGTCAGAATTACAAAACAATATCAAGCAGTCAGACAAGAACTTGCACTTCCTTTTGCAGATATTTCCCTAGCTACTGCAAATATGGAAATCAAACTTATATGAATGGATAGACGAACATGTGTCCTTTCAGACGACACCAAGATTGCAAGATTTAGATACTTCTCCCACCTTTTATGCTCAATTATATGAAGCATTATCTGCGTGGTATACGGACAGGTATAGCACAGACAAAGCAAGAATTCCGGAAAAAGGATGCAATTGTAAAAGAACTTGCACTCTCTTAAGCAGCTATTTCCCTAACTACTGCAAATATGGATATGATACTTATATGAGTAGATAGAAAAACATCTGGCCTTTCAGATAACCCCAAAAAGTGCAAGATTTAGATAATTCGTAGACCTTTTATGCTTAAATACACGAAACATTCACTGTGCGAGTACTGGACCCGGTATAGCGCATAGTCAGAATTAATCAAAAATATCAAGCAGTCAGACAAGAACTGGCACTTCCTTTTGCAGATATTTCCCTAACTACTGCAAATATGGATATGAAACTTATACTAATGGATAGACGAACATGTGGCCTTTCAGATGACGCCACGATTGCAAGATTTAGATAATTCTCAGACCTTTTATGCTTGATTATTTGAAGCATTCTCTGCGCGGGATAAGGACCAGTATAGTGCAGACGAAAACAGAATTCCGCAAAAGTATCAAACAGTCAGACAAGAACAGGCACTTCCTTTGGCAGATATTTCCCTAACGACTACAAATATGCATGTGAAACTTATACAAACAGATAGGGAGACATGTGGCCTTTCAGATGACAGCAAGACTGGAAGATTTAGATAATTCTCAGACCTTTTATGCGTGATCATATGAAGCATTCTACGCGCGGGATGAGGACCAGTATTGCGCAGACGAAGCCAGAATTTCGCAAAAATATCTGGCAGTTCGACACAAACTTGCATTTCCTTTGGCAGATAATTCCCTAACTACTGCAAATATGGATATGAAACTTACACAAACAGATAGGGGAACATGTGGCCTCTCAGATGACAGCAAGATTGGAAGATTTAGAAAATGTTCAGACCTTTTATGCTCGAATATATGAAGCATTCTCTGCGCGCGATAAGTACCAGTATAGCGCAGACGAAGCCAGAATTCCGCAAAAATATCAGGCAGTTGGACAAGGACTTGCATTTCCTTTGGCAGATATTTCCTTTACAACTGCAAAGATGGATGTGAAACTTATATGAATGGATAGATAAACAAGTGGCCTTTCAGAAGACAACAGGATTGCAAGGTTTATATAATTCTCGGACCTTTTATGCTCGATTATATGAAGCACTCTCTGCAGGGGATAAGGACCAGGATAGCGCAGACGAAGCCAGAATTCCGCAAAAATATCAAATAGTCAGAAAAGAACTGGCACTTCCTTTGGTAGCTAATTCCACAACTACTGCAAATATGGATATGAAACGTATATGAACAGATAGGGGAACATGTGGCCTTTCAGATGACTCCAAGATTGTAAGATTTAGATAATTCTCAGACCTTCAATGCTCGAATACATGAAGCATTCTCTGCGCGGGATGAGGACTGGTATAGAAGAGACGAAACCAGAATTCCTGAAAAATATCAAACAGTCAGACAAGAACTGGCACTTCCTTTGGCAGATATTTCCCTAACTACCTTAAATATGGATATNTGTCTATCAAACCAAACACGTACACCGGAGCGTGGGTCTTGTTCTTTGCTTTTTGCTACATCTAAACCTTGAGCCTCAAGGCTTTTGAAAGACCTGCTCGTTTGTGTGATCAAATACCAGTAATATTGGCAAGGATGATAATAATAAATTGACACAAGTATATGTCTGACACCGGTCTACTTTGTGAGATTTATTTTTGTCTCAGATGCATTATGTGTCACTGATGAATAGGTTGTATTTTGGAGAGAAAAACAGCTGAAGCGGATAACTAAATATTCTATATGTGTATTGTGGCCTGAGAATGGGGCATAATTCTGGGTTCACTCCATTCGGGTACACTGATCAATTTTTGTATCTATTGATTTTGGGCATCATAATTTCCCTAGGGCCATAGAAAAATTCAGTTACCATGGATATGGCCTAAGCATGTGAAACCCCAAGATACGGACGCGTAGATGAGGACTTTAGGATCACCTAAGTTTGCAAAATAGTACATGAATTTACGTTGGTTGTGACGACATTGCCCTATTAGTTGATTTTACATCAAATCCAACCTAATTCCCCTTTTTGGAAGCAATCAACGGTGAGCTGAAGGAAACTGCAGTCACGTTGCGGTGAAATTATCAATAGAATATACTGCAATACCAAGTGATTACATGGACCAACAGATAACGCATACCAAACAGGTACCTCTCTGCTAGAACGACAAAATCAATGGGACCATGGGAAGCACATCTACTCTATACATGTACACAAGCCTTTATTACAATCTCATTTTCACATAAACATGTACATTGTACATTCACACGCGGATCTGACGTGACACTGACCCAAACTCCTTCAAATAGTTCAATCTATTGGACAAATGTCATGAACAACCATGTTTGTGGGAGGCCTCAACAACCTTCAGTTTGAATAACCCGAACCTTGTCACTGCTTTGCTGGGATATCCAAAAATGAGAAGTTGTCAAGCAATCCCATCAGCCCACAAAACGCAACACACCAATCTGAATGATCCCAAACTCCATACTTGTAGGTGATGAATATGCACTACACGACGGACATAACCTGAGAAGGAAACCCCAGTCTTGTTCCCAGGATGCAACACAGCAAGCAATGGCATATGTACATGTACATCTAATGGCCGCTGATCTGCATGGATGCCTCACACTGCCAACTGTCCTGGCACTGACAAAAACTTTGACAACATAAGTCTACATCTTCAAGCGTACTATTTTCTTGCTGCGACTGGCATCCATTTCGTTTGTGTGACTCGACAAAGACAGGTGTCTGAGCCATCAGCCCAAATCTGGGCCCCAGCCCCAAAACATCACATTTTTAAACAGATCCACTCAACAATGCAAGTGAAATTTTAAAAATCCCTGATCGAAAAATGCTTGCGATTTGTAGTCATAAAGTAACACAGAAAAACTTCAAAATGATTCACAATAATGTGAAAGTGTCCTTACATGTTTGGAAAAGAAAAAATTCTGGATGTACATGTACATAACAATAATTGGGGTTTATCTTTCAAATTTTTCCCATCCAACTAGACCAATCTTCAGTAATTTTAGAGTGAAAAGATGTCATTTAAAATTCACAAATTGAATAATTTGTTAAAAAATCGTTTACACAATTAACAGACACTGTCCCTTACAGAAGAGGACACAAGTGTTATTCAAAAGTCACCGCTGTCTTTAAAATGTTCTTTTGCTTCTTGCTGAGTGAACTAGATTCAAATACACTGTATTTGCACAGCTTACACACTACTAGAGTTGAAGGCCTAATATGCACAGTGGCTTTAGTCTGCTCCTTGTCCTGAATTGCAGAAACTTTCTACGAAAATATTGATCAACTAGCACATAAAATTCTGGGTCTGAAGTTTTGTGGCAGTGAGGACCGTCGCAAGTCTCCCAACCTCAAGTCTTCTGATTTGAAAGGGCCACATGCAATTGAGATTCTTTAGAAGGTAAGGAAGTGGTGTGTCGTTATTTGGCCTACAGGAGCCCCATGACCTTATCTTCAGGTAATCTCCACAGTTTTATGCAAATATAAATATCCATATTCATGAGCTAAATAGTGACTTCACAATGGGCTTTTGTAAATGTTGCATAATGCATGACAAGTATAAAATACAACGACCTACATTTAAGGTTATTTTCCTCACAGAAATTCCTTATACAATGTACGTGTAATGACAATAATATGGCTTAATGTCATCACGGCAATAGTACCCTAATGAGTCAGAAATTTAACCTTCCATTGTCTGAGACATTATCCAAGTAAAGCTGGAAAGTCTGAAAAGAGCTGTCAACACAACCAGAAAGCACAGAATAGCTTCATAAATATGGCTACAAATCAAATCATACTAGGGAACCAATAATCAGCACTAAACATAAAACAGCTGCAGGGCAGATACAGCCAGGACTATGTGGTGACTGTCGGTCTACGGCTGTTCTATGTCTGGAAGGCCTTGTAGAATAAGACCATCAAATTACAAAATGTACAGTCACAGATGCACACATTTTGGCTGCTATCATTGATACTGAGCGTTTCCGAAGGGGGGCGGAGCTTTGGGCCCAAGCTGGGAGGGATCTTCCATTTGGGGATTCACTGCAGACAGCAAGAAGGAAGAACAGGGTGTGATACATGGAAAGCTACAGGTGTTTAGAAAATTTTATTTGGTTTTGTCAAACAATAAATCTATGATTGTAAACTAACCTCAACCCAGGTGCCAACCCCTAACTTCTGTTTCTCAGAGGCCACAAGTTACAAAACTACCGTACCTGGTCTGAACTGGTCAGCAGACATTCTCGTCATCAAGATACCGATGCCTTCAATCATGGCCAATAAAATACCACCTGCACAAACCAACAGATCAGACATTGTTTCAGAGGGGTGCAATTTAGGACATCCAACCTGTTGCCGTTGTTACCACAACATGTTTCAACTTACATGGTCCATCATACACGGGTCTTGTTACAATGGATACAAGGCACAAACAAAAGCACTTCAAATGTACTTCAAGTGCATAAATTATGCGCATAAATTATGCCCCCACAAATACTACAGCATATGGTAATGTGTTTCACAGTTGTAAGTGGGATAAACAGTTTGGTAACAGCATCATCCCTGGGGATTAAACACCTTATTAAAGAGTACATTCAGCCATGAGTCCTGTATACTATATAGATACATATATGGCTGAAATTAAGGCATCCTAGTCAGGGGAGTCCAACCTCCTCCCCACGCTCATCCCTGGGGATTAAACACCTTATTGGAGAGTACATTTAGCCATGAGTCCTGTATACTATATAGATACATATATGGCTGAAATTAAGGCATCCTAGTCAGGGGAGTCCAACCTCCTCCCCACGCTCATCCCGGGGGATTGAACACCTTATTGGAGAGTACATTTAGCCATGAGTCCTGTGTACTATATCAGGCCAAAAAACTCTGCAAACTTAATTTGATAAACTTGGTAAAACAAGGGACCTCTTGGGACTCACCGATCATAGCTGAAGTTCCCATAGCAACAGCTCCATCTGCAAACGATTCAACAAAACTCTTACTCATTCATGCTCTCAAAAGGAATCACATTTTTCGGACCTTCTCTGGCTTGAAGGAGGGGGAGATTTGCCCCTCGCGACGAAACTGCGACAGCCACATGACCAATCTTTTTTAAATCTGGTAGGCATGTCAACACATTTGCGAGTACATCAGCGATGTTTGGGGCTCTTTCAGGGTTGACAGCACAAAGATTCAATGTTGGCACTTACTTCTTGCAGCCAAAACTGCCCCTGTCAACGCCCCACTTGTGATTGAGTTCCAAGGATCTTCCTTCTTGCGTATGTGAACCAGGGCACAGTCAAACGTGGAAAACAGTCCGCCCCATACTGCAAAATTGCCTGGTAAATACAAGCAAAGGTTCAGACAATGAGCAACTTGAGTATTCAAAGATGGCACAGTCATTTGAAAAAAAAAAGCACCTGACGTGACTGCAGTTTGAACATGTTTGGTGCGAGTGGGTCACGGCATCTCACCCATGGCGTGCTTCATTTTGAGCATATCCTCAAACTGTTCTACCAGTTGTCATTTATTTAACCATTAAGCCATGCAGATTTGCAAAGACCCGCATCTGAAACTCATCAACACTTTCTGTTCTTGATTCCATTTGCTCAGGCGTAGAACTGATCGTCTCAAAATACTGAAACTTTGTCTCTTTCTGAAAATGCTGTGGTGAATTCCTATCATCCACTCACCGGGCAGTTCAAATGAAACTTATGTCAGATTGTCACAAAATCAGACAATTTTTCTTTCTAAATGTCAGCTTAAATTTCCAAAGTAAAAATTTGAAGCCTTTAATTTTCTGATGACGTTTAAGCAGAGTAAATTGAGTTCTTAATCTTTTAACAAATCAGCGTGGAATACTCCACAGTCGTATCAAGTCAATTCATTTCACGAGTCCAGCTATCACTTACCCCCAACAATAGGTGCTTTGTGTTTGACTGCTAAGAAGCTGCCTACAAGCCTCTGTCTAAAACCCTGCAATGAAAACAACAGAAGAAATGCTTCACCTTGTTTGAAGGTCCTTAATTAATTAGTCAGGGAAAAGTTAAAGACAATAATCAGTTGTTTAGACTGTGTGCACTGTCCTCCACAAAACATTTCACTAACGAGTGCCAACGAACTTTAGTTGGGAGTCCTTGGGACAGGTCAGTGCAAGAAAATATTCCCTATTGGATCACCGCAATATTTAGAGAGCTACCATAACTGCTGAGGTTAAAAAGAGACACCTGCTAATTGTAAGATAAGAGGGGTTTTGGTGAAGGAAGGGGATTCTACATTTGGAGCAAGCAGGTTTGAAAAGTAGGGTAAACTCGCTGGTATTTATGACACTCAAAGATGGTGATGGTCAAATATAGAATTCTTTACTCAATATATCCAGCGCTATCAATTAGCCTGTTATCAACGACCAAAACTACCTATGAGCTCTTTTTTAATTAACAAGCCAAGACAACATGACATTTGTCTTCAAAAATGTCATGCTTCTCTTATGGATATCAACATAGTGGGTGGGCAGCCACTTACTTGGATGAATGCCAAGCCAGGGTTTCCCCTGGGGTACTGATATGTTTGAGGTGGTCAAACAAATTTGGCCAAAATTCTAGCGCAAAAAAAGAGCATGTTCAAAAGGCCTCAAATACATGGAAATTCTATACAGTCTCGTAGTGCATTTGCTCCATATTTCCCCTCTAAAATAAATTGACCTTGTATTCTGTGTCCCTCTTGACCATTCTGAATTATTTGAAACTGATGTTCTTCAAAATGTCTCAGTTATTTTGCTTCTCCCTCCCATCTTTGTCTATTTTAAGTTTGAAGTGGTAAAATTCAACAGAAAAGGCCTGAGGTGGTCATTAAAATCAGTGAGGTGGGCCGCCTCACAGTTGAACACGCAGGGGAAACCCTGTGACAGCCAGTCCTGTGATTAACAAATGACAACCGTCCACCTCACTCTATCTGTGGACCTTGCCAATACTCAGAAGCTGGGATGTGGAAAGAGTGATACAAGAAGAATACAAAAAATAATTCAAAATGTCTCCCTTTCTGAAGAGAATGTCTGTGGTCAGCCATACTCACAGCAGGTGCATTCCTAGCTCCCAGTATTGAGTGGACCACACCTCCACCGATGCAACCCATGGAGAAGGCACCACCGCAGTCGTCCACTATTCTCCATGGACTAATGGACAAATCAACCACAAGATAAAGTCAAAGGGCTATAACATCTTTATGACTGTAGCAGAGCTGTAGAGCTGTATTTTAATTGGTCGAATTGCATCTCGGTGACAGCGACCAACTTCAGTGCAATTCCTCCAATCCCAATGCAGCTTTCATAGGGGTTGAACAGAAAATAAACAGATTGAGATAGGAGCCTCATTGTAATTGGTCAAGCTGCTTTAATGCAATGATGACCTTACAACTTACTTGAGCATTTGCTGCGATCTACGGTGAGTTGCACG
This sequence comes from Acanthaster planci, assembly GCF_001949145.1. The sequence goes on from NW_019091518.1 coordinate 178,114, forward strand.
GTGTCAGTAAGCAAAAATGTTTCAAATTTCATCATATTTATCTGCTACAAGGTAAACGAACCCCTCCCAACATCCAACATCAAACCATATCAAGAAATCAATTGTGAATTCTTTGGGCATAAATATTCGTGACAGCAGAGACATTCCATACGATCAAAACAGCAAAACTTCAGTTTTACACCATGTAACACTGCTACCTGATCGGTTTGTAAAACTTGACAGGTCTGGAAGTATTGAGTCACCACACAGAGTGCCAACAACATCAAGCACAGAAAACCACAATTGTTTTCCCATGTACTGCATGATAATTTCCTGAGGAAAGTCTTCAAATTGAAGGTTGTGCAGAACATTTATATCATCTGAACACAACTGGTTAGTTATTTTGGAAGATTTTGCTGTTCCAAATTGATTTTGGTAGGGATGTTACACCTCAACTATGGTCTCTGTCCCAACTAAACTTGGGCCGGTATAGTTGGGACAGATGCTATAGTTGGGACGTAACATATACATGATGTAGACAACACTCGATGCCCCTGTGCACAAACCTATGAGACTTGTATGAAAAAATGAAGTGTTTTCTAAGTGCTTTGGAATTTTTTCAGCTAACTTTCAATTTTTAGGACATGTTATCAATTTCTGAGGGTTGCAATAACATTTAAGGGAAAATTAATGTTGTCCATATATGGAACTCTTTCCAAGCAAGTAAAAATCTTCAAATTCAATCGATTTTTCTCAAATTTACAGTAAAACCAAAAACGAATGGAAACTCTTCTTCAGTCCAGACATTACAGTTCTGTGCTCCTTTTGTCGATTTAAAAGTTCTTTTGGAGTTGTTGACCACGTTGACGGTAAATGATTTGTACATGTACAACCCGTCATGCCCGTGATCAGGTAATGCAAGAAAGAATGATGTAACACGAGTTACGACCACCAGTCATGCCGGTGCATCAATGTCAATCCACATTTTATGAATTACAAACACCAAAAATACCGACAGATACGTTGTTAATCAATCAAATCTTGCTGTGACAACTTACAATGTTTCTTCTCATTTACTTATGTGAGAAATTCATCCCTCTAGAGCATTTTTAAGGAAGTCTAAGTTTGACGAAAACTCACCATGGTTCACGTGCGTATTCTTCCATTTTGCGGATTGCTGATTATAGATTGTTTAGCGCCCTCAATGATTGGAATAAACTGCCGACTAATAATTATTGAGGGCGCTACAGAATGAGAAAGAGGGCGGTCCAAATTTAAATAAAGCAATGAAAGACGTATGCACGATTATGAGTCCTTGCTCATGATGTATGTAATGAATTTTAACTTACCGGCTGGGGAAGAATTGTTATATAGTCATTTTGGGATGATCATTCCTTGCGTGCTCCAAGTTTCAGTGTAGTAGTGCTTTTTAAAGCAAGGAACAAAAAAATGTTCACCGGCTGTTTGCGATTTTAGCTACTAGAGGGCGCTACTTGCAGAACTCAACTGGCGCGACTAGACTCGATTCGACAGGCGCGCCAAGTGATTTGATAACTAGTCTAAATGCTACAACGTGACGATTAAGTGTGTGTCGTGTCGTGCCACTCTGCCGCTGTACAGACTGGAAAAATTGTAACTATTGTTTCCTTTTAAGGTAGACATTGAAGAGTTTATGGCACTGACAGATCCATCTGACTGGCCTGGATCAATGCCTGATCTTCGGGTAAGTGCCTGACGGTAGGTCCTATGAATGATGTAGGAAAATTGATATGATCATGATAATGATGACATTTAATTTCATGTTTAATGATCATGTTCAGATATTGAAGATATTTGTTCGCGTAAATTAAAATGAAGACCACGACAAAGCACTAGCATTAATTCCGTACGTGAACGTGTAACTTGGGTCTACCCTACATTTAGGACATTCCTTTAGTGCAGTGCAGCGCCTAAGCAATGAACCTTAATGAATAAACATCTGGTCAGTCATGTCAGCGTTTACAAACCATGGCTGATCATGCTTGTCATGAGTTTCTTCTTTTGCCTTGACATTCCTTCATTCATGCCAGGTCAAGGAACTGAATAGACTGAATGTGTAAATTGGAGATTACTCTCTTCAGTTCACGTCTCAATTGATATTTTTCGTGTCATTTTTGTTTATAGACTATCGACAATCTGCTACGATGCTCCATCTGCTTTGAGTATTTGAATGTGGCCATGATTATACCATCATGCTCACATAACTGTAAGTAATGTATGTCAGAAATGAGGAAACCTCCCCAGGTCAGCCTGTTTATTCAAATTTCTCCTTGTCTAAATAGACAGGACACAAACATTGGCCCTGACTGCCTTCGCTCTCAGATAAGTAATTTCAGTTGCAGAGTTGGACTAATATGATCCTTGTCTCAGATTTATTCTTCATTCAGAAGCACCATTTAAGGTATGAGTAAAAAATAGAAAAGTTTCTCATTTGGATATGTTGGACATGTTGAGAAAAGGGAGATAAAGGCTGTTTTAATTTATTAACCTTAGCATATGTTTTTCAAGCTGGTGGTTAAATTTTCTGATCTCTTTTGCTGATTCTTTTGGGTAAAACTAATGAGTTTGTCATCCATTTAACTTATTATGAATTTGCAATTATAGAGCTTTCTTTATACAGGAGTGAGGTTAACTGATAATAGAAATAGCTCAAAACAGCTGAAAAAGGCATAAAGAAGCTGAACTGTAAAAATCTCCTATACTTTTGTACACAGCAAGTGAGGAAAAAAAGCTGAAATCCAAAACAAAAAAGCTGAAATCAGCTAAAAAGCTGAGGAATTCATTATGAATAAATGAACAGGCAGCACGCTCACAGTCTAACAGAATAAAGATAAAAGTAAAAGATAATTTTTTTTAAAAATGCAGAGAAGAAGGCAGTGGGCAAGCATCAAACACTGCTTCATTAGTTTATTTTCTTTGGCCACATTTTACAATTTTGGCCCAGATCCAGCTTTGTAAATTTTTCCTCTGTGCCGTTGTCTCGTGCAGACTGCTCACTATGCATCAGGAGGTACATGAAATACAAGAGGCAATGTCCGTCCTGCAACATCGAGGTCAGTGCCTCGGAACTCTGCAACAACAGAACCCTGGATGAATTGGTCAAGACGTTCATAGCCGTCAGGTGGGCAGAAAATTGGGAAAGGAATGGGCAAAAAGGCTTTGATGATTACATTTCAGCGTGTACCCAGCCTGTGCATTAGTCTGGTCAAATCTAGACTGACACCGAAAAGTGTAACTTAATCCCATCTGCACTCGTTGTCATTCAGGGCAATTTTGAATCTCACACTATGTAAGTTCATCGTACTTCATCCTGAGTTGATTGAAGTGAAATCCATTCATAGGATAATTAGCTCAATAAGGATTACGATAAATGTTGGCAAGAGTCCAGATTGCACTGAACATTAATAGCTGCGCTGCTGGAACATTGCTGCTGCAAACAAGTAAGGAAGTTGATAAGTTATGTCATCTGGAGAGCCTGGCATCCTTCTTGTCTGAAGAAGGAATTTGAGGTTACAGATGCTTAGAAGGATCTTAACACTTAGTATTTTGCCCCCTTATTTGTTTTTTTTGCTTTCTTTTTGTGTATGTATCAGACCGCACATTTTGAAGTTGTGTAAAAAGTCTGAAGCAGAGGAACAGGCTGGTTGCCCTCCTCCGGACGAGGAGAAGACATCAAAAAAGTCAGCCAGTCCTGTGCAAAAACAGGTAAAATCTTCATGGAAGAATTCATTCTATTCCATCATTGCATCAACAACTTTGAAAGTTATGGCTGATGTGTTGTTTGAAACTGAAGGATAATTTTCCATGGACTTTGGTATCATATCATTTCACTTCCTCAAAACAGCCAACTGAAACATTTTTTACTGGCATTTCTCACCATATTACAGCTTTCTGTCCCCAAATCGAGCCCAAAGAAATCTTCCTCGACCCTGACTGGTCATTTCACTGCTTTCAAGCCCTCCAAAACTGCCTCAGTCCGTGCCTCAGAACACTCCCTTGGACACACGTCTTCAGACATTGCGCATAGGTCAGATGTTACAATCAAGACTGACCAAGAAAGTGATTGGCTTCAGACACAGTCTTGCAACAGACACTCCACCCATTCACTGGTTGATCCAGACGACGGTGATGTCATTGACATCTCAGAGGACTTTGAGACAGTCCAGCCTACTGCATCGACTGGCAGTAGTCCAGCTGCTGGTCAGGCCACGCCCGTCCGTAGGCATACCACGCCCAGTAGTAGTCAGGCCATGCCCAGTGGCAGCCAGACCACACCCAGTGGCAGCCAGACCACGCCCAGTGGTAGCAGGGATAAAGGTACGTCCATATTTGGTTGACCTGTCATTCAAGGGTTGAATGCGATTCTTTTAACTTCAAAATTGCCAAAATACTACCAAAATTAAAATTATTTGAAGGGGGATCCAAAGTAACATGTTTTTATGGAAATTCTTCGTAATTCCTAAAAGCAGAAATTTTCAACCCTCTCCCCTCACAAAACAATCTGAAATGTTGGTTAGATGGAGGCAAGTGAAATTCCTGTTGTTTGGATATTTAGTCTTATTGGAAGTAGTGACAGAAGTGATCTAAAATTAACTTTCATTTTAACCCACCTGTTTTTCCTTTCAAGATTCAGGTGTTCATTTTAAGGAAAAGTGTGGCTTGAGAAAAGACAAAGCTTAGTAGTTTGAATATGTGTCCTCTTCCTTCTTTCGGAAATTGTCATGCCTAGGTTATTTTGAATATCATTAGATGTTTCCTGTGCCGACTGACACAGCTTTTGTTAGTTGTTTGTAACCTTTATAGCCACCTCGTTGTGAGTTTTCATATTTCCTCTTCTTTCTGAAGTGGAATGTCCGGTTTGTAGCGTACCAGTGCCCACCAAATACATTAACACCCATCTAGATGCTTGCTTGAGAAGGACCGAGCAACAAGAAACAAACAAGAGGTGAGTGCCCACTCAAACCTGAGGCATTTGTGTGAATTGCCATCGAACTCCCATCCTGGAGCTTGTGGCCTCAAAAATCCTGGGTTACATGAAGTGGACAAATAACCGTCCTCCAAACTCTTACAAGACTCCAGGATTTCTGAAAAATGCATTGTATAGGCGTGCTGACAAACTGTGTCGTCCTATTTCTGGTCAATGTATTTTAAACCTGTGAAAGAAAAAAGATTTACTGTAAACAGTCTATAGGGCACACTCACCGACCCATGGAATCCAGCAGACACTGGCCATTATCATGAGCAAAGACCGTGGCACCATGCACTGTATATGCATAGTAGGCACTCCGCCAAAGCTTCATATGTAGCAAAAAGCGTCAGAAAAATGAAGAGCCAACATGCAGTAGTGGATCGGAACAATTACTGAACGTGGCATGAGTGGTAACCATTATGCCATAGGATAGAGAATCAACTTTTTTTGTGTGGTAATGAGCCCTACTGTCAAGTTTACAGTAGGAATCTAATCTCGGTAATCAGTACTTGGATGTCTTTTAATCAGATCCTGCCAACACATTTCAACTTAATGGGAAAAATGAGTAGAGCAACAACGTCAGACTTCAGTATTTGTCATCTGTTTTGCTGTACTCGTGTCAGAAGAGTTATCGGAAAAGTGACTTCCTCTGTTTTACTCTTATTTGATCAGAGTGACCAAGAGAAAGCGAATACCTGCTATGGTGTGGAAGCTAGTGCCAGATAAAGACCTCAAGAAGAAGATGAGAGAGTATAACTTGTCTACCAAGGGAAAACGCCATGTGAGTAGCAGGAAGACCGAGACGATCAACATAGCGTCCTTGTTTATCTCCTTTGGGCAAGGATGTTGGAAGAATTCTTTACCAATCTGGTTGTCAAGACCACCTACAAGATCAGACACAAGACCAGGCACAATACAAGAGCATTCGTAAAACCAGTCTTACTTTACGGGTGAACATCGACGAAGGATTGCTTTTGTTGCAATTCATTTGAATAGCTTGTGACTTGAATTCAGACTGGAGGTCTTCTGCTGGTCTTGTGGGGTCTTGTGGTTGTCTTGTGGCAGTTTGAAGAGGTCTTGACTACAGCCAACATATGCTCAGACCATTTCATCGGGATTACAGTGTGTTTTAATTGGGACTAATTTTTGGTCCTACTGGGAATGAAATTAAGTGCAAGATGTTTGAATTCACGGCATTTGAATGGCCAGTTGACCCTGGTAAGCTCAGTGGTCAAGTGGTTGGATGTCGGCACTAGTGAGCAAGAGGTCATGGGTTCGAATCCACCCAAGTAAGCTTGCAGACTTGCTGACTGCAGTCAGTGCAACATGTTTATGAAATTAAGTTGCCAAAGGGCAAAATCCTAATATTTTGTTCCAAGGTAGAAGCATTTCCCTCAGATACAGTATTTAAACTCAGAACACTGAAGAGTTGAGTTCAAAATTCGGCACTCTAAAAGAATCAGCAAGTTAATGATGTAAGCAAATGCTGAGACATTATGTCTTTGTTAGTTTATGAATGATCTGGCCTGTCTGCCTTCTTGCAGGAGGTAATCAAGAGATTAGAGGAGTTTATACTGATGTACAATGCCCAGTGTGATGCGGTCAACCCTAAATCAGGTACAGCAAGCTAAAAACCAACTCCTCTCTGCTTCTAAACTGAATTGCTCGAAATTTGCTTTCTTTATTCTATTGGGTTTTCTTGCCAGTGCCAAAAACCTTTTAATAGCAAATTGAACAGTCTTGTTTCTTAGATCTTGTTCTTTTAAGACATGCTTTGGAGTGGAGAAACGCAAGTTGTAATAATTATCAAGAAGTGAGAACAGCTCAATGCATCTTAGTATTTGGCCGCAGGTCACGATAAGTTACTTTGTCCATTTACAAATCAGCTTGTTATCAGCAACTTCAGAATTCATTTCTCTCTCAAGAAATGACATAATTGCAGGCAGTGGGGAGTCAGCCTCCAAGAAAAAAGGACAAAGAGGGAAACTTTGAGCAGATTAATAGACACATTATGTAACCTTGGTAATGGCACCTGTCCCTGACTGATTGTTTCATGTCATCTTGTTTGTATTCCCAGCCGAGGAAATTGCCAGGGAAGTTGAGAGACTTGAGCAGCTCAAGAACCAACAACAACTCAATGACATGACAGTCAATGTAGGTTCCACTGTCGTGGCTTGTCTTTACTTCCAAATATCAGACTGCTAACATTGAGGCGTTTGCATTTTTGTGAAACAGATCTGGCGTAAGCATTCAATGCAGCGCTAAGATTTCCCTGTAACTGTTACACTTTTTACATAATGAATTACTAACATATTGTGTACCAGCTTTAAGTGTGAATAATAACCCTTCCTAACACAAATGTTTATCTCAAAATTTTTGCTTAGTTCTCTTTGCTTTATCACAGACTAGCTCCTTTTTCTGTTTACAATAATCAGGCCTTTCATGTTAAAACAAAGCTACACAGATATTATGTGATTTTTTTATATTTTTCAGAATCTGAAGGTAGAGAAAGGACAGACAGAAGAACAGATGCAGAAGGCACGGCAAGAATATTGTGAGTCTCCTTGACCTAGTGTGGAATATGATGTCAACATTATCTGGCCCTTCCAAACACCCCCCCCATAATTGTGCAACCTACGAGCAGCAACACTGGATTTGACTGCCCAGAATGCTACAAAGGCAACTTTATCCATCCCAGGAGGGTTCATATTTATACCAAATCTATCTATACCAGTTAGATGTTCTGGTGTATGCTTAAGGATTTATACAAAATGTAAAGTTTGGAAAGTCATACTTGGGTCAACTGCCCGCTCTTATGTGTTAGAAGTGGCATTCCAACTTTATAAGGTTGTTCTTACTTATCTGAATGAGCCATATTTCAAGTCTAGTGTTTCCAAAAGGGAGAGTGCTGATATGAGATTTTAAGAGTCACTATGAAGTATGGTTTGACTTGTTCTCTCCGTCCATTAAGTGTCAGCCAACAAGGATCAGTTCCGTGAGTTAGTCGCCGCTGCACGGGCACAGATGAACGCAGTCAAAAAGAAGTCCGGCAAAAAAGACACTGCTCAAGCCTCGACTTCCACCAAGACGTCTACCTCTGGTCTCAAAGAGGTTACGACCAAGAGCGGTCCAGCTTCCACTCTGGTTGAAAACTCGGCCATTCAAGAACTCGACGTTGTGGTCATCTTGGAGGATGAGGTCGAGAATAGGGGCGATGATAGCAGAACGTCAGAAGGCTCCGAAATCATAAATAATGATGGTGCAGAGTTGAACAGAACTGAATGTTTGTTCTCAGATGGAGAGGAGAATGAGCATGGAAGCAACGGGAGAATCAGCAACTGTGATACCGAAACGCCAGAGAATAATCCTTATGTCAAGCAAGGTGATTTCTCATCACATTATGAATTTAGAGCGTGTAAAATTGTAATTGTGTGTTAATACAAATAATTTATCAACACCACCATTTGCCTGTCTTTTGCCTAAATCCAACAACCTCTCCTATGCTAAAATCAACTCTTAGGTAAACTTTTCATATTTCTGTGGACTCGAGACCACCTCTTGCTATTCCGCATGGTGCCAGATATCACTGATATAAATATGCAGGTTTTCACAGTGGGTTGCTACACAGTTTGGGGTTTCTTTGTATCGTAGGAAAAAACATATCATGACTGAAAAACTTGCTGATTTTAGATTCTGATGTGGTGCTTGCTGAAGAGCCAAATAAAGTAGAGAGCAGCCATCCAATGAGTGGAGGCCTTTTGGATTCAGACACAGCAGCTGTCCACAATGGAATTGCTGAAGGTGCATTTTCTGGAGGTTTGGATTTAACAAGTAATCAGAGGCTTGTTTAGCACACTCTTGCTCAAAGTATTCACAGTGCTGTAGAGGCTTTGCGTGACAGTCATCTTATAGGACAGTTCTTTTGTTCAAAAGGTACGTACGAAAGACAATAGTGTATGATACAAGGGAACTGCCCTGCAAGATGGCTACCTTGCAAAGCTTCTTTAGTCAGGGTATAACAGTGCTAAACATCAAGGATGTGGAAAAAATGAAATATAAGGTTCAGAATTGTGAATATGGGATAACAGTTTATAAACGTCAAGCAAAAAGTCTTGAGACATTTTATGAACTGTTCAATCCAATGTGCTTAAGTTAGAGAAAATTTAATGTTTTCATGGGAGGCAGTCCCCAAGTTGAATTCTTTGCATTTTTTTTCCTTTGCACTTCCAGAGTCTGTTGAGCCATAGCTGTCAGACTGTTCAATAAGATTTTAATTGCAAGATGGCACCCCCGAAGTGAATGAACACTTAATTATCCAATTTCTGTGGGATTTCCTCATCAACAGTCTCAAACTTCTCTATCACTCTTGGTTTCTGGCATTCATAAATAACATTCTTTGAGAAAACTTACACTACCCGTTTCTGCCTTGCATTTTTTTGATGGTGACACAGATTTAGTAGCTGGTTTCTCTGGGTCTGGTATTCACCAGCAGTCTGACTGTAAAATTTTGGTTCCATCCTCGCCAAGCGTTGCATCAAAGGACGGGACAAATGAAAGTCAGTCGCAGAGCATATCAGCAAGGGAGGTAAGGCCACGTGAACTATCTGGCTGTGGATGGTAATTACACGCATCTATGGGAAGTGGCTTAAGGCAAAAAACCATGGCTTCCTTAGATACTTTCGCTGTTTCCGGTCGTAGCCTGGTATTTGACCACAGCTTGAGCTTTTCTGGGCTCTTTCTCACAATTCCTATTTTTTGTTCCGCTTGGCATAGTGGTTGGCATAGTGATTCTTTCCTCACCTTCCACCTCTGAGGGCTTGGGTTCGAATCCACATGTGGATTGGGTTTTCAGTCCCTACCTGATTCTGTGGGTTTTTCCCAGAATATTCCTCTAGGGTTTTCCCCCCATCTCTGAAAACTAACTGCTTCTCCTCTCTACAGGTTTCTTCAGGCTTGCAAGCTATAGTACCTAGGGTACTTTTAAGGAATCCTTGGTGTCATTACCAGAAATAAATCACAACTGACAATCATTTACTGAAAGTGTAGACTGCCATATTGATTGTTCCAAAAGTGTGTAAACCCAGACCACGGAAAACATTGTGGTGCCATGAATCAAAAGATTTTTCATCTGAGTGATGACTGTTAACTTTCTTTTGTGTCACCATCATTAGAACAAGAGTGAAACCTCTAGCCTGAGTAGTGACCCTGCGCCTGATTCTCAAGACCTTCTGTGTATTCCTGAAAGGTAGTGATGACCCCATCGATTTTGTGAACTTGTTGAATTCACAGCGTTAAATTCAGTCTGCCCTTGGTGGTTTATTAAAATGTGGCCACTGTTGTAAACATACACAAGAACTGGAATCATTTCAAAGTATGGGTCATTTCAAAATATCTGATGATCATTGTTGTAGTCAAGACCATCATAAGACCAGTTACAAGTAACTGGGTTCCGGGTTAACAGTGGCAAAGGAATACCTTTGTTGCAGCTCATTTGAAGAGCTTGTAACTTGAATTTAGACTGGAGGTCTTGTGATGGGTATTTCTTTTGATGGTCTCAACTTAAACACTACAGGCAATTTCAAACGAGCCCAAGCATGGACAAAAGTTAGTATTAAACGCTTCATTTTCAAGGAAAGAAAGACTGATAATAGGTAATTCCAGAAATTAGGGATCTAAAAGTGTGACATTTTCATGTCCCTGTTACATCTGACCTTTGTTATTTGACATGAAAATATCACGGGAATCGATTTCAAACTAGAACTCTTTGTTTGGCAGGGGATTTGCGTTAGTTCATCACTCTTGGAAATCAGAAAATGTGTTCTGAACTTACAAAATCGTATGTCAGATGTGACAGGGACACAAAAAAGAATGGACCCCTTATTTCTGGAATTACCCTAATACCATTCTTTCTGAAGCCCTCAAGATGAACTTGATGTGAAGAGATCACGAGAGTTCATCTCAACTTTTCTCTCTTTCGACAGCCCTTTGTCTGTCGTGGCTGAGACAAGGCGCCGTAAACGGAAGAAGCAAGACTGTGGTAGCAATGCCAGCGACAGCGGCAGCTCATTTGGAGACGGGGACACCGTGTTGAGACGTAGTAAGAGAGAAAGAAAGACTGTTAAGTAGGCGGATGTTTCAACAGGCACATTGTTTACACTCATGCCAGTGCCTAATGGCTTCGTACGTGAACTAACGAGGGCAGTCTGTGTAGTATAATAGGGGGGGGGCAAAGGGTGTGGTCAAAGGATTCATACATGCTGTTTATTAATGAACAATTGACTTAATGCTCACTTGGGAAGAGATTAGCCACACAGTGAGTGAAATGAGATTGGTTCCAAGTCTCTTTATTATGTTCTAGAATCAAAAGACAGTGCGAGCACCTGCCCAGAAGTAATGTGGACCATACTGGTTCACTTGCTCTCTCATCAGCTGGTAACCTACAAGAGTCATTGAGTACTAGGGACATGCTTTACTTGGCAGCAATGGCTTAAGTGTCACTACCAATCCCTGTGCAGGGAGTGTGCATTGTGAACGACACGTGCATTTATCATGAGAAAACCCAGACGCTCATTTTTTCCAACTTGAAAACATTATGCATGTCTTATGTGATCATGCCTCATTGTTTTCCTGCCCGTTATCAATTGAAGTGTCAACCTGTTCCTTGATTTTTGCATTCATCACATCTTCGTCATTTGATAAACGGTTTTCAATGCCTCATTTAATGCTATTTAAATATCATGTATGCTTCAGAAACAATTGAAATTTTAGGACGTTGAAATGGGCATTCACAAACAGCAACTAATTATTTCAAGGTTTATTTTATTCAATTTATTTCAAGGAAGATTTGGACCATTGTTCAATGATGATGTGTATGCCGTCTTTTATTTTGCTGTCAAAAAGAATTGTTTCCTGGTGCATATTTTGCTGATGCATGCTTTGCAAAGCAGTGGTAAAAAAAAGATGAACAATTTTACTTGTCCCCATTAGCTGTAATCTGCTCAAGGTGAGAACGGGACAGCATTGCTTTTGCGTGGCAATGACAGCATTTTCAGTGAAATCTCTGGTCATTTCTTGCAGCAACAAACTGATGGCATGAACAGGCCACATTGTGTTTACGAATAAAGAGCACTTTTATGAATAAATTTACAGTCATCTTTATTCATTGTAGGCTTTACATCATTAGATATGTCCTTTGTTATTCATAGAATATATCACAATAACCAGAAATGAAAATTAATCCTTACCAACCCAGATGAGAAAAATTAACATTATTTTGAGGTATTTTGTCTAGTTTGGACTGGAAGGACTGTACTTAAGAGCCTGGCATCATAATTTTGTCCCAAGGTAAAAAAAAAAGCATTATGTTACTGTAACACCCTTTGATTTGATATTTTTCACACTGCAAACTGCATGATCATTCGTATTCCTTCATGGTGCACCTTGCAAAGCTTTAAACATGATCAAATACAGATACCTTCCTGGCCAAAATGCCTGGAGACTTTCTGATAACAGCTCATCATACAATTATCCTGTAAAATGTATGTACAAACCACAATGTACATGAAGTGCATGTTAAGCTGCACATCAACAGGGCTTTTTGGGGGGGAGGGGTTAAAAATACCATACACTATTGTCTTTGTAAAATACAAAGCAAAGTAATATTTGAAAGAAGTCTTTGTCTGTGAATCTGCATTATTTACGGAAAGAAATTTCTGAGATTCGAAAACAGTTGACGGAAAACATCTACATGTACAACAAATTCAGTGTGAAGATCTAAATAATATTTTACATACATATATGCAGATTTAGGAAAAAGACAGCTGGAAAATGTGATTCAAAATACAAGCTTTGGGCCTACGTCCCTAGCATTTTTTCCAGAGGATGAAATACCCTAAACTTGGGAAAAACCGTGAAGTTTGTTTCGCCATGAGAAATTTTTAAGACCCTGTACCAATTGTCTACCTCAGAGGGAAGGTAAATGAAAATGCAATACTATGCTTGAATCGAGCAAGTTCCTACTTCTACTAGAAATAATATTTGGACAATCTGCTGTGTAGAACCATACTTTTACTTGGCAAAGACAGTCTTTTGATGGGAAATTCCCTCGCATACAGGTTAATTTGGATTTTGGTACAGGACACGCTGAGCACGCACGACCGATTTCTGTTGAAATGTAAGAGCTTAGTATGTGAGCCCAGCACCTTGTCGAAACAATTCCCACCAACCTGTGGAACGTTCTATGTACTGGATTACAATACTTCAACCCTGGAAACTTATAGAGTGGGGAATTTACTGTAATTCACTCAAAGTGAGTAATGTCTCAATGCACATTCAGTGCACACTTCAAAATAATGGCAATAGGAGCAGATCAGACCCAATGAATTAGACTCGGACATGTAACTAGGACTTTAACAAAAACAAGAAATTCAAATTTTTGCAAGACTTTGTAGAGTGTTTCTTCAATTTTCAATGGCATGAGTGCAAAATGAAAAAACCAAAGAAATGAGCTGATCCGAGCAAAAGTTCCATGCCTGTAGACAGCCTGCACTGAGTGTTCCCTACACATGCACCAGGTCAAAAACCTGTAGTTTCCATAAGAAAAGACTTTCCACTGCTGGGGACTGCATATTTGTGCATGCAGTGGGTCGATTTTTAAATGAAGATTTAATGTTGAGGTGACATGCAAAAGATTGGACTGCAGAAGAACCACATATCACTGTAGTACAGATGTTCACCTCTTGCATCCTTCAAATGTACGTGCACAGTTTCATAGAACCCTCTCAACAGAAGAACTTTACTGCCTAATTCCAAATGCCAAGATGACGACAGCATTGCTTTACTTGAAACATCGTCCCTTCACTGAAGGAGACATTGTCAGTGTTCAATGATATCGCTCTTGACGTACTCCACGCTTTTGGATGGGTCTGTCGGAAAATGCCTCTGGCACTGGGTCATCAATCTCTTCAGTGCCTGGAGGTAAAGAGATCACAGAATCCAAACGGAGCACTTGTCAAGCAAACATGATCACTCCCATGTGGGTCAGGCTACTTGAAACTGATGGCAAAAACACTGAAAAGACCTGGAAACTTTGACCGTTCCTGTACCATTTGGAATACTATCAAACACAGTACATTGCGAGAAGGCAATACATGAAACGAACATCAGATGTCTCATAGCAACAAGCTACTACCCATTAGCATGGTCAACAAGTTTTACAAATAGTAAAGACTGGTCGTCCTCGGCTATTTTTCTTTGGCAATAGCAAAGGTTACTGACTGACTCGACAAAGCTGTGAACATCCGCAGTGGACTGTTTCTAAAGATTCAAGACTTTGGGCAATATGTCGACATGCCTGAACTTGATGTGAACAAACTACACAGGATACACCTACCTGAATAAACTTTCTTTGCGTTTCATCATTAAGCACATCTGTGGTCAACGACTTAAGGAAAGAGAATGATAAAGATAATAGAAACTGACAGCAAAATTAAACAGTGTCTGCCGCCAAGTGTTGGAACAGCGGCAAGTCTAGCATGCCATCCAGTGTTCCGGCCACAATTAAAACTAGAAAACTCTCAGAACAGCTCCTACCATGCACTTGCCAAGTCCTAGCCACACCCTCCTATTTCAACAGATAAAACAGCAGGTGAAGAACAGCTTCAGTATTTCTCCATATCCATCTGAACCCCCCCCCCGGATTGATTAAAACAATTTCAAAGGATACGAGCCACGTTCTTGGAGAAGATCTTCTCTCTGCCTGTACGGGCATGGATTCCCACCATGGTCACTCCGATGGGCCAAGGGGCATTACCAATAGCCATCTGAAGGTACGTGTCACTGGCCTGGGAGGGAAAACATGACTGGGTCAGTTTTAAAATGATCTGCTTGACCACAAGCTCCGTCGGCATAAGAACAAACCTAATATTAATATAATATAATATAATATTTCACACACATGCATATACCTCCTTTCCACTGTGGAATATCACTACAACTGTAAATTCTTGCATTTTGTTTTTCAATGTAACCCTATAACAATTCTAACACACCTGTTGTAATTTTGAGTAAGTACAGAGTATGAGTTTGTTGTTAGGGGCTGTCTATGTCATGCTAATAAAGACAGTTCTCACCGCTGAGAGTGTTGTTAACCTGAAAATCACAGAGAAGCGATTGACAGGTGTTTGGCTGGGCAAATATGACATACCTTGACATAGTCTCTGTCCAGCATGTATCTGATAATGTTCACCAAGCTCTCCAGCAGGTCAGGAGCTAAAGACTGTAACACAAACATTGGGTAATGTTAGACCTTTTTCACAGAAGATTCATCCCTCAGTAAATACAGACTAGAGTGGAGTCTAGGCTTGCCAAGCACTACTGTTCTTGGGTTTACTTCAAAAGCATCTCCAAAGTCAGAACACACCTGTTCCCACTGGAATGCTCCTTTATGGAACTCGACAGTGAGTTTCCAATGCATATTGGCTGTGTTACTGGGAGTGTTCTAAATGGGTACAGGCCATTCCCAAGTAAAGCATTCGGGTTATACCTGTTGTTCCCTTGTTGTTCCCAGTAGGAAGTCAGGTAATGCTGAATTATACAAGCAATGTATTTTTTAATAACATTCCAACTTCTGGAGTGCTCTGGAGGCAATCCATACCGTATGTGTCTGCAACAAGATCTACTCAAATTCTGAATACATTAACCCCTTCGCGCTGGGAAGCGGCTAGAGCCACCGTAAAAATTGAGATCCTCAGCCCGCTTTTCAGCTATTATTCTCGACCCACGCTCGAGCGAACACAGTGAAAGAAGGCAGACCCTGGCTCTTGTATATATGGTGATTGGCCTTTGTGTGTAGCCCAGAAATGTAAAGACCGAATTTGCATCATAATCACCAGCTTCACAATAGTCCCCA
This sequence comes from Acanthaster planci, assembly GCF_001949145.1. The sequence goes on from NW_019091518.1 coordinate 194,010, forward strand.
CTTTGAAAGGAGGCAACGGGAATGTGGAAGCATGAGTAGAGCCGCATGCCACCAAACAATCAGCCTTTTCACTGCGTAATTCAAAGCGTGCAGAGCACGTAGGGCCACAAACCAAGAATTTGCGGTTTGGCAGGTGGCCTTCGTGGCCAAGCGAGGCTGGAATTCTTGGAGTTGGCTTTCGGAAAGAAATTCCCGTCGTTAAGGGGTTAATAAGAAAAAGACTCCTACATCTCAAGCAATATGCACTACCATTTGATTAGATTCTTCTGACCTGTTTCTTGAGCTTTCTAAGGAGCGGCTGGAGGTAGGCTTTTGTCTGACTGTAGGTGGCGCTCTCCAATTTGCCCCTGTTACTGCGCTTCACGTGTTCTTCTCGCCGGTTCAGCTCTTGGGCCCACATCTTCAGCAAGAACTGCAGATTACAACAAAATCACACTATGATAGAAGTCTCATTCCTAAATATCTCTACTCGACAGAGAGCTTGACAATGTACAGCAAGTCAATAACACAGCACGTCAACAATATGTATATATCTGACATAAATAAACGTGTAGGTGTAGCGTACTAAAAAATCCACATGTGGATGAACGACAATGGTTTTACTACATGTGAATTTACTTGAGAATTAGGTCTATCAAATTATAACGAGGGTAATATAGTAATGACCACTTCACTGTTTATTAAAAGAATAATCTTGGATTTGCTGTGACTAGGGTTAAATATTAAATGACACAATCTATATATGCAACAACAAAAACATGCTCTTAAAAGATATTTCATTCATCAGAAGAGTCAAGATTTTCTAAACTTCTAATTTACAACAAAGGGCAAAAATTTTACATAATTGTGTGTGTGTGTATGATATATACCAGGGAACAAGTCCTGTGCTTGTGTCAGCTTGGCCTGTGCATGCTCCGAAAAATATTTCTTAAACATCTACTGGGTGTTACGGTAGAAAAGCTGAAGTAATTAGCAGGAAATAACTTTAAGCGGTCCAGCGGTCAACTTCCTGAAAGCTGTCATGTCAAATTTTCTTCTTAGGGAGGGTTTAGGGGCTGCTAGTTATCAGACGCTGCACTCGCTGGGTTTATGTTGGGAGGGTAGGGAGGGCCCTAGATCGGAAAAACGATGATGGCTACAGACAACGCAAGGGCATCCAGGCACACTGATAAGAGTCTTTACTCAAGCACCAAATTAGTACTTGGAATAATTTCAATTTTTAACACCTCATCCACAGATTCTGTATCTTAATTAACTGGCCGAGAGCTGGTCACGCAGCATTTTTCTATTTTGGGCTGTGTTGCTGTGCATGACCACAAGAATCTGTAGTAACCAAAATACGATACTCACAGCAACCAATATTACATACACAAGACAACTGGTACTGTGTCCAAAACGCATACAGTCCAAAGTGCAAGTGCTACAGAACTGGGTTCATACACTTTGAGAAGAGGTTGTTTAGAAAAATTTTCAACAAATTTTGTATTCAAACAGAAACTTACTTTAATTGTATTTAGATTAAATTCAAATATTATTTCTTAACAACAGCAGAATCTAAGAGAGTGATATTACTCCCCAATCGGCGAAAAGAAAGACAGGTGGTTACAAGCGGATTCTTGCACGCGTTCTGCATGTACGCAACGACCATACATGCCGGAGTAAATTAGTTACGCGTACTCAGCGTGCTCTACGTCAAATGCACATATACTTGCGCGCCTCATGGCGTGCCTACGGGTGAGTACCCAAAAAAACCACGCCCTCTTTTGTTCCACTCAGAGCGGATAAAGCAAATATTGATTGTTTATCCAGTGCATATTTCTATTCACTTTTTTATGCAAGAGATGAATTATTGCTGGAAATGTTTGTGGTATTCCATATCTCAGATTTACTGATAAAATTTGAAATGTTCCCAGTGCAAAGTATTCCAAAACCCTTCAGCAACAAATCACATGTTACACACAAAGGGAAGGCGACATCATATGGTGGCTGTCAATACCTTGATGAACCACGTGATAACTCTGCCGTCCAGCTGTTCATCTCCTTGCCCCATCCCGGCCGACATCTCGATGATGTCATCGATGGTGGAGCCGTCATCCTCGTACTTGATGTCGTAGGCCCTGTTGGGGACGTCCTCCCCCTGCAGCTTTACCATTTCCTCCAGGTACTGCTGGTCCACTTTGTCCATCGCCTCCTTGAAGTCATTCCTCAAACCCTGTAGGAGTGGAGACGGGCAAATACGAGGAGGAACTTGAGACTGGTCCCAACAGGATTAGCAGTACATGCATGTAGTAGCCAGCAGGAGTATCCACTCTTGTGTGATATTCAGAGCTGGGCGAAAGCTTAGGTTCACATAGTATCCAGCAGTACAGCTAGAAGTTTTCCATGTGGTGACGCATTAGACAACAACTGATTCTTTTCAAACTTGATACATGTGTCCCTGTTTAGAACACGCCATGCCCAGCAATCCCGAGTCTTCATATCTTCCAATTTTAATCTTCCTCACCCATCCTCAGAGGGGGTGTAGGAATAAATACGGGTATTTTTTTTCTAGAAAATTGAAATACTTTTTTCCTTCCTCTTGTCACTTTTCTCTTGATTTTTCTTAAGTAGTCATTTGTAATTCAACTACCCAATCCCACAGTTTTGCCATGACACTGATGACGTACAACCACGTGCCCACAGCAGAAAGGCAAAGAACCAGGCCCCTAAGTTATTAAGATAGGAATGATGAGAATGAATATTTAATTTTTTCCAGTTCTTATTAGCACTGACTCTGACACTTTTGTCAAATTTGACAATCTAACCTTGTTGATTTCAGGTGCCAACATTTCATAACGACGTAGCCGGAAGAATGCCTCGGCGTCTGTCTCGCCAAACAATCTGATCGGTTCCTGCCTCTCCCTCAGCCGTTTGATGACCTGGCGATCACAAGACAAAAAAGTCAGCTTTGTAAGTCAGTCAGATCTCCACCCGATTACCCAACAGGAGTGTAGTCATGCAATACAGCGTGCTTTTTCCACTGCCAAGTACTGAGCTGTTTGTTGTGAACACAGAAGAGATATTGACTGTACACAGCAAGTGAATTTATTGATGGGACTTGGGGTGTGGATAACACACATGTACATGTAAACAATACTTTAAAATGAAGCATCAGTAAAGAAGAACTGAAAAATGCTCAGCACGTACTGGGGAAGTTATTTTTGTCTTAGAGTCTTATTTTTTTTTATTATTTATTCACACTCTCTCTTTTCTTTTGGTATTTTCTGTTCAATGTCTTTGTCATTCAGGTTTATCCCCATCCAAACACCCTACTAACTGGTGGTTGAGTACTCAACGACAACCCTGCTGCCTGAGCCACAGTATGGGGATGTACTATTCCTGTCAACGGGGGACTGATACGAAACCGCCTGAGGCTATCTACGTCGATGGACACAGCCATCATCTGCGGCATTACATTTAAACAAGACACAAAAAGTGACTTTAGCTCCCCAAATTCTTGATCTTACTGAAACATACTGCAGGTGAATGTGATCAGGGCGCTGTATAAGAACTACAGGAGCTTCTGAATATCGTATTCTTAAAATAAAAGTGACGAGGGCAGAATAGTTCCAGCCTAATTTTCTGATTCACCAATTATAAGATCAACATATCAGTCAGTATACATGTACACCGTACTGAGTATTCCGTGGTTTCAGTTTCCACAATTCATTTTCCAGATTACAAACAAATGTCAGCATCTTCTTCTCACCTCCTGTCTTGACAAAGTCACCAGATTGGGATCCATTGTCTCTGTGGATTCTCTCCGTTTACTTTCTTCTTTTGTCTCCTTTGAATGAGTACTGTCATCCTAAGCAAAAAAAAAACACCAGTCCAAAATTTAAAAAAAATATCCAAAATAAGTACATTCATTTGTTTTTTGTCTTAACTTTAAACATCAAAATATTTAAAGGACCTGACGTTTCAGTCCTGACCAAATCATTCTCGTGAAAAAGCCCTCTAGCTTTTTGAATTCATACATTTTAGGTCACTGTTGCCAACTGAACAGTTGGCAGCAGTTTTTGTATTTTTACAATTTTGAATTTTAACAAGACTCATCGATGGTCGATACAATGTTTACTTAAACAAGAAACTAACCTGTTGGTCAGTATCTTGAAATATACTGACAATATGAAAGCGTATTTTTTTATTAAATTTTACAGTCCTTTCAGATAATGAAAGTTTATGGCATACGAACAATTGACACAAACCTTTCGGTGTTTTTTCCAATATTCTTCCTCCTGTCGTTTGATCAAGTCTTCCCGTTTGAAAAATTTCTTGCCTGACTCCTGGCAAACAGCAAACAAACCCAGTGCATTATTATGTATTTATACTGAGTCTGTAGGCAAACTACCAGCTGATACCAATGAGGCTTGGACAACTCTTGAGCTAGAATCAAATGAAGCAAACTGGAATTGTGAAAAGCACAAGTCCAAGGCCCAATTTCACAATGCTACTAATACTGTTAAGCAATTTTTTTATAACCCAGCACAAAAATTTGGGGAAGAGTTCCATATATACGGACACCAGTAATTATTCCTTACAGTGACCTATTAGCCATCAGAAAGCAAAAACATGTCCAGAAAAATTCAATTTAGGAGGGACAAAAACCAAATTGTTTACTAAGAAAAAAACTAAGGATTTTTCAGACCAGTCTCATAGGGCTTGTGCACAGGGTGACAAGCGATGTCCATACATGTACATGTATATGGAACTCTTTCCAAAATTTGCTTAACGTTATTAAAAAGTGTATACATTTCACAATGACCATGTCATTGTTGCTGTGCTTAACACAGAAATTGCATGGACATGATGGGTGCGCATAACAGGTCATGCTGGTAGACAGAGATGTCCATTGTTCATGTTGTTGCATCATTATTTAAGCATTTTTTTCCTCTGCGGTTAGCGTACTGCGCTGTTTGCTGTATTTACTGCTTACAGTCTATAAAATACGCTATGTACCATGATGTACCATGTACATAAATGTACGTGTACTTGAAGCCTCTGTTTAACAGAGGTTGTCGGCTTAGCAGAGCCATGAAATTGGGCCAAGGGCCTTAGCAAGCCTTGGGCACTAGTCCCTATCACATCCCACATCACCTCAGTCAAACCCATGCGCAAATTATGGGTAGGCAAATCCCACCAGACAGTACATGTACGTATTAGCAAAGGAGATGGTTACTCATTCATCAGTCCTGGGACCAAACCACAGTTTAGTGACAACGCCAGACAACATGTATGCAAATGCTGCAAAACATTTTATCCTCCAAATGAGGAAAAGGCGAGTTTTCTACAGTTAGCAACCTAGCAGATAGTTTATCCCGTAAGTAGTGAACATACTAGTGCAATTTCAGCTCATAAAATGAAGTGGATGCCCACAGGTATACCACAGAATGTTTTTTCGAAAGAATTCCTATGCATCCTTCTGGGGACACTGCCCAGTATACAACAGAGGAGATTTACACATGCAAGACGTGCAACAGAATACGTCGGCGCGAGCGTGCAGCCTTTGAAATACGCATGCGACATGCTGAGCCTACAGGTATGTAGGCTAGGACGGGTTGTCGGACAACTCGACTGTCGAGACAACTCAACCATTTGCCAAGTCGTCTGTTAGGACAACTCCACTTTGACAGAGAGACAACTCGACCAGTGCTCGATCTTCACATAATACAGTCATTTCCCAGTTCAAGATCGCGAAAAATTGTTCAGTCAGATTGCAACTCTACAAAAATCCTTGAATTCCAGTGAAATGTGGTCACCGTCCACCTTGTGTGATAGAGATACCACGGTTACCACCAAATCTGTTTCAAATTTTAAACTTTTAATTCGGACGTAGAGGATCGATGAAAGTGGTGACACTTTTTCTCATTCTAGATGCAAGGCTGCAAGATCCGATCGATTGATTGCGCAAAGATTGACTTAATACCGCCACCATGTACCTCAGAAATTAGGCTTGTCTATCTGCAACATGAAATTCTATCCCATCGTTAAGGCCATGTATCCTCCATGGTATTTCACACCGTGGCCTCAGCAGATGACTGGGCTGAGCGGACAGTGTCCAACGGACGACTTGTCTCAACGGACGACTTGTCTCAACGGTCGACTTGTCTCTCCCTTTTATGCACGGATGGTCGAGTTGTCTCAACGGTCGAGTTGTCCAAAGTCGAGTTGGCAAACGGTCGAGTTGTCCAGACCCCCTAGGATGTGACCTGTGCATAACTTGCGGACAGCGCAGTGAATACAACCCAACATGCCCAAAGTGATTGCATTTTTGCCACTCAAAGCAATGTAAAATGCATTTGTTTTCACCATGCACTGACCCGACATGCCCAAGGCCGAGATCAAGCAAAGTCGTGTCCGCGAATATTCATCCTGAATACTAAAGAATAGCCAGTCAGTGTCATTTTCATATTAGGGGGTCTTTACTACACAACCACAGAGACATGACAGAGGATGCAGACGAAGCTCATGGAGTCGAGGGTGATGTAGTAGGAACGTCGCTAGATTGTCATGATCGTAGTTTGGTTTAATAATGGCCACTGGCACTGCATAATCATGATAATGTCATTATCATGATTATTAATGACGTAGCCTGCGCGTAGATATGTACATCATGTAATGATGTACAGCCCATGCATGGCAGGTAGATTACACGTTGTGCACGTACATGTACAGTACGTTGCGTGTATGTACGCGCTGAAAACATGCTGAAAGCTCATGGCAATTTCTGCTTACAGGAGCAACGACCTTGCTCGCTTCCAGTTGTTTCCTCTTCTTGGCAATCTCGGCTTTAAGTAAATCCATTTTGGTCGAAGTTGGAGTTCCTCAGAGTTGTGGAAATAACATTTTGATGAATGAATAACTCCACAAGAGTGCCACCATGCAGACGACAATGACAAGAATAACGAAGTGCGTAAATTAGTCTAAGCCCCTTGCGAGCTGTTTCCGTTTACGTATCACCCACGATTTAATGTTTTGAGGCGGTTGACAGACCCACTGTAGTATGGTATCTCCATGCAATAAATAACCACTGAGTGAAGGTCCGTTTGGACGTCTGGATTAAAGACGGGCCAGAATAAAAACAAGGTAAAGTGAAAACGTGCAAGAGGAGTCCTTGCTTGCAGCGTGACGTACGTAAAACCCTTTTTTGAGCATTTTTATTTTTTTCAACAGTTTCTGTTATAAATTTATTGATAGCAGAGATTACGATATTGATTTCACAGGCAGGTTCTAGGGTTTGCTAGGTCATTGCCGGTTGGCTGGAGAGTTGTTCAGCGCAATCTACCCACCGAATGGATGATCGCGCGAACCAGCCAGCTAAGGTCACTGATCGCGATCCAGATGGCCAGATATGTGTGAACAAACAGGCGTCATGTTGACTCAGTCAGTTGGCTACCGAGTCCGCCTCCTACTTCTACTTTTTGCACTAGGTATACGTTTATTTCCTCCAGAGTTAATTATGGATCTTACGTGAGTGGGGAATAGTTCCCATGGTTCCACGTGCGGAAAGCACTAATTTTCCCTTAACACTAATAATAACAGCCATGAGAAAGTGATAACATGTCCTATAAAAAAGTGAAATTTAGCCAAGAAAATTCTGAAGCATTTACTTTGAAAACGCTTAGGTTTTTTCAGACATGTCTCACGTTTGTGCGTAGGGCCATCAAGTGTTGTCCCTTTTCCCAACTCTGGACATGCTGGATAGAACACAATAAATTTGCTCAAGATTCAAGGCACTGAGAGAGCTACATGTACATGTACGGTAGCCAAGGTTGGACGTTGTCTTTATGTACACTATGACTGACATCCAGGTAGTCCTACAATGCAAAGTTTTTCAACATATTTTCTCACATTTTTTCCTGGCAAAGACAGCTCGAATGACCTTCACAAGTGCCTTGTATTCCAAATTCCATAAACACTTTGTTAAATTACAAAATACATCCGCGGACAACGTATTTTGTAGGAAATTTTGCAACTTCAAAGTACATACATGTATGTTGGGCACGATCAGTCGATCAGCATGACCGCTCAATCGCATGGCACTATCAGCATCAGTTGAGCGTGTATGAAATCCCTGACTTCACTTCCCTTTTTTGAAACCAAGAATTAGAAACAAGTCAATTGACTGATGGCAGAATCGACAAATCATGCATTCAGATTGACTAATTAATCATGCAAAGATCAAGTGATTGCACAGATCAAGTCATCACATTCAATATACATGTACACTTTGTTAAAATAAGGCCATGAGAATTTAGAGTACATGTAGTATGTCCATCATGTACAGTATACAGTGTACCGATACATGTAGTTATGCACATGTACACGTCACGGTCGTATCATTTGGGTACAAATTGGGAGACGCACATTTAAATGTTTGTGTGAGTTGATACTGTACAATTGCTTGTTACATCTTCACCCTATAGATATTTGTGCTCATACATGTACATGTACAATTATGCCTCTGCCTGTCTTGGATAACACTATCCCATATCCTGGTTCATTTTGCATACTTGGCTACCTTCCAAACTCCTTATCAACCACTGCCTAGTTTATTGAGTTTAGCTGTTGAGTGCAGTTTTAGCCAGTCTTTATGGAAACCAGATGGGCCTTGATTTAAGACATGTGTCAGGGAGATAGGGGTTATTTGGAACACTTAGTTAGGCTATTGGGATGATCCAATAGCCCATCTCCTCTCTGGTCAAATAGTGGGAGGGGATACAGTTATGTACCCTATCACCCCATGATTTACATGTATGCCCCAACTGATGTTGTAAATGTTCATCTGCAGCCAGTCACTGTAATAAGTTTTTCCAGGGTTCCAGGGAGTAAATTTCTAACAGTAGCCAAATTTCTGGTGAAATGCATGTTCTGCTTAGCCTTTTATTATATTATATAATATATTATATTGTATGATATTTATTTATTGGATATTATTTTCACAGGATTATAGGTGCAGTTCTTTGATTTACCGCTGGGGCCTTTTTTTTTTGTTCACAATCAAATTACTCAGAATCTATGGTTTTGATCATTTTAGGACAGCCTGTGGCTTTTGATATCTCATCCCAGTTTCGCCCAAATTTGCCAACTTCCTTACTCTCCTAGCTGCCAAGTCTAAACTGTCTCTAGTCTACAGTTAAGAACCGGGAACTCTGGGGAGGCATATTAACGTCATGCATTGCTCAGATAAGAGCCATCCCTTGTTGGGTTTCGTGGCATCATACCCTACTGTACATTGTAGCTTGGTCCACAGACGTTTCAACTACAGTTGTATCTGCAGTACTGTTCAACTGTACAACAAAGCCTGCCGCTACTTTAGTTCTTTGTGTCTAAAACCTACTTGTACGTTGGCACTATTTATCAGTTATACACATTATAAAAATAGTTTCTGTATTTACGTGCGGTCACAACTTAACCTAATTAAATTGACAAGTTGCTTCTTTCTTGCTTGCAGTAAAGGTAAGTGAAACATCGATGATTCAAGATTTTCAAAGCTGCCATGAAACTTGTCAAGCAGCCCAAGTGGCTTTTTTCTCAAAGGTACCAGGTGTTCGTGCCCCTTGGAGTGAAGGATAGTTGCCTGTCTGGTGTCTGCGCTTAGATTTTCCCCTCAACCGGCCCTAATGCAAGCGAGGCCACAGTTTCATGGCCCTTGGTTTTTGCTTCTTTGCAGGCAGAAGAAATAACACCCTTCTACTAGGATGTGAATCCGCAGAGTCTGTTCTGGTTGGGAGATGGTGCATCACTTGGGCATGCTTGGCTGGCTCATTGAAGTACATATAACTGGACAAAAACTGATGAGCCATACACCTGCCAGAGCGCATTGCTAGTCACGATGCTTACATTTTGTGGGAAACAACCTGCAGTTTTTGCAAGAGAGCACGGAGAACTATGTTACATGTAGCCAAGTGTGTTGTGTGAAGCTATATGTTCATGTGTACACATGCATACATTGGGTCAACTGCTACATTTGAATGTACATGTAAGTATCCTTTATATGCAAATTCTGTGGGCCTATTAACATTTTTCTTTAGTCTAGAGTGATATTACAAAACTGAATAGCAGGTCAGCTGTTTGCATAGTGAATAGCAAATAGAGAACATGTTAATCAAAACTACATGTACATGTACATGTATGTTTGTCCGTTGCCATACAGCTTGTAAATGATGACAGTGTAGACACTAGTGATACTTCGAAGAATTCATGAATTCATACCGATAGGTTTTTAACAAACCAATAGATTGTGGTTTTTCCAAAAAAAATTCAATACCCAGATGCTCCAAAAATTCTGAATTGATTTTGGTAAGTTTGAAACGTTGGCCTGTACCCCTATAGTTTCCCATCCCTTTTCCCGGTTGTTTACTGCATCGTATGTATGTCATCTCTTCCTTTCTTTATTACCCTATTTCCTGTCCTTAATTTGTTCACGTCCTTGGATACCTTACCCTGAGCAGAGACGCTGCGCCCTTACCCACGTCCTTCGTGGTCTTCCCGCTCCCAGCATGTATGCATGTGTATGATAGCACTGTGCTGTTAGGGGGCAGGTTTTAGCCTCCAATATGCCCGCCCTTTTCCTGTGATCATCTCCTGCCTTTTTTTTAACCAGTGCTACTCACTGCGTTCATCCCAAAATGAACACTCATGATGGATTTGGTGTAAATAAGGTTAAAATAACGTCGTCGAAAATTCTGGCGGAAATTTTTCCTCCCCTCCCTCAGACCCGGCCCCACCTTTCTCCCCCATTCTTGGTGACCACCAGTCACACCTTTTTGGGATCGCCTTTACTCTCTTTTTCATCAGGCTCGTAAAAAAGCGCAGCACACAGGTATGCTATAAAAGCACATTTTGGTGTGATGCTACCAATTAACGTCATGACAAAATGAGATTAAAAGCCATGTGGTGCCACGCATTCTGTCAACTTGGTGCCTATAAAAACTCCCTGTCACGTTCCCTGCCTATGTGGCCATTAAAATGGGCACCTGTAAATTCCAGTCAGTTTATTTTCAGTGCCTGAATTTAGTGCACCTTTGCCTCATGTTGTAAGTGAATTACTGTAGCAGCCGGACACAAATTGTGCTAAATAATTTTGTCAGCGGCTGGGCTAATGATGAAGTATGTGGTTGGCATGCCTAGCCCCACCTCATTGACATGCCTTAGAAGATGTACAGGATTTACTGTGTGCCTGTCGACAGTGAACAGGATACTGTAGATACATGTACATGTGCGGGTGCCTGTGGTCGCAATGTCTCACCTGGAATAGCTACACATTTGTAAAGACATTTGTGCAGGGATGATTTACACGTACTGTATATTAGTCATGTGGTCCGTGTTCTTGAGAGGTGTTGAGGAAGAAATCAAGCATAAGGCAGATCTAGTAAAGAAATATTGAAATGTCAAGATTTACATTCACTGTAGCCTGTGTAAGTCCAAATCCGTCTACAATTTATATTCTGGTGGTTTTATGATTTGTACATGCACTCCAGTTGGTGGGCAATCAATTTGCATCAGTTTTTAACTCCGAAGTGTAAATTTTCCATTTTTTTATCGAGATGTGGACACGTGCACATTTACAGAAGGTGATAATGTTAAAACTAGATAACATCAGGGAAGATAATTATTAATTAATGTTTCTTTTTCTGTCAAACAGCCAAAAGGTTACTGGTACGTTACAATTAAATGGCTGGTGATAGAGTGTGCAAGTAATTGAAATGAAAAGAAATTTCTTTATCTTGGCTAAGATGTCTGAGTTCCGAAAAAATTAGTTGATTTGAAATGTTGAGGGGCTAAACTTGGAGGTAGAAGTACGTACTGTAAAAGATGGCAGTGACCTTTTTAAAACAATACATCTTCATGCTTCTAAACCAACATGTACATGTACTGTAAGGTTATTTTCTTGTCAGAAAATGGTTTGTGAAAAGTGTTAATTCTCTATTTTATTACATGTACCACCAGAATTATGAACAGTGCCCTCTGTTGTCAGCCATGCCAGCCAGGCCAGGCCACATCACTGCAGCGGTGGTGGTGACATTGTTAGCATTGCTGCTGGTTGCGCCTACCTCCTCGACCAGGGACCGCCACCAACGTCGTCACACGCTCAGGGTGGCGACATACAACATATGGAACGTCATGTTCAACTGGGAGGTCAGGAAACATCACATTGCAGCCTTGGTATGTACACACCCTTTGAATCGAGTGGCCGGGCTGTTTTGCGGTTTCCGTTCCGACATTCCTGGCGGAATCCCTCACTCCTTCTCTCTGCCTTCACTTCCATTTGTTGTTTGGGAGAGCAATTAATATTGCCAAGAGGTTTAATGACAAATCGGAATGTAGGGGTGGATGTGATAGCACATGTGCTTGACCTGGATACCAAGTTGAAGACAAATAATCGGAGATCTGAAATCAATGAGTACCCTGGGATAGCGATTGGGTGAATTTTTTTTCTCTGTACTGTCTCTAAGGGGGCCCATGGCTCATTTCCCTGCAAAAGTGTACCGACTTGCTCTGTTTCTGTCTACCTCCAAATTTGTCAATACATGTAAGGCACCGGAGGAAATGCAATTGTGTACATACATGTACATGGTACACTGGCGTGCCCCTTTGGAATTACGTGCATGTATGTCCATGTACTGGTTGTGGCTCATGTTTTAAGCTAGCCTTCATTTAGGTGACTTTAAAGGATTTTTTGGCCCAGTCTGGCAATAGAAAAGACACTTTGGTCTACATTTATGTTCATGTTTTTAATATCTCATAACCAATATCTGAGCAGAAATACCGGTACATAAGTTGATGTCTCTTGATCATACTGGGAATTTCTTAATCAAAATTGATTTTCAAGGAGGGCGTATAGAACACATGTATGGACTACTTCACACAATTGTCCCAGCTGATGTATGCTCAGATATGGTTTGAAGGTCTGCACCATGTACATGTATACATCTCTTTTGCGAGTGGGGTTTTGAAAAAAAAAAAGGGGGGGATTCCATCCTGCACACCATATGCTCTACCGCCGTCAGGAGGCTTACACAAAACCCACCATTGTTGTTCCCCCTTTGCAAAAACCAGTTTGAATCACTCGTGCCATTTTGTGTAGTACAGGATTCAGAGGGACTTTCACAGGGCACTTTGCCTAGCTGTAGAGGTCCCTTGATCCTGCTTCTTAATTCATGACGTTTCTTTCTGGATTTAAGCAGAAAAAAAGTCCCACTGCCAGTACCTAAATTTGGCACTTCTCGGTATTGGTGCTTTTCTCTGGTGTGTAAATATTAGTATTGGGTAGGGGTGTACATGTACCTTTGGGGCATTTTTTCGTAAGGCAGGGATCGGAGGTGAGGAATGTTATTAGATTATCCACCTAAACCCCCTTTTGCTTTTCTTCCAAATTGGCACAAGGGCTGCTAGACGTAAGTAGACAATGTTACCCGCAAATTGTGCCGTGGACGCTGAAGAAAATCTGAGAATAAGTCAATAGTAATATGCGTCGCACAGCATTTTGGCTGTAAACCATGTTTTACAGAGCAAATTTGTCCAGCGTCGCGGCACAGTTCCGTATTTGCTCACTACAAGCTCCCTGAAATTGGTCTGTATAGTCAACATGCGGTGCATGCGTGATGAGCAATGCAGTCAATTTCAATGGGTTCTTTTTCCTTGATGCTCAGTGTACACCATCACAAACACAAGTTTGGATAACCATCCTCAGTTGAATGAGATCCAATTTTTATTCTCAAAAATAGTAGAGATTTTACAGCATCTTCAAAAAAACAGATAATTTTAATGACGGCCCTTTGGAATTGTTATTTTTTTTGGCACTGATCCTGAGCAGTGTTTTTCAGTGAGTGTGTTTGCTGTCAAGCAGATAACCTTTCAAGTTCACTGTCACCCTCATCCAAACCAGGACTGCAGTAAAAGCAAAGCATTCTTACGCAAACCATCTGCCGGTGTTTATCTATGTGTCGGTATGTCCCAGGCTGTTGACAGGCCTGGGGATTGTGCTGGTCGGAAGCTCCTGGGTGACTTTGGCAAGATGCAGTACTCTGTTCATGACATGTGGGAAATAATTTTCCTCAACGAAGCACTCACGCACACACATTAAAGAAAACAAATGTAGCCTGAATTCAAAGGCTAGTGTAGATTGTGGTTTGCAAACAGAAGTTACACAATGTACTAAATGTATATACCCCTAACCCCCTAGGGACCATTGAAATCCTGCACAACCTTGTTGGGTTCAGCATGGTTAGGGCCCTAATCCCCATAGGGACCATTGAAATCCTGCATAGCCTTGTTGGATTCAGCATGGTTAGGGTTAAAGGGAAGTGGGAAACCATGTCAGTTTTTTCAAGGAGGTACGTTTTTATCAAATTGTAATATGCATCAATAAATTTATTTCTTGTTTATTACATTTCTTATTTCTTTCATTTCATGAAGTTTAACCCAATCCTTCAGTTACCGGTATGCAAAATGTACAAATGTACAGAACAAAGAAAATATATTTTACAGTGTATTTTTAACAACAGTGATCAGAAAGAAAACAGCCTTTAATAAAATATCTTTTCTTAAATACATGTATACCAATTATGGGCACAGTAGATTGCCGAATAATTGCAAGTGTCACTGTTACTGTTGACCCCAGCACTAACCAATTTAAAGTTTGAAAGGATGTCAAAATTAGATGCCTTTTAATTTCCAGCTGTAAATTTGATTCAAAAATCAGTTGATCTCCGACTTCCATTTCCGAAATTTGTAGCATGTCATTGTGACTTCATTTGAACATGATGCCATATGCCATACATGTACGTACACAGGTTTTGTGGTTTCTTGACAAACATTCTAAAAAAAAGAAAGAAAGATACTGTACAAAAACAGGTGCTGCTTTTAGACAGACTTTACTGCATGCACAGTGTACTGTAGGTCGGGCAGAAAGTGGTCTGAATGTTTAGTGACAATAAAGTGGTTTGTCACAGATTACTAAGACTAGAATAAAGGTGTTGCAGTTGTCTCAGTTGATGCGAGCCTGATTCTAGGAGAAAAGAAGAAGCCAGTGCCAGTGCTGAACTGGGATGTACATGTATACATGTCTGTAAAAGGAAGAACCAAATTTCCTCCGGTAATTGAGGGAAATAACTGCCTCTTTAAGCATGCCTCAAAAGTGCATTGCCAAAGCCTGCCGCCGGCGTGCCCATTTGTTATTGCATCTGCAGGCAGTTTGATGAATCTGTGGGATAATTGAAAATCTCAGTGCTTTTTTCCTGGGAATTTTTAAAGTGCCTTGATGCTTGCATTATCAAGGTCGGTGGGTAAAATGGTATTCATTGCACTCTGTAACGTGTTTTAATGTTTGACCATCACCGTTTGGGTATCACAATGATAATCTGGTTCCTTTATAGGAAATCAAGGCTTAGCTGCTAATTGTGAGGAAAAAGGAAACCACAAAATTTCATGACAAGTAAGGGGTGAGAAGAGGTAACCACATGGGGTGTAATCAAAACACTTTTGAAATTTCAGCTAAGCAGACGGCATTTGTTTTTCAAAGAAATCACTAAAGCCAGTGCATAAATGGTTATCGATTACATGTACGTCGATAAATAGTAACATCAGCATTTGGTTGTGATAACGTGTAAAGATCTTTTAGCACGGTAGCAGATCCAACATTGAGTGAAAGATGTACATTGCACATGGGTTTGTTTGTTCATTTTGTTTGGGCTTTTGGGTAGGGGGGGGGTTTCTTTTCAAATATTCACAAGGTCTGGTCTTTCAGAAGTGAATAATTCATGGAAATCAAGTTCCAATGACAGAATGTCATAAATATGACAGTTGCTAATAAAAATGTCATCACTCTGTTTGAGAGAAATGTGATTAAAAATCTTGCCAAAGTGAAAAAAAGATACAAAATTAATGACTTAACATAACATTCTGCAGGAGAAACAAGATGATGCAATGTAAATTAGCGTTGATTCACTTTGCAAAAATACAAATATACTTTTTTGTTTTTTGAAGGGGAGTTGGCGTTTTAATTACTGCCTGGATGGAGACCTTGATCTTTGTCAATCGCTCTATCTGGCAGCTTTGTTGCAGTAGTCTCCGCACTTGTAAATCATCAACTTTACTTGAGAAGATGGACACTTAAGTTATTTGGACAGGTTCAAGTCAGGCGACCACTCACCCTTTTCCAGGCTAGAGATTCCTTGCTCAAGTGGAATTTTGGAGTCTGTGCATACTAGAGAGGTTTTTTTTTTTTGGATGTCTTCCAACGACAGGAATAATCTTTATGCTATTTTAGGACCGGACAATCTTGGTGTTGATGATACAAATGTGTTTGTGGTTGAAGCCCAAAGTGATAATAGGTACGTCATGTGCAGTCTCTTTTTGCGTAATAGAAGCCTTCCAGGCATATGCTGACAAGATCAAGTCACGATCAAGTTCAGCCAAGAGCTGACAGCATGAAATTGAAATAGCCCCCTCTGTTGTCAAGGCAGCTGCTTCGTTACAATTTATACTCAACGTTTCGTTCTGCACGTGCTCGTTACGATCTACATGTACTCATAAAAGAGTTTCTACAGGTACCCACATGTCATCAACAATTTGAGAGCATGGTACTTTTTAGGGAGTCGTAATTACATGGATTTGATTACATGTTTTGCCGTTTATTGCAATAACCCCAGCTGTTTCATTTCTGGCACAGTAAGAACAATAAAAAGATTTATTCAGTGAGTTTGTCAGGACTTATGACAGCAGATGAGATGTTTTATACATGGCCATATAAGGTAGCAGTTGCATTCAATTACGTATATTTTTTCTGTCAGGTTTGTGCTGGACATGTGCATGTAAGTTTCCTCATACTTACATGTATGCTTTTTTTTTCATTTTTAGTGGATATTTCACGCGAGAAAATTTTTTAAAAATCGGATGACAAATTTCTCATTCCTCATAACAAGAATACCAGACCTGAGTTGTTGATAATGACTCTAATTGCTTCCTTCTCGTCGAAATTGATATAAAGAAAATTTATAACTACCCACAGCTGTAAATAGTCCAGCAGATGATGAAGGGGACATGGGGTAGATACATGTAAACTTACATAGATAGCCTAAAGATTTGAAAATTTCAATTTTTATTCATATTTAAGTGCATATTCATGTTGTCCTATTCATTATTATTCATGCTCATTTTCATATTAGGTTTGATTGGATGTGAAGTCGGCATACCGGTACATGTACAATGTGCATACCGGTACATACATGTACATGTACATTTATATGTAGATTTTCAAAATTCTCTCCAAGCCAAAAGAATTTTTTTTTTTTTTACAACTCTGAATAATGTACTGTCCTGGATATAGAAAGTATGTCTGTTGGGTTTGATGTTGAATTGGCTTCCTTTCTACTCATATGGCATATATAGCTTGCCGGCTTCTTTAGCCGGACATTTTTGTCGTGGGTACACGTAGCTGTGTACAGTGCAGGAGTCAAGTCACTTGGTCTGAGTTAGACGAGGTGTATTAATGCCTAAGGCCATGCACCTCAAGACTTCAATCATCACTTCTTCACATCCAACCTGCTGCGTACAAGTACATAATATTGTGCATGTGGGCGGTATTAATATGCAACCAGACTTCAGTCATAGCACACCCTTTACCAGAGGTACATGTCTTGCCAAAGAGGAGTGGGAGTGATGCGGTGACAGCCCAAGCTTGGCGGCAGGATGGTTGGGAAAATGCCAGAAGAAGGAAATGTCAAAAAAACAGTACACCATGAGTGGTGCTGCCAGATTCAGCCTGATTTCAGGGAGAAAAGCTTTGGTTTGCCTTTTCACCAACTCCGTCCGTTGGTGGCTCTGTGACATCCCCCATGGAGAAAATAAGAACCCTGCACAGTTGGTCTGTTCTACATACATGTACATGAACGCCTAGAAATGACCTTGATTCAACTTGGGTCATAATCCTCCATCACCATAACCACTCATCGCTCATCTACAGTATGTACTCATCAAATCACCTGCCAGCATTTTTTTTTTCAACAGAAAGTATTTTAGGCCACGCACACGAAGTATGGTATCTTCATTGAAATCCCTTCACTCAAGGTCTGGGCAGCAATCAATTCATGGCACAGTACAACTCGCCGACTAGTACATTCGCGTGTAGTCCTGTTCACTCATGGCATGGCTTTCAGTAAGGGCTCACCTGTATCGCTTCTCAAATCGGCACAGTGGCCTTGGAAAGTCATAATTATGCATCTGCATGTATAATTTGAGTGCTGGGGAGGTGGGTGAACGGGTACAGGCTGAGTGGAATAGCAACGTAAGAAGTGGCAACTTGCAAATTTGTGACCTGTCATGACAAAATGAGAGTAAAGTCGCACACACTCTTTCCTGTTTTGTCGGTTCAAAGCCATATTGAAGTGGAGGTCAATTTTGGGGTTTTGTAATAGTTGGAAAGAGTGACCCCTCTCCTATTTAATTCCAAATATTTTGCAGAATCACATTTGTTTAAATGTCATTTTCTTAGCAATTTTGACGATGGCATTATTCATGCCCGGTCTGAAATGTTGAAACAATGTCGAGAACCTTGACGCAAAGCTGCCAGCATAATGTCTCATTGTCACGTTATACTTTTACCCAGTGTTCCATGTACACGCCATTGGAGAGCTCTTTTTCTGCTGAATGAAAAAATACCAACATCTCAGTTTTTGAAAATTCCAACTTGCAGCTCATTTTGTGGTGACAGGTCACATTTGTCTTTATTCACAGCATCTAAATAGATTAAGTATAAAAGTATTTACACATACGACAGCTGTGATTTGGGGGGAACTAAAGGATGGATATATCTGTCCGTGTACTGTACCGGTATATGTACAATGAAGTCATCAGTAACTTGCTTGAGCAGCCCGTTATTTCCTGCATCGAGGAAAATTTTTTAGCTGGAACGGCATGTCAACTCATATAACTTTTGCAACATGGACAAGGTTTCCAGTTAAAAGCATGTAACCATGGAAACTCAGTTTTTTAGATGCTGGCTAAAATGTTGTTCAAGGTATGACGTACACATGTGTACACAAATGGCCGTGTTACTGTACATGTACATTCCTTGCACGTACATTAAAGTAGCAATTTCTGGCAAACGGTGCAATTTATCGCACCATGCCTCATTTGCTGGTGTCATTTTGTTGCTATCGGGCACTTCACCAGAGACTTGCTCTTCCACGAAAATCACCTCACTTGAGTTTTTTAATTTCACATTGTCAACAGCATTCCTGAACAGCGGGTGCCACAGAATCAGTTCCCCTCCAATCTTGACGCTGTTTGAATTTGGCTAATCATGCCCGTGATCTGTCGTCCCGCCGATTTTTCAAAGTTAACTTCTTCCTGACGGCGGGGCAGTCTACTTCCCAGAAGGCCATTAATCTTTGTAGCCCCAAATCATGGTAAAGAGTGATAGCACTGGGGTCAGTGGCCAGCTCTTCCTTGTAATGGAACCGACTGCTTTATTTTTCCACGAGACGCACCATTCATTACTCTCGACGCGGTTTGTTGTTTTGGGGCGAATTCTCGGCGGGTTTCTCGCATAGCCCCATCTGATTAATTGAGCCGGTTCCCCATTCGGTCAGGGGAAGGGGGCGGGAGAACCTTTACCACATTTCAGAATTGTCACTTCCTGGTATGACTACCCAAACCTCTGCAGTGGTTGAACTAGAAGTTAAGTGGTTTGAAGTCACAGCACCGGTACCTGTGTGAAATGTACATGTAAATTGTCTAGAATACCAGCTACACGTACTCGCTTCCACCTATTTCTCTGTCACATAGATGTACAAGGTACCAAATACAATCTAAACAAGGTTTGTTTGTCAGGTCTTGTCATCAAATTAACCATTCAACAGTTCAAAAAACCTGACATATATAGCTCACGTATCAACAAATGATTGTGAAGGTTGAAAGTATTCATTTGAGATCGAATGTACAATGTTCATGCTTACTAATAATGTTTAAATTTTGTATTCTTGACATTCCGGAAAGCATGCTGAACATAATCAGATCCATACATGTAAATTCAACATCACCTGAGTGCTTTTTATTGTTATTTTTTTCATTCCATCAATTGCATGATTTTGTCACTGAAGCTGGAGGATGATGTGATGTTTCGATTTTGTATCAAGAAATTTAGAGGATAGAGAGGGAGGTTTTTAGTACTTACAAAATTAAAGGTACATGTTTTTTTTTATTCATATGCAAATTTCTGTTCATTGATAGCAATGACGTAGTGCATCCAAATACAGTATGTGTGTTTTGTATCTAGTTGGTTTATTTTGACTAGCCAGGTTTATTTTTACTCGTAGTCTTTATGTACAATTGTATTGTCTGTTTCTACTCCTTTGCCAATTTTTTTGAGGTGGAATTTGTACAGTTCACCTCGTGGAATTTTTAGCCTTGATAGAGATGAATGCGTTACAATTTGTCACCAGTAAGAAATATTCTAGTCTTGTCTTAATACTTAATGTCTATCGACTCCTCCCCCTTTTGGAAAAGGAAGGATTAATCAGAACTTGATACGATGAACAGATTTGAAATAGTTGCGGGTCAACGATTTATTAATTTGCTTGGTTAGGGCCAATAATAGAGTCGCTGCTCATCAGCATTATAAACACCCCGAATGTAAACACGAAATAGCTAGCATCACTGGGATGTCTGGGTGTTTTCCGAGAGCAGACGGATTGATGATTTATTGACGTTGGTGATCCGCATCTACATGTATGAGTTGGTGATCATAGTCTCAAATTGACTGGTCCCCCACAGATATTTGCATTGACAATCAGTGGTTTGCTTTTACACATGTTTGGGGATTTTTGTGGGCACATGTGGGTACAGGATTGAGGGCTTTACAATTGAAGTCTGAAAATGCTTTAGGTTCCAACTTCAGAAAGAGCAATAAACTCCTCCAAGATTTGTTTTCATCTGATGCTACTTTTCTCGGTCGCCAACCTTGTATCAAATTACATATGTACAACTCTCAGTTTGAAAGTTTGTGTTGTATGATATTGTTTATTCATTCATGTATTTTTTGGGTTGATCTAAGCATGCCTTACCATTAATTTTAAAACTGACCCTTGTTAAAAAACGACCAGAAAATTTCATTGCTAATCCTATTAATGTACATGAAATACATGTAGGTAATGAGTCCCACAACCTTCTGTTCCAACAAGAATAGAACTTTAAAATCAGTGACTTCCAGAAACCAATGGCGTGTGGTCTGACGCTTCTTTTAGTTACAGAAGTTGTTAACTATATCCTTCTTGTCCAAAGGTTCAGGTACTTCAGTGGTTTCGCATTCCTCAAAATACAGCCTACATGAAGTCTGTCATAACCTTGTTCGTGTATGTGTTCTTGTTTTCTGTATAGAAAAAAAATAGATGTTTGTTCCAGAAATTAGGAGTCCAAAAGTGTTACATTTTTGTGTCCCTGTTACATCTGACCTTTGTTGTTTGACATGGAATTATCACCGGAATTGTTTTCAAACTACCGGTATTACTATGTCTAGCAGGTAATTTGCATTGATTCCTCGCTCGAAAATTAGAAAATGTGTTCTGAACTTACAAAATCATAAGTTAGATGTGACAGGGACACACAAAAAATGGACCCCTAATTTCTGGAATTACCCATGCAGGATTTAATTCCATCGTTTACTCTGCTCTCGTGCACTGATGTGAGTTTGTGGTTACCATCAGTGAATGGCATTTGTCCCCTTACAGAAAGTCGTGACCCAACGACAAGTTTCGCTTTCTTTCCTTGATGAGTATACATGTAGTATGAATGTGGTGATTTTAAAAAGGCAAAGAAGCAAAGAACATACACGTGTACGTGTACTCTCAAGCACTGCACTTGTGTGGACATACACTCGACCTACATGTATTTTGTGGGGACCAGAAATGTTGTGGGGACTCAAGAAATGTCCCCACAACTCGGTTCAAATTTGCCTAACAAAAGAATTTGTCCCCTGAACCCTGTGAATGCCTACACATATGTACATTTAAGTATCGGATTTAGAAGCCGTAACCATGTTAACTACATGTATTGCATCATGATCCCATGTGCATTATATTTTCTTTGACCAGTAAGGTTTTGTGCCGTGCCAAAATGCACATGCTCAAAATTAGGGACTCCCGGGCGTGTGATGTTCCCAGATGAATGACATCTATTTGGATTAGTTCGTACTCTGAGATATTGTATTCTCAATACCATACAGCAAGCAAGAAAATAGCTTTTTTCAAAAGATGAATCACAACCCTTTTTTCAGTAGCACAGGTCTGAGTACCATACCTGGTACTCAGAAAAAAGGTTGAAGATTTGCTGTTGGGGGAAATTTGAAAAAAAAAATTTGTGGAAATGAGAAACAACTTTACCTGTATACCGTATGGCCAACACTCAAGCTTGCCCCTTCACATCATGTGTACATTTTACCACAATTAATTATATGTAATTTCTACTGAGATACTTTTCTGTCCTCTTTAAGATTCATGCAGCTGACGTGGATGTTGTCGGATTTCAGGAGGTGCGTGCCGACAGAGATGAGCAGCGAACCCAGCTGTCAGAGCTGAAGGCGTTGCTTCCATTGTACAAGTGGCACGTCTACCTGCCAGTGCAGAAGGTCATTCCATTCAAAGGAGCTCCTGCAGGATGGGAACTGGAAGGTGTGTATTTGGGTTGGCCAATTCGACCCATCCCTTGCCATGTCACGTAGGCAGTTTGTGCCAACCAGAACAAGAGACAGGCAAAAGTATGGCCTGCCATCTGTTCAAAATTCCCAAAGAAATAAAAGATTTCTCACAGCTATTGGAACACTCAGTGATGAATGCTATTACTGGTACTTTATACTAACGAAATTAACTTCCCCGTCAATTAAAGTGGGACATATGTGTACTTTTATAAATAAGCCCTTACCAGCCAAGTCTGAGCCAAACTGTGTCAGTCCATACCTAATTGTAGGCAGTGTTTAGAATTGAAATATAAAGGGTCATTATTAACCGAGTGCCCATACTTGAGTTCCACGGGTGCTGCGCAGTGTAGTCTATTTTATCTGAGGAGACGCCATTGCCGGGGTGCAACCCCACTTATGTGCTTGTCACATTCATTGTTTTGTTTATCTTGGAAGTGCTCGTTCATGCACATCATGTAAATGTTTAAGTTGGCAAGTTGTAAACACTCTGTTGGTTGAAGAGGCATTCAGCGAGTGTACAGCCTACATGCAAGTGGGGTGCCGCTGTAGTGGCAGGTTTTTTGAATTCCGGTCTTGGATCATTCAGGGTTTTTTTTTTTATTTTTTGCTCGGAAGAAGGAAAATTCCAAGTATGGGCTCCTAATGTACTTGTTCATATTCCATGCCATGTGCATATGAACTTTCCCACACATGAAAATGTGTCTGCCTCACTGGGCCAATTTAAAGGGTGCTCTGTTCTTAAATCACGAGGTCCACACTGATGTGTAGTGTCATAAGGTAACTACATGTACTTGTACATCAGCCAATGGTCCACCACCCCTACCAAATTGTATGCAACATCATTTAACTGCATTGTTATTGCAGAAGCAACTTTCATTTGTCACTAGCAAAAGATATATATTACATGTATGTCCTTCTCTGTTCTGAGGCCAGTAAGCACAGAGAAGGGTTGCTTTGCAACAAAGATGTCTGGTACCGGCGACTGATTCCTATGTGGCTTTTGCATAGCAAGAAAGATTTGCTAAGCATTGCCCTCTGACAAGCAGCTCCATGAAATTTGTCATGGTTGGATAGATATATCCAGCAACATTTCACTGGGCATTCCCAATGGTCCCCTTTAACCCTACGAGTCCCAAATCTTCCAATTTCAATACGATTTTACACACACCCTCGGGGGGCTGGGGTTAATGGCGGAAAGCTCTGCTTTGCATTTTTACAGAGCAGCTGTCATTAAATGGTAGTTCCAATGCCAACTGCCATTGTTGGGGGCCACTTCTAATGGCCTGTGATAGCATTACCATATGGGCACCAGAGTTGCCTGTAATTCATCAGCGTACTTGCTTTTCTTCCTTGCATCTTGAAGGTCTGGGTATCCTGAGCCGTCACCCCATCACTGCCACCAACCCACAACCTCTCACGCACCAATCGCCCAAGGACAAGAACCAGCGCACCGTCCTGCACGCCTCGCTGCACCTCCACTCCGGCCTGAACGTGAGCCTCGCCGTGGCCCACCTGTCATACGACCGCTGGCAGCAGTGTGTCAACGTGGCTGAAATCATGAAACATGTACGGGGTAAGAGCATTCGTGTGACTCAAATGTCTTCATAATTGAGCACAGATCTGCACCATGAAAATGAGATGTGCCCTCCGGCCCTTTTTTGCTGGCTGGCTGCGATGGCATTAGGGATGCAGTTGAGTCTCTAACAAGTCCTCACAGGTTCCCACATGTCCATCACTAGTCATCCAGTGTCTGACCAAGCCACAGGCTATTAGATTGAACTTGTTTCAAGAGTCCTGTGTCGTTCATCCTGTTACTTGTGACTGGACTTGTGCTAGGATGTCCAGCAGATTTGTGAAAGACTCAACTACGATCCCGCAGTCGTGCAGAAATAAACTCACATTTCTCGCTAGAGGATGGCACCACAGCAGTCAAAACAGTGTGAATTCACATAAATGTGGGGTTCACATGATCACAAACGTGTACTCGCACCACTGAAGCTTTTACTAGTATGGTCCATCCTTTATTAATATTGCTGAAACGGTTTGGCATTCAGTTTGATGAATCAGTTTGAAGGCAAGGCGATGCAGGAACACAGCGCCTGATGTTATACCGGCTCAAACCATGTTCAGTGCGTGTGAGTGGGCGTGGGGTCAGCCTGGCTGATACCGCCAACCTCTCGTTCCTATTAATGACCCCCAATGATTTATATTGTGGCTCATTTTGAGCATGCACTGTTTGAACACCCAGCTTGCTCCCTGTAGGTACCCTAACTTTGTCGAGATCCGACATATGATTATGCGGTTATTTTGATGGTTGTATGCAGCACTGCGCAGCCGTGCTCCTTGTGTCAGAATGTGCATTCGACGTGCCACCGATTCACGGCACTGTCATAGTCAGATTGCAACGATTTAGGACAGTAAGCGCCCAGCCTCTGTTACTGCACTGTCGCTCTTTCATTGATATGCATGTATATGACAGTGTTGGAGGACTTATGGGTAAAATGCCCTGGTGGTTTGGGTTGAGGGTTAAGTCACCGAACTTGTAACTCTTTATCGCTCTCCGGTTTGTATGCGCCGGAGATGTTAGTTTGTGTAGGCCATCAGCAATGACAGTACGTCACGCCGATCGAAATCATGAAAGAATTATATGTTTGGTGTTATGTTTATAGGGGCAGTCGATCTTCATGTGTATTTTTGGAGTCTGTGGGCGTCACACCTCATTGATTCCGCCCTCGCCAAGTCAGTGAACCCAAATGTCGCCATCGATCATCCTGCTTTCTCTCCAGAAAAAAAAGTCAGCCTCAATTACCAATTTGCCCGTCTTGCCCTCCGTCAACCTTTCTCCATTCTCCTGCCAAAGTTTGTAACAGAATCTCATCAATGGCCCAAAGGTCCATTGGGATCTGGGCAAGTGCCAGTATATGCTACATGTACATGTACTTTGACTAGAAGCGTTGACTAACCGTGGCTATGTGCGTGCAGTAGAAACATTGAACTGCTCACATTGAAATGCCAGTTGGGGCTGGCCACTCTTGATCTCATTTCTTTTTCCAGTCACATAGAGGCAATAACCACCATATTACCAATTGCCAGTACAAAAGTTTTTTATTGGGAGTTTAGATCTTTTACCATAATTGAGCAAAATCAGCAAGTTATCAAAATCTATAAACTTAGAAGGTCTGTCATTTCAGTCCCAACAGTCCTCAAGGTCAAAGCATCCTTGGATTTGCTTTATTCACTATAATTGACAGTAACAAGCAGTTTGAAGCAGTTTCTGTGGTTTACATACATTTCCGAAACAAAATCCAACTTGGTATCTTGGCTTTAGCCTTTACCTCCCATTATATTACCAAAAGGAGCAACCAAATTTTGTGGGGTTTTTGTTTGTTTGGTTGGTTTTGTTTTTTTCACGACTACAAAGTACTTGTACATGTATATGTACATGGACAAGATTCCGCCATGTATCATCAAACACAAGATAATTGATCAATTGATCTGGTTGGACACAATAGGTAAATGTACATGTACGGTGTATGTACATGTACATTTCAAGAATCTCCCTACATATGGATACTTTCTCAGCATGACAGATGAAGGACTTGACACTTGCCATGCTGCCCCACATTCAGCATGTGGTTTGCACATTAAGAACTAGTAGAATTCAAGGACCTGATTTGGTTAACTTTTATAAAATGAAGACCTGTTTGACATACATGTATAAAAGAGAAATGACACATGTACATGTACCAGTATTTACGTCATGCAAGCTGTGCAAACCTTGTGAGGACTGAGCCAGGTCCACACAAGGCTACCCCCTCTTTGGAGAACAATATTTTCACCAGGTTTTCTTTCCCAGATAAAAAGAAGCAAATGTCCTCACTAGGTAGAATGTAGGTAACATAAAATCAAACTTGAAAACTTTTTTGTTCAAGTGTTTTATTTTGGTAGTTCACAAGTGACATCAACCTGAGTTCACTATCTTTTCTAGCACCTCACATTAGATAAATGGTGCTTTACAAGTGTTTATTATTATTATTAATACAAACTTGTGCACATGTTTACATAGTTTTGTTTGCATACAAGCGATTTCTACTGGAATGTTGGTCTTCACTTAGGCACCAGTTGCTCCCATGAGATGGTTTTCACCACCCCCTGTCATCTTTGCCATTGAGGGGGTACCGGTGCAGTCACATGTAATCAACTGTCTCTCCAGTTTTGTGTGTCAAAGTGCTGTGTGTGTGAGTTTGTTTCTGCATTCAGTTGGGGACCCTGAACNGTGTGTGTGTGTTAAAGTGTGAGCCATAAGGTGCTTGCTGTGGTGGAGATGTGTCGACAAGTGTGGACAAGACACATAAGTAGTGCAGGTCAACCAAATTTGGTTTGTGAACAGAAAAGCCCACCCTTTCGGCATCATTCCAAGCTGTTATAACCCCCACTGAAACCGAGCCCCGAGTCCAATTATTGAGTGATGTGTAGCTCCCATGAATGATTTATCACTCAATTCCAAATGGACTTCCATGCCTATGCACACCTGATATGACAAAGTCAGTAGTTGAGGCTATCTTGTCCATGAAACATTTCAAACCACCAAAGAAAATTCAGGGTTTTGCCACTTCAGGGCTTTAAATTCATTAAAGTACTAAGAGTCAAGTCAATCTGACATTTGATACGGACGTAAGGTACTTTGTCATCAAGACAATCCACCTCTAATACCTCAGTTCACTATGTGTCTATTTCTTTAGCCTCAGTGTTTGTTATATTGATGACCTGCCAATGTCTACCTTTATCTCTGAAGCAGGTGTTCCCCTGAAGGTGTTTTAATGTAAATTGACATCGGGGCGTGATGAAGGGGAAAAAAATCTATTTTATGGACAGGTTGAAGTGCCTTTGGTCAGCAGTTTGGTCGTCTTTTCGTCCTGATTTACTCATGTGTTATAATTTCACTAGCTTGGGCCCTCCAAGTGCAAAGAATGTGCTATTGGTTAACCGCTGATTTTACTGGATTCATTGAGCTTCCCAGCAAAGTTATATGCCTAGGGATAGTTAGTCGTTGAGGACCTGGGCTGCAACTGAATGAAGTGGCTATGGCTGGGGCTTGAAATCACTGGGGCACCTGTGGAAAGCCACTGGCTAGCTCCCCATAGGTATACAGACATATACATGTACATGGTGTACATGTGTTTGTCCAAACTGCAGCTTGCTGATTTGGACCCAATGTAAATCCTCATGTGTATGAACTCTTTTTGTCTATGCGTGATTGAACAATGAGGTCAACTACAGTTGGATTGGAACCTACATGTACGTACATGATTGTCCTCTGAAACACCGTTAATTGCTTGTTTCCAGTTCAGTCTCTTATCTAGCCAACTGTCCTCTTGTCCAGAGGACAGGCAAAAAGAACCTTTTCCAGACGGATAAGTCCTTGAAAAGGTCCCCTTTTTTCCACAATGTCATGTTTTCTTTGTTTAAACAATCATCATAAAGACTAGTGGTTTAATTATACAAAATCTTGTGGTTATTCTCCATCCAAATTTCCGTTAGGAGAATGAAAAACACTAGAATCCATGAATGTCTTCAAGGGTAAAACCTGGGTTGTTTTGGGGACATAGTAGCATTTATCAAATCGTCTGCAGGCTTGCCCAGACAGTGTTTGCGTATAGAAATGTACAGCCTCCCTCTTAATATAAATACTTAACATGATGAATGAATCTTTAACAACTGTATGTTTTCCAAAAACATATGGGGAGCAGTGGAAGCTCAGCGTCATATCACCAGGAGATGTCACTAAAAGGGCTTGGAACTGACAGGCAGCTTTTTTCCTCTTTTTAACAGGAACGGATAAACGGATATTTAATCATGGATGAAACCCTTGTTGAAACCCTTGTTGAAATTAGAAGGTTTCCCCTTCTGGAGAGTTTTCAATTTGTTTGCGGTTGTAGAAAGTTTGTACAGACCTTGTTTAGCAGAATTTTTTGTTTACCACAGAAGCACTGAGACACTACGGTACACTGTATCATTCCTGCCATCTCAGCTATGCAAGCAAATAGCATCTGTACCGCCAGGCCAGGCCAGCTATTTGAGATCTAAATATAAGAGTTGCCACACTGAAACAGAGCTGAGAGTGTCACCAAATTGATCAGTTGAAATGCAGGCGTGTTAAGGGGCCATCTGCGAGTCCCCAGCTGTTTTCTTTGTGCATATTTCTGTCCAAGCGTGGCCGCGTTAAATTGATCAAGTCTTGCCAAGCTGCTGGTATTCCATCCCAAATACATTGTCTGGACGGGCATGTACATTGTGAACCGTGATTAGCAATAACTCATGGATGTGCGTGAAAATATGGCGTATCTTAAAAAATATACGTATGTTTTTGTGAACACATTGATGATTTATTACTTTGTTGCCGGAGCAGTTTGGGTCTGGGCTCACGATGTAAACTGCACACTGATTATAATCACCAACTTTTGTGTCCTAACTCATCTAGCAATAAATGATTTAGCATCTGTGTAAGGGTCGTTACCCAAGTCCTGTAATAGATTTTCCATACACTGCGTCATTGGGACTAAATATTTATACAATATTTTCAGATGAAAGAGTATCCTACTCTTATTACCTCACTAAAATAGCACCTTTAGTACAAATAAGATATGGACACTGGATTTACACATTTCCACTTTTGGCAAATCTCAACTGTATGCCATGGGTTGACCTTTACCTACAGACATGCTGCTATGTGTCTTTTGATCTTTCACGCATGCATAGATCTACATGTGCATGTAATATTGATGAATACGTGTAACAGCAAATACACTTAATGGTTTTCTAAATACCGGTAAGCAGTAGGAACAGCCATGTAAAGAGCAGATTAGATCTAACATGGTAAACTTGTAAACAGCGTAATCCCCGCCCTCTCTCAGAGCCTGTGCTGTTGTCGGGCTGTGATAAGCAGCTCCGTTGAATAATTGGGTTAAATTGAAGATTGATCATTTTCAGAAGCTCGCCCATCATGGCTTATGCAACTGATCAATGCGGTTAGGCAGACTCCTTTCTTTGTTCCTGTTGTCGAAATGCACTCATTAAAAGGTAAAAGCCACTAGAGATCAAAGGCCATGAAACAGAGGAACCAGAGAGAGAGACAAACAAACAAAGAGAAAGGTTACAAGTTCTGATGAATGGAGATGAGGTTTCTCTCACAGGAAAGTGGATGATAAGGTTTCCACAGCGATGCCACATCTCAGCAAGAAGCCTGCTCGGCTGTTTGTTACATCAGTATAGGTTTATATTTACATGTAGATACAGCTCATGTATGGGCAGTTTCCTGAGTAACCAATTCGAACTCCCAAGTTTATTTATTTCGCGCTCTCCATAGAACCATAACAAGACATGCAGGTACCGGTATGAAAGGATGATATCGGCCTTGATGTGAATGATGCTTTAAATAAAACGAAACTAGAAAAATCAGTTGAAAGCATGTTGAAAGCTGTTCCAACATCCAAGTACCGCTGATCTGCAGTCACAGTTGGCTGGTGTAAAGAGACCATACGTACAAGTGAATATAGTGTACGAACATTCAGAGGCGCATGTACGCATTTGATGTGGCATCTTAAAATGTTACACTGAAAGACATAGTAAACACCAGCTTCCAAGGCCTCATGCTGGCCTGTGGAAGTGTTGAAAGGGTCGTTTGTAACTGGGGCATGTGATAATTTGTCTGGTTTGATTTAGTGAAAGAGACATTCTCGCCAGAATTAACCCGATGGGGACTTGTGGGAATTACCAGCAGGAGGCATGCTTGGGTATTAAAAAACCAGGGGAAATCTCACGTCTGGGGCACTAGGACATTCCAGGGAGGGCGGCAAGACTTGCTGTTTATCAGTGCGGCACATATGTCACTTCATGGTGTCTCTCCGCCAACTTTTGCTGGGAGGGGAGGGTAGTTTTTTCCTCGTAATGTCTCAGTTGAGATATTTCAGAACGTGCCACTTCTCAAAATATGCCAGGGGGGTTCCTGTTTATTGCTAGCAAATCATGGCCCCAGGAATGGCATAACTTCAGACAGAATTCTTCAGGAATAAGGAGCCACAGAATGTTGGGAGCACAATTGTACAACGGATTAACTTTACAGTCATGACAGTTGAAAGTGGAAACACTAGCAGCAGGCATTAAACTTCTTCACCAGAACCACTGACTTCCTCATGTTTTGAAGTCTTGTGTAACTTGCCATTTCTTCTCTTTTCCTGAATTTCCAACTGCATGCCTACAGCAGGATTACAGTCCCTTAACAGGGTGCTTCAGTGGGATCTCATCGGAACTAAGAGTCTTAAAGTTTTTGCTGTAGGCAAGCACAGAACTGAACCCAACTTACATGAACAAAGGCAAATGAAGGAAAAGAAGGAAAATTCGTACATAATCACCCATAGTGGAGGGACACTTGCTGTGTTTTTGGATTGATGTTAGTAACATAAATGCATGCCATCAGACTGTATTTAAAAAACATTACTCAAAGTGGCACAGCAGCTCAAACCTATCACTTATATCTTCCTTCAAAAATATCTGAGAGTGGTTGAGTTACGGTGTTTTATTGCAAGTCTCCAAATCAAGAGCCCAATTTGAAATAAAACTACCCTGCCCATGTTCCAGACCAGTGGGCTGTTAGCTAACAATCCTGGACACAAAAAGGCGATGTTGGAAAGTGAATAGCCATTTTCAAATGGGTAGTTCCTTAGCCACATCCCTTTCTGTCCTAGTAACATGGTAAATCTATAATTATGTTTTATACAGCAGCCAGGCCCAGAAATTCCATCATTATTGGGGACTTTAATACCTACGCTGACTATCCATGGCCTCTGGGGGGCCTCCTTCACGGGTACTTTTCTACCAGCAACAAATGCCCAAAATACGCTGCGCAAAAGAATCCCACCCTGGAGGCGGATCTTGTCTCGTACACGGACGCGTGGGCGGAGGTAAACCCAAACAAGAATGGGTACACCTTCAGTAATATGGTGAGTTCTTCTGTTAAGTGGAAGTTGTCTAATGCTTGTACATGTACGCCAACTGTATGTATCACAAATGTCAAAATACTAAAACTGTTTGAGAAGTCTGTTAAATTACATGTCACAGATGTGTTTTGTATGGTCACATAATCTTCTTCCCATCATTTTGTCCATGTTAAGTGACTAATAATCGTTTTCCTTGGCAAATTTCAACAGCCACAGCCCGGCTTCCAGAGTCGGCCGGATCGAATCCTCTTCTCCAAGTCCTGGCGAGTACACTCCTGCTGGCTGGTCGGCCGTGGCGAGGAGTACGCCTCCTCGTACACTTTACACATCACCTGGACCCGGTTGCTCGCTCTCTTGGCGGCCGCTGAGGATGCCTTCTACTCTGCCTCCAGATCCCGGAGCTGCCTGCATGACTGCGGGCCCCACGGTTCCTGCAGATGCGGCGTGTGCGTTGCGGGCGGTGACAAGAACCGCTGTGAGACCCCAAACTGCCCGGAGTGTTCAGCTGATGTCTACCGTAACTACCTGATAGTCAAAGCACTGTTTTTGTGCATAGCTGGACAATTCTTAGTCTCTCTCGTGCTTTTTGTGTTACAGTGGAGAACCAGGTGGAAACACGTACTTGTACGTGCACCCTCCTCCAGGTGTTCGTCGGTCAGGTCTTGGTGCTCGTTAAGTGACCGACAGTCAGCATCACCCAAAGTACCACATTCTAGACTCAGCATCCTGCGCTTGTTGAGATTTGTCTGGCCTGTGTTGTCCTTGCGACCCGTCTACCAGCTTTTCGTCTGCTGCTTGTGCTGTGTGCTCCTGTTTATTCTGTGCCTCCATTTATTTGAGGAGTCCCTGCGTGTTGTTTACGCTATCTTGCCTGAGGAGCTGAACCCATCTGACCATCTGATGGTGGTGGCTACAGCCGTTGCCTCATAGAAGCAATTAAAGTACGTTTGACACCATGTAGCTGCTAAGCTGCAGAATCTGCCAAGCAGGTAGTTGCTTAGCCAAAGCCTACTATCAGCTGAAAGTCCTTCCTAACTCCTTTTGTTGCCGATCAGTGCTTTCTGTTAGCAGTTTTTGTTCTTGCTAGCCTGTTTGGGGAGCCATACTGGTGTAGTGGTACATCTTCCTTGTCAATCACCTCTGCAGCCCGAGTTCAAATCCTGCTGAAGCCAACATATGGATTGGTTTTTAGTCCCTGAATCCCAAGTGTTTTACCCAGAATGTTTTTCTGGATTTTTTTTCTGGCACCTCTGAAAATGTAACTGCTTGTCACTGCCTCATCTCTAGCTCTAATAATACTGATATTAGAGCATTTATGAGGTACACAGTACTGTCAATCAAGGGGGTTAATATACATGTTTTATTATGGCTGCTATAACATTCCTTAGACCGTCTCAGCTTCGTTGGAAATATTCTAGCCCTCGTGAGTACCCATTAATTCCTGGCTGAGGGGAGGCACGTAGGGGTCACAACATGCAACCATCTGCTAGAATTCAAACCGATGACCGTCTAATCGGAAGCTGAAAACCCTAACCACTTGGCCACATGTTCCCATCTCTCCAAGTTTCTTCAGGCTTTCGAGCTAAAGTGCCTAAGGCACTTTGGGGAATCTTTGGTTTCTTTATACCAAAAATACTTAATTACAATTGTTAAAATGAGAACTGGTAGTGCCCCACTTTTTGTGCAATATTAAAGTCATCTGTTTATTCCTGAATTATACATAATTATGATGTATATTTGTGCAATTTGCATATCAAGGTATTTAAGTCTTTCGTTTAACAACTCATTATCACCGCATTATTATTGCCCAACTGTGGAGAAAATCGTGAAATTCTTTTGCCACGTTTGGAATGACATTATTTGTGTGAAGGTTTGCCATGAATATTTTTTCCATTGATTTTTGAATTTTTAGTGAAGTTGCCACCAAAGGTTAAACTGTTTCGAATCTTGAACTTTCTCTGCCTCTCAAATTTGCGGTCTAATTCAAACTTGCCAAGAAATTATTTGCATTGTGACGAGTTATATTGAAAGAAGCATTATTGTATGAAGTATGCCAGTCTCAAACCTATGGTGTCTCAATTGTGACATGAGGTTGCCAAAATTCTTGTGCCGCTGTGTAATACTAAGACATGTCCGTCAGTGTTCATCTGACTGAGGAAAATTGAAATAGAAAATTGAAATGTTAATAGACACTCAAGTTCAACCTTTTTGACCATTTTATGTTTTATTTCATGCAGTATTTATTGATTTATACCCATAATTTTCATGTCCTTGTAAAACGCTATAAAAAGTTATGTAGTTGCGTATTTCTTTTCCTCCATGACATTTCCAGCTGAGGTGTCTTTTTTCATTTTGCATCCATTTTATTACATACGATGACATGATTATTTTCATCACTTTATATCAGTGTATTTCATGTGTAATTGATAGGTCTTCATTACACAGAGGATGACGTAGCGCATCATCTAAACGTGGCGTATTTTACGGCTTTGTTTCAGTCAAACTTGTACCAAAAATTCTCCTTTTGTGCAGGATATCTGACGAGGAAAATCTTTAAAAGGATTTATTTGGTAATAGGGATTTTTTTATGGGTAAATTTAAGCCAACTTTGACATACTTCTTGGTTTTCAAGCGTTTTCATCACTTTCAGTCAATTCCAATTCCTTACTTATAAGAACAGGTCAAGCTGTAAGTAATCATCGTAATCATCATCTAATCTCAGAAAATCAGCTCTACGTCCTTGCTTGCATATACCCCTCTCCAAAGCTAGCTGGAACTTAAAAGGCAAAGAATGGTCGAAGCCCAGTCATAGTTTTTACGAAGCTGTTATTGGCATGGGTTTTGGTGCCACAATGGAATAATATTTACAAAATATTCAATTTCACACGTCTTTTAAGTACTAAAAATAAATACTGTACAGCCCAATACTAAACGAAAATACACGTACCTCCCTTTTTTAGACTAGGGATGCTTTCAACCGTGAGCGATTTCTTCAAACTGATCACATCATATTTCCGTTAGGCCCTTAATGCCGGGCAGTGTTTGGAAGCACAAGTAATGTGGTGAATTCGTATTTTACTCTGTTCATCCCGCTATACTGCAAATGAACTTCCTTTTCGTCACCTCAGGGAAGGATAAACCGGGAAAAGTGGTTCGGTTGAAATACCTTTGTGTGTGTGTGGGGGGGGGGTGTTAATGGAAGCAGTGTTCGCTGAGAGAATCGTTACTTTGGAACCGTCATGAAAAGCCATTTCGTACGGTCTCAAAGCTGCAGTGCAGTGGCATATCAACGGTACGGTGTGCACTCGGGGCAAGTACTCCCAATGGTTGTCTCCCGTGCGTGCATCCCTTCAAATTCTGAAATGAATAAACTATACATAAACCCAAAGATGAAATGTCTGCAGTGCCCTTTAAAAATGACGTTTGCACCTCACGTGTTCCGCAAGAAGTGTCTACCTGCTTTGATACGCTACTGCCAATATGCGCAAGCGTCTAGCGGGACTGTATTTAAATTCTCGATGTGTTCATAGAGTCCGTTTACTTTTTTTTTTTTCTCAACCGCGAATTTCTATTGTAAAAAGAAAGCACATTTTGATCCGTTTGTTGAGTTCTGAAGTCTGGATGTAGAGTCTACACAGTGAGTCAAATTCTGATTCATCCACTCAACTCATATAACAGTTTTGTTTTTTCTCGAGAAGTTTCGATTTTTGAACTGCAGTTACAGCTTTCGATTATGAGCCAATAAACCAAAGGCAACTTGAACTGGAACGAAAACTGACCTTTTGGTGGCCAGATCACAAGTGTAGTGAAATTTCAACAGCATGCGTAACTTTATTTTTGTCCCATTGAGTCTTACAAGAATGAACATTGGACATTTGGCCGTCAAATCTCAGTCTGCCCTATCGTAGCAAGTCCCCCGCCTGGTCAAAATGGACTGGCTAAGTTTCTGAACAGACTTAACGATGCTTTCAACATGGATAGTTTGAACAAAACGAAACATCGATTCCTAGCTTCACACCCGGCCTCGTCTCCGTGTACCACCCGTGTCCCACTCTTAAACTTTAAGAGGATATCTTGTTCTGGTAAAACATTTAAAATGATTCATGGGCAAACGACCTTCATTTCCCAAATCGCACTCGCTCCAACGACCACCAATGACGTCATTCGCCGGCCCGCGTCACGTCAATTCTCCTGTGAGTTTTCTTAGTTTTTTTTACGACCGGTACTTTATCACGATACGTCCGTCGAGATGATAGACTCAACACGCAAAGATCGATTGCGGGTCGTCAATGGAAAGGGAGGAAGATAATAAAAAACAAAGTAAACGACTTGATAAAAGTCGTTAAACTATCCCCTAGTGAAAGACTCGTGTTCCGGTTATTTTACTTGCATTAAATGGAACGTCCGAATGAACGATGCGGTTTTTTTTTCTTCCTCTTTTCATTCGAGTGAAACTTCGACACAACGCGGATGCGTCTTACGTCAGTAGCTCATCACTGCACGGCCACGCGGCAATTGGCGCAAGAAGAAATTAAAGGTCGCGTGAACCTGTTTTTATAGCTGATGAACCAAAAAGCAATTCAAGTGCAATATGGCTGGCTCATCACTTCACCATCTCACGCAGCTACTGGCGCGGTTAAGACATTTGGCGAAGTATGGAGCGAGGCCGCTGCACAAGAAAATACGTGTGTCAGCTCATTTGAAGTATAGGTCAACTCTATACCCTTTAAGGTTACTCATATCACATTGGACCAGTTTGCATGATTTGACACGTGAATGCGATATAGAGTACCAACAAAACCGCGTGATAGATGAAGTGTTTATCTAACACTTAGCACTTACGCAGTGTCAAAACGACACAAGTCTCGTGAGAAATACGGAGACATAGCACACTGATGTAACAGTGTGGATGATAGTCCGAGTGATCACGTCGGAGGTATTGGAGAGGCTCCATTTTTATCTTTTTTCCTATCCTTTCTTCTGTCTTTTGGGGTTCGGATGTGAGTCTAGTCACGCCAGCAGCCACCGAAGTGCGCAACACGCTACCCTGGAGTTACCAGGCCACCCTACATTATTACCCGGGGACAAGTTAAGCGGAGCGTTGACGATGGATAATCAATGCCTATCCCGGGTCGATGCCCCCGAGTGCCGAGCCCCGCTGATGAGCCACCAAGCTAGCTGCAGGCGGCCAGCGGGGATATGAGGACGATTCACCCGCTGCATCCGGGGAGCGGACACGCTATCAGCTGCACCACTTCGCAGCACCCGGACACTGTTGTTTTCCTATCAGATTTCTTGAGAATAGTATTTGAAAGGCTAAGAGATTTGTGATTAAGTTTCTGTGTGCCTCTTTTTACCTCTAGGGCTATAAATACGAACGAGTTACAGGCTCGTATGGAGGTTTTGCGTGGTAGCCATCTTGCAGGACAGTTCGTTTGTTTCACACGGAAACCTCCAAATGTGTGCATACTCCGTTAAACAAAAGCACTGGCCTTCAAAATAATGATAGCCATGCAAACCTTTTACCGTGTCAATGCCTTTTGCCCTTTTTGAATATTTTCAGTGTTGGATAGATTTTCGTCCAGATAACGAGCAGTAAGGAATAATATTTCCAGGCCGTGCCTAAGAAGTTCCACTCCTTGGGAAAATAATTATGTCGTGTGTTAGAGTTACATGCCCTTGAATCATGCGGGAGGGCCGGTTAGCAATAGCATTTGGTGACCTGCATAGCAATGGTACATCCCAGTGACCTGTAGACGACCTCCTTCCCGTTCAAAGTGCTCTTTTAACAGAATGCAAATATTCCTACGAAAAAAAATGGGGCAATTTACCGTCACATCCGTTCGATCTGGATACGAGAGGCTCGCTACACACCGTACATCCGGGCGTGTACATTATCCCACCACATCCGCAGTGTGTTCAGCCATCCGGCAGGCCCGGCGAATTTTCGGTCACTCGGGTTAGACTCGGTTTGCGCCGTTCCAGGAACTCATGCATAGTGGACCCTCCACTTACGCTTTCTGCCCTTCTCCTGGTCTTTATTCAAGCAGCAACGATCGAATCGCGGTTTAAGGCATGGTGAATTTTGGATAATGATCTGGGTTGGATTCAGAGTGCACGTTGGGATGCCCTTCTGTAGAGAACAGTTTGTATGTCGAGCTTAAAAAAGTGCGAACTTTTTGAAACCAAAATGTTGTCCGCTGTGAAAGTGTCAAGGCAATGAGAAGTGTGTTTATATGGGGCGGGGACCGGTAGATTTTAGAAAACTGTTGACGTCATTTTCAAGGTTTTTTCTTAATTTAGAGTAAGTCCTGTTTTCGGGTTTTACAAAATACGCCAACACGAAAAATTTATTGAAGATGAGCAGCGCCGGTGACGCGCTTAAGATAAGATACCCAGGCCTCATACCCTCTATATCAACTCTCCTCCAGAATAATTCCAGTCACTGAGACACCCCCAGAGGGAGATTGGTATAGAGTTCCTTCACTTCTCCCTAAAAATCTTATTAAACAGGCATTCCACGTATTCTCGCCTGTCCGAGGCAGAGAGGTGAATCTGGCGGTAGGGGGAGTTGATAGCGCCTGCGGGCCCACTGCGGATGAATACTTCACGAGGGTTGTGCCGTGAGCTACATTCAGGTCGGACGCAAGGAGATACAAGGCTTCCTGATTTTTGCTTCTCTACCCCGTCAACGGATGTTTCATGTTTTATTTCAACATACATTTTTAAGGGATTACTGGGGGCTTGTGACTCCGATACATGCATCGACTATGTCTATCTTTGTATCTTCAGTCCTGCACAGCGCAAAAATGAATGGATGACTCGGCGCTTGGTTATTATTTCTAACGCCAACAGCTATGTTTTTTCCACCGCTGCATTAGAACAATACATGCATTAAGGGGCCTGTCGATGGAAGAGATGCCAATTTGTGGAGGCTTCGTCAAGCATAGGAATAGATGGTGTACGGTATTCGGTGCCGTCTGCAGGGCCCAACACATTTTCTGCTATCTATCCCCTTCGTGATCAAGTACCCCCTCTCATTGATAAGAACAAGTAGAAAGCCTTGACACCTGCGCCCCACGAACACGCTACAAGTTCACGACATCGTGGTTCCTCCTCGAAGACGGAAAACATTGTAATCAACTTTTGATTTGCGGTGGCCCCTGCCAATGGCGGTAACCATTACTGTATTATATTGCATGGAGCCACTGTCCCGCCGTACAAATTCGCAATGTTTTCTGCCGTTAAAAGGGGCCATCCGGAATATCCAGTGACACGTTACACGGAATTCGTCTACAGCCGCATAAAATCAAAGTTTTATTAGCAAATGTATTATAATAATTGGTTTACCGAAATATCGCTTGTATAAAATTAGGAAGCCAGCGCCCACGCATGTCATATTTTCTTCTTAAAATACCCACTGATTCAGTGACAAAAAGTCCCCCAGTACCGCCCTCTAAAAAGAACTCTAATTATAGTTCCGCCTCCGGGGGTTTAGGAAACTTGCTACTAGTGGAAATTGGACTGATATACAGCAGAAAGCGACTCAAATAGTATGAAACATTAGAGTCGCGGGGACCACAATTTAATTAATGTAACAAGACAAAAATCCCATCACTAATTGCTCGTGTCGATGTATCATCCCTTGCCCGTGGGTCCGTTATGTGATTTCTGGAAGCCACCTTTTTTAAAGTATGCAGCATTTTATGGCTTTGTTGTACCATGAATAATGTATCCTGTGTAATAGGTCCTATGCTATATCAATCTTTTTCAAGAACATCTGTGAATGCAGCGGACATGATGAACGAGCAAACCTTTACAAAGGCCCGACCACCGCTTCAGTATTCATTTGTTGACCCTTGTGTTTTTGACTTCGAAGGTTTCCAATTAATCGTCAACAAGGCACAATGAACATCCGTACGGCCATCTTACAACCACACAATGAAGGCATCATTGACGTTAATTTGTGACGGGAACTAGGGGGTGGGGCGTTGTGGGAGGGCCATGGAAATTTTTAAGCGCGGGGGAAGGGGATTCTGACATCATAGAAAGTGATGTTCATGATACGGAGATTGTACCCTATATAGTTAATGACTTTTAATTCAGTGCGCACATAGTTACCAAGCGCTCACGGAAGTGCTGGCTTGCGTAGAGCATGACTGATTCAGTGAAATCTGTCCAATAGCGGGCGAAAAAAAAATTCGTCATACACCGTGAAATAGCTGCCCTTCCATGCTCCCTGTGAGGGTGGTGTTCGCGAGAGGAGGTTATGGTATCCTAGGCCGCAACCGTCCGTATCTTTATAGCTCCATTTTGTATAAGGCTTTAAAATGTTTTTCTACTAGGAGCTAGTTCTGGTAATTTTCTTCGTGTGATTTTATTAAGCAAAAATGTAACGAGTTATGCATGCCAAAGCAAATTAACAGAACGTGGTTTCAATACAGCAGGCATACTTATTAGTGAGGCTAGTCAGCGTCACGAAAATTGGTAAGCAGAAGGCTAGAACAAGTCTCACTTATAAGTTTGCGTATTGTATTGCATCATACGATAATATATTAACATCACAGTTAGAGCATGGCTATTCTGCTGTACAGGTCTCACTTAGCCTATAAGTAGCGGTGGGCAGTCGGATCGGGTGTAATGGCAGATTACCAGTTGGAATCCTCAGATTCTGAGACATCTTGTGGGATATAATCCAAGGTTGGTCGATGTTTACAGGCTAAAAAGAGGGGATGTCGTTTGTCTTCTTTTTTTCAGGAGGCAAAATCACTCTTGTATTAATTCCCAAAGCGCTGTTTTAGATGCGGCAATAAATTTGCAATATTGTATAGACGTAACATGGAACATGTTTTCTTCCTAAAAGAAAATAAAGTCCATGTTCGTTGCAGTGCGTACCTTTCGATGACCTCTGACCCACCTTCAGGTTAGGGTAAAGGTCGGAACGTTGGTCAAAATGAACAGCAGTTGCTATGTTCCAGCATGCACCTCCATGTAGAGAAACGTCATCACTCCCTATCATAATACATGCACGTGCCAGAGATTTTCAGCGCGTGATTCAAGGCATGCTTTGCGGCACGATGTTTCATAATTCTCTTTAAATACAGCACACGGCTTAGCTCCAACGTGCACGATCCATGAATGGCATTTAACTTGGCTTGGATATCTAAAGACTTAAGCTTTTCACAGCATGCACGACGTGACGCCAAAAACGTCACCATTGAAAAGACGTGCACCCAAGGCATGCTGCTGTCTCAAATAACGCTCGACGAAAGGTCTCACAGTTCGCAATCTAGTTCAGGTGTTGTATACTGGGGTCGAGAAAAACTCGGTCACCGGAAATGTATCATCACTTTTCATGGTTTCGGTCCGACAAGGTAAGACAAGAACCCCAGGAGTAATTAGTTCACTGTCTGTAAACCTATTTGTAGAGCGTTATGTTGTGATGTGTAGCGCTGGGGTATAGACAAAAAATGGTGGACCACAACATAAAGACAAGAAATGTGAGGAGTCATTTGAAATCTTACAGGCCTAAGTGTTTTTGTCACGTCGCGTGGACTTCTCTTGTGTAAAAATAACCAAGTGTGTGTATCATTGGAAATATCGAAACATAGGCCGTTTCCAATACTCGACCTGGGCTCCGTTTCAGGCTTCAACTATTTTTTACTTGCTGACTTTGAGGTTATAAGCGCAATTGTAAGTCTGAGAGTGCCACAAAACATCAAGTAAGATGCAAAAGAGTGAAACATTACAGTATTTCAATTTAAGTTGAACGCTTCAGGCCCACAATCGAGGATTGGTTTCCTACACAAAGCCTGAGACGGAGACGAAGTTGAGTATTGGAAAACGGCCCTAGACTCATTGTATAAGTTATCGTTACAATTTTCAGTATAGCGTTTAATATGGTAACAGTACTACTGGAGGCAGACGAGGCAAGGTCGGCTTGCGCGCACGCATAGCGCTGGCAAAACTTCCCGGGGCAAATCGTCCATTTGTTTGTAAATTGAATAAT
The DNA here is from genome assembly GCF_001949145.1 of Acanthaster planci. The sequence goes on from NW_019091518.1 coordinate 235,750, forward strand.
CCGCCTTGAGAAGGAACACCCCTCATCGGTTGAATAGAGGGATCCCAATACGACGCTTTTAGCGTCGATCTGCGCACTTCTGCGTTTGAAAACGAGGCTGTATGTGTCAGTTTCAATTCTTAATACGATCAGACGATTGAAAGTAAGGAGTCAAAACACAAAATACGTGAAGTATGTTAAATTCAGACTTTTCAGGCTGAAAAGTTTTGTGGTCATTCAGGATAACTTGACACGTAAAATCAATATCAAAAATAACGACAATTGACCGCGAACTAACGTACCTGCGATGGTCGTGTATCTTGTGCAGTGGGCGTGGTTTAAACTGAAGTGGCGTCACACTTACGAACCGGATACTCTACGTACTGTGTGGACTCCGCGGGCGCGCGCGACGAAGTTCAACACAGAGAGCCTCGGTTTCGATGCAGATATGCGCAGACGGCGCTACTGTGAAATCCCTCTATAGAGCCACGTTGGTCGGGACTGTTCAGTTTGCTGCTAGTGCGCTACCGTAACGCGCGCGTTTCATCATCTTTCGTGAACCAGCGAAGTGCAGTTCCGACCAAAGGAGCCTCCGTTGCTAGGAAAATTGCGTCCTCTCTTGGCCCAACTCGGGGCCCAAAGGCCTACTTCTTTTACGTTCTCCCACCTTATCCGGAGTACTTTTGGATCACAAATTCCGGGGGCAGTTTTGTTTAATAAAGTACACCGCAGAACGCTTGCACGGACCTTCTGACTGATTTTTTAATTCTTCAAATCAGTTTCGAGTTTTGGGCCGATGCCTTAATTTTTTTTGTCGGTTACTTAGTTCACCAGTTCATTTATGGACCAATCACTGATGCAGGGGTTAGGTAAGTCCGCGGTCATTGGCAACCGAAACTAATACTTGTCTCTCAGCCAGGCGTCTAGGCAGTCTATACTTCGATGGTTGAAGTCTAACCCCCATCCTGTCCGCCACTCATGGAGACAGACTATAGCCTTTGTCCTGACTGACCGATTATGCTGAAATCTATCCAGCCACCATTTTACAGACACGGGGTCGTCCTGTCAACTCAGTTGGGCCTGCATCCCCATCTAAATTGTCTGTTTGAGTATCCGTTCCCTGTGTCGCCTTTCATCAGTGGCCTCATCTTCACCTCTATTATCTCTCCACTTTCCAGTCTTGTTAGGTAAACTCACTGTTTCCCTCGATGACCGTCCCACTTCCCCGATGAACCCAACCCAACCGGAAGACGAGGTAAAACGAACAATTTGAACTTGGGTCTTCACCTCCAACAGAGCATACTTGAGTGTCTGCAAGCAGTGTGCTCTGCCTGGGCACAATTGTTAATCATCTGCTTGGAACGTGGCACACGATACTGCAGATAATAACACAAATATTTTCAAGATAAAACAAGATATATATCCGTACATTGTGGACTTGAAGAGACGTCTTGATCTGCTGAATGTCGCATCAGTGTGTGAGGAATGTTCAGTCCTTTGATTTAAGAAGAGCAAGCGAGTTTTTGGTACCGTTTCATGCCATGAAATATAGCTTTAATCAAAGATAATGTCCCATTCATTGTACCAAAGGAGTAGGCCTATGTTTACTTGTATCATGCAAAAATGACATTCCACAGCTGGACTCCCCCCGGAAATGAGATACATGTATTTTTGTGACAGAAAGGCCACGGGATCCTTTATTACCATCCCAATTTCGACTATCCATCTGCCCCATTTTCTAAAATGATTGCATCAGTAGCTGCCTTAATTTTCAAGATTCAAAGTCTACATTTCTTTCTATTTTCTGAGGGCTACTCAGGCTGAAAAGTACTATCTTATCTCACGCAACGTTGGCCCTTGTAAATTTTGTACGTTTGTATTGCTTTGGAGAGTGCACGTGTCAATCTTGCTAACATTTTTCTCTGTGAGTTGTGCTTGTGGTTTCGTTTTAGCTGGTTTAAACGCAGAAGTGTCGCAGGACGTCTGCAGGGCCAGGGAACGAGGAAATTCTCCGACAAAAGACTAGTGGCCATATTGTATAGATTTAATCAAATATTCATTTTTTAACTGCACCCTCCGACTGATAATATTATGATCCCAGGTAGGCCTAGGACTTGTGTTTTCATCGCAGGACTTCCTTTACTTCCAGCAATGTCCACAAAGGTAACTACGCTACTTTTAACCCAGGAACAGCCCCTAGTAAAAGGTCTTTTACTCGGGGCCACACGCTTCATAGGCCTAAAATTATGATTTCCTATCAAGCACGTAAAGCAGACGCACTGATCTGCGATCAGTGTTCCCACGTCTAGTTACAGCTCCACTTCGTGTCTGAGGCTGTGTCCTAATTACGTGGCTGTGACTTGAAATTACACGAGACTTGATAGAAAATAACTGCAGCTGCTGCAGACTGGTGTGAAATATCAAGCCTCTCCAAGAAATCTGCGCGCAGGCTGCAATGTAATGAAGGATCCGGGTCTCTGGACAGCCTCGTTATCGTTGCAGGGCTACATATCGCCCTCTGCAGTTGGTACATGGTACCAACATTGCTCAATGACAGCAAAAAGATACTTCTCATTATACAAGACGGCACACGGACGAGGAGTCAGACAGGCGAAATCCAGACGTGACTTTGCCAAATGAAGGAGTTTCTCGTCTGAAGGACCTTGATGAATAGGGAACTCGCCCTGCATCGCGCATCCATCGATAAAAACGCCATGTTCATTTCCCGTCTCTTTTGGGAGCCACATCGATAACTGTGCCCGACCAGTAATGACACTTGGCAGAAAGAAAAGTACGGGTTGATATCCAGGTCAGTGCAAGCAGGAAGGGGGAGGTAGCACAGTCTGCTTGTTGAGAAAGAAAAAAGGATTTGGCGTAGGCCTATTCGATTGCTCCACTTCCGTAGTCTGCTACTCTTAATGCGCATAGTTGCCGTGATTGGAAACAAAGGGACGAATCGGCGCATTGGCAAGTACAAACAGGGGCGGATCCAGGAATTTTTCCGGGGGGTCAGGTCGGAGATTTTTTTTTTAATATCTCATTTTTCGCGGACAAGCAGAAACGATGATGATATTACATATGGATTGTTAGCAGTGGTATTGGCATATTTACTTTAGGTATGTTTTATTAGTTTCCCTATCCTTTCCCTCACCTCATTTTTCAGAGCTGGGGGGTCGACCCCCCCCCCACGGATCCGTGCCTGACAAAGCTGTAAAGTTCAACATACTAAACTTACCCTTTCGGACAGCTGTCAGGGCGACGTAACAAATTAGCGAATCCGCTCGTCACATCCACCCACAAAGGGCGCTGGGAAGGGTTAATGCGGTTTTTTTTTGTGACGGAAATACAGCTATGGACAAGCTCTTTCTCTTCCCAGTGTTTTACTGCACAACTGTCTAGGGATACACCGTGTCGTTTTGTATGGGAAAATACCTTTATTTCCTGTCTTAAGAGGAGACTGGTCTACACGCCTTCCGGAGGTTTCCTTGTTGAAATGTTTGACTTAACTTTCCCAGGCTTTAGAAACCTTCCAAAGCTACGATCATAGCCTCTGTTCAAGTCGAGTTTCCCTGGGGTACTGTTAAAAAAAATTGCTTTCCAGCTTCCTGAAAGGGAGGTGAGTGACAAGCAAAATAAGAGAACAGAACAGTGCGCCCTCAGTAGTTAATGTATAAACGACTATTTGAACTGATTAATAACCTGATTTATGCCCAACATAAAAAGCTATCTACTGTTTGATTTGGTTTCCTGCGACTGCTTGCATACTCGCTAGCCACAAGCCTCTTTGGCAGGAAGCATGGGCATGACATGATTGAAAACTTGGGGGAGGAATCATCTATGTTGTAAAAATAGCAAAGGGGAGTCAAAAGGAAACTCGGTTCATACATACTGTTTATGTTCATTTCAAACAGCGAGGGGGGGAGGATGCAGCCCTCTGTGTGCGCCCCCTCCCGTCTTACGCCACTGGCAGGTTGGTAGCGCAGACTGCGAACCGTATAGCTTGCCACGAACAGGTATCGCACATACATTCCATGCACATGTTTCATTTGCACACGGAAGTACATTGTACACCCATCACCAGGCTATGCATGGGGCACACAACTCCATTGAATGCCAACTTGCCCCGTAGGAAATTCGCACTTTTAAAGGGCTGTGGCGGCAAGCACGAAAGAAAGATCAGCCGTCGTTGTGGGGACATCACTGGAGTCACGCGAACCTCCCTGAATAATTGGATCCTGAAAATCTACCAAAAGCTGGGGACGAAAATTCCCGCTTCATAACCACGGCCCAAAAGTCAACTCTATCTACCAGTTTTAGTGACGTTTGGGCGACAGCATAAACTTGCATATATCGACATATTTATAAATTGTGGTATTTTTCATTCACTGTCACGGTATGCTGCTTTATGTTGAATCGATTGCCCACAGCGCCCTCACCTGGCGATCCACGTTGGTTCTGTACTATTTGAGCTGATGTGTACGCCTTGCATTAGCAAGCCAAGTCCATGTGTAATGCAGTATAGCAAGATGCCGTAATCGTCTGTATCATCATGCTACATTGTGTCGTTACATACTCGCCGTCACCAGAGAATTATGTTGGATTTTTTTCCCGTCGAATGTTGTGCAAATTTAGATGTGGCTATCATTATCTATAGGGCCAGGGTCCACGCTCTTGGCAAAATGACAAAAATCAGTCTGCAGTAGATCGCAAGCCCCGAACGAGAATGGTTAAAAGGCTTATCTGTCAAAACGGAACGATATTGACAGCACCTCCGTGATATAGATTGGGTTTGCCAGCAGGCGTCTCCTTGTGTCCAAGGTTCATCGTGTTGTCATGGAGACGTTATCACAAGGTCTTAAGATGATCTATTATCGAGATTGCATCCTTGAAATTGCTGTACCTGGGCAGCAGAAATGCTGGTGCTTCAATAGACATTGAATAAAATCGTAGAGATATTTAAAGTAAATCGTACTTAGAGAATATTTTGCTTCGAGTATTACCAATTACAACGTCGAACGAGATCAGCAGTTTTTATTGCCGAACTTGTCCATATATTTATGTAAAATCCCTCCTTTGTTAATCCCTTGCCTCCTTACTTTAAATAATGTGTAATGTGATTCGTCCAGCTTACAGTAGACTAAAATTTATATTGAAATCTGTAAAGATTAAAAAACTCTGCTCTCTTTTATAAGATTAGTTATTCTGCTTTGCACTTTCATTCTGCCTTCAGCTAATATAAGCCGAAAACAATCTCTTTGAAATGTTAGATTGTACCAAATCATACCCAGGGAACCTGCCGTTTTAATTCCTGGCCGAGGCTGCGTGCAAGCTCAGCGGCGAGACCCTAGAAGAGGCCCCCGATGGTATGCCCTCCTCTTACGCCTGAAGTGATCCGGGGTCCCCCTTAACAATCAGCCCACGGAGCCCGGCATCTGCCAATTGCTGGCCTCGCCGCGCCGTGTATGTGCAGTCAAAATCCGGACAGTTCCGGGGATTAAGCAGTTGAATCAATCGATGGACGGATTTGGACGTGTATTTAAGCCAATCTGAGCCCGTCAGAGAGCTCGAGCGGACAGGGGAATGAGAAGCATGAAAGCTAAACACTAGTAAGCGACCCTGGAATCACGCAGGAAGTTGCATAAACAGGAAGCCGACGAACGACTTTCTTATTTCAGACCGGTCCTTCTATTTTCCTATTTGACTTTGTGCGTCAGTATAAGAGATCGTAAGGTTATCTAACACTGTTCAATTTAAGTCCTAATCGAAATAGTTTGGCTGATTAGGCATGCAGGTGTAGAAATCATGAAACTGGATTCCCAAATCTCGAGGATGTTCGCTGCTTGATGGTGTAGGGAGGCCTCAGCATCAGCCTCATGACTCTCAGATATCGTGTGTAATAGCAGCTTTAATTAGTTGGGGAAAAAATGATCTAACACTGGTGATGAGATGCGTCTGCATTGTGACCATTTCGATCCCTGTCGTTTGATGAAATCAACTTTCCAAATTATTAAGATAAAAACAAAACCGCGAGATTTTGACCAAGCTACAGGCACGAGAGTCTCGCGGGGCCTAATCCCATGCAGTGAAGGGCGCGGTTTTGTTTCCCTTTTTAAATGAAGGGTTGCTGTGGCAACGGGTATGCTGCCTCCCGACCCTGGGGGCCCCACACACAGTGCTCGAGCTGGGAGATTCTGACGTTGCAGTTTCGAATTAATGAAGCCAAGTGTCTCCAAGTGTGTCCCTAGCGCGCCCTTCCCCATCTGAATTCAACGGGTGTACTCTGGCAGGCTAAGACATGTTCCCCAAATTGAATTTGGAGTGATTTTCCGTGCCTGGCAGGGTTCGTGTTAGGCTGGCGATCCAAACACGGCATACAGCTGCGACCTAGTATCTGCTCGCCCAGGTAATTACTTGGCGATTTACGATGTATACTTCCGGTATGGTTTGTTGGAAGGTATACGTGGATTATTAACCCACAGACGTGATAAGCTGTATTCAAGATGAGAGGTAAAGAGCATGGAATAATGTCAGCGTTGAAACGACTACTGAGTTTAGGCCGAACATTAAATCAAGTGTCACAATCTGTGCAAAGTTTTCCTCAAAAATAATAACATTGAAAGAGTGACGTTGTTATTCTGTTTCCCATAATTATTTGGATACTGAACTAGTACCCGACACCAAAGTGTATGTCTGTAAAGGGTGTCTTGGAAAAACCCAGATTTCACGATTAATTGCTCGGAAAGACACTTTTTTTCAACGTTAAGTGTATACGAAGTCTTTTTTTTTTTGATTGCTCATTTTTGCCTCCTTTTTTTTGTTATATTTATTCCAACCAAATAATGCATTGGTTACACATTACCGATTAGGCACAGTCTGAATTCGGGTAGAAAGTAGAGTTTAAAGGGGCCGCGTAGTGCAGTGCAGTCTTGAAAATGCACTGTCAATGAATGTTATTATTTATTATTATTTTGCTATTCTAAAGAAGTCTTTCGGCGCCTTTTGGTTTTTATGCTGATGCAAATTTCAAGGCAAAACTGGGATGTAATCCCGGGGGAAAAAAAGAGAGTTGCATTGAATTGTGCACACACAAAGCTGCTATATATTGATGTTACATTTTGCTTTCCTTTTTAATTTATTGATGTAAAGGACACGACATTGAGCCAAAGAGCAACCCCCTCTCAGAAATATTTTCAGTGAGCACATTTTCGGCTCAGTACATCAGCAGAATAACGTATAAACTGAACAGTGCCTCCCTTTCATGACATCACATCACCAGCGCCCTCACTTGTACAACCGCGGACCCTTTAAAAGTGTGATTGTCAGGGCGCGTCCTCGCCTCATCGTCACTGAGCGGCCAAACCAGGACACTGGACCTCTCCCCATAAGATTTCCGTGTTGTTGATTGTGGGATGGGGCCGTCCAAAAACGAAGGCTTGCATCTCTCCTCTAAAACTTGATGAATCAAGCAAACAAAATTGGACGGAAGCAGAGGAACTTTATCGGAGGTGCAGAGGGAACAACGAGAAGTTTGTTAAAGAGAGAGAAATAGTAGACAAGCTGCGAGATACTGGATCTAATTTTGAACACTTTCTTTGGCGACGTTTGTGTTCCTTCCCAGGTGAAAATGTGCGCAGATATTGAAGACTGATGTTTTGACGCACTTTTGCTTCACTTTAAGCCAAGAAGTAGGAAACACCCACCATTGTCCTACAAAGCCAACTGTGGCATCGACAGTAATTGCAGCTGTCCTTGATCAGTCAAGAGTGTGTCCCAAATACCATCTTGCTGGTATCTAATAAATGGAAAAGGACAAAACGGTCTTCGATATAAAAGTCACTTTTGAAAGAAAATGAAGTTATACTGGTAGTGCATCAACTCTTCGATCCTGGCCTTCTTTTTTTTAGAACACCTTATCTTCATAACCACATTACACCAAAAGTTTCCTTATACATGTATATGATATTAAACCCACACCTACCGAGTAGGCAAAAGTACAAAATGTCTTTGGAGTGGCGCCAATGATCGATACTTGTGGAACTCTTACACTTCGTAGGCAAAATGCAGCCAGGCTGTGGTATTATTTTTTCACTGGTGAAATGTGTTTCCAATTGATTTTTCCAGAGTCTATTTTATTTCAAGGAAAGGAAATTGCACCAGGTCGTTGTGCATAACAAATTAAACCCGGGATCTTCTGTTTAAAGTGATGCATTCTTATCATTTTCAACCCGTTTCTAATCCACACTCAGGAATAAATTTAAGCTGAGCACAAGTTTCTGCTACGACGAAATTGGGTCAAATAGACCCATTCGAAAACAGGGACGTCAGCTCTCCCCCTGCGCTACAGTGCTCCGGATGGGTAGCACGCTGCAGTTACCCGCTTACAAATTTCCCGGTTAAAAATGCAAAGAACGGCCGCCTTTCGAGGACATCACGCGCCGCCATGTTTGCACAGCTAGCTGTGCGGCAGGGCGCTGGGTCGTTATGGCGTCCCACGCGCTATGGTCACAGCTGCAACTGTCTGGGTGAATTTCTTAAAGTGCTTGTATCATGCACGTGAGTGTGGGGGTGCTTGACCGCATGTTTTTTACGACCGAGAGTAAAATGTAAGAGTTTTGAAGTCATGCTGGTTACATACTGATAAAATATCCCAAAGTTGGCCCAGATCTTGGCGATAGGTGAACAGATTTATGCAGCATTAATTTTTATGCTCCTTATGGTCTGTTGGCGTTTTGTGCAGAGGTTGTGTTTCTGAAATTTTGCTGGTCGATGTCCTCGTACAAATCCAACGTGAACCTGCGAGTGTGGATCTTCTTGTACCAGTTTATGGGACATCCTTAAGGACTAACAGCTTCATGATTTTACGTTCCATTGCGTAATATGTTGTTTTCTAGGATGAGTGTAGGGAGGATGCGGAGAAGTTAAGTCCAGGCAGTTATTCCGTGGGCAGATTGCGATGTCGGAAATGGAGCACCATTACCGACAAAACTACCACTCCGGGGTGCAATAGCAATTTGGGAGGTGTCGGTCGCTTGCGTCGCTGCCGGAAAACACTCATTCTACGAGGAGAACACAAAGCAACATTAGGGAGTGTACGTAGAGAATCACACTTGCAGTTAATGAAATGTTACATGGCCAAAAATAAAGACAGAACAGCAATTGCGGACTCTGCAACGCGAGAGGAAACTGTCTGAGAATGTCTCACTCCAAAACGACTAAACAAAGAGCAAATCGTTGCTTAATTGCATTGAGAGATCGCAGCCACCAAAACAGCCACAAGATTATTTGTAAAAAACACAATATTGGGAACGACGTAGTTTGAATCAGAGGTAATTCTCCGTTTTAGAGATCTTAAGTTTGCTGTATTACATCAGTGAATATCGCATTGGTAACTCGTGTATGACATAATGTCTAAGACCTGCCTCGTAGCGTTTGGATTTGTCTCCTCATTCATTTTGTTCTCATCTGAAGGAGAGACGACTTGTAGTCGTAGATTTCTAGTCAGCTACGTACTCCCCAATTATACATTGATCTGATGTTTCCTCGATAAATCTCTGCCAAAATCGTCGCCAAACGTCAAGGTCTTTTTCGTCAACTCAGCCGGATGATTTTTCCCCCATCAAAAACGGTTAACTTCCGAATTCTCTGAATGTTAGTCGTGTCTCCAGTACCAGAAGCAATCGTTGACAAGTAATCTAATTAGCTGCCGGCTGTAAATGAAATGATGAGGCTGACTTGGAGACGAGTAAAACAACCTCTTACGAACCCAATGATGAAGCATTCCACCCAACACATCTGATCACAGGACGACCCTTTCTGAGTCTAAAAATATACCAAATTGGTACAACAGGAATGACCTTGAATCCAGACGGGCTGACGTGTTGTTCTACGCATTATTCTAAGATGATGCGATAGTTGCCGGGTGTGTTGTTCGGGTGCTATCATTTGAAGCCCGAAACACATCAGGAAAGGCGAACTTTCAGAATGGCATTTAGGCTGCTACAGTGGCGTAAATAGGATTTTACTAGTGGGGGCACAAAGGGGAAACCAGCATTTTATAGGGGGCACCAGCTTTCAGTGAGGTGCAGTGAGGGAAAGATTTTGTTAGCCTTGTTCAATATCCATTCATCCGTGTTAGTGGGGGGGGGGGCACGTGCCCCCAGCCCCCCCCCCCCGGCTACGCCACTGGGCTGCTTTCGTAATACGTGTGCCATCAAAAGGAACCGTGTCGGGTTTCCCTTGGGTATACCTCGTTCTAGGCAGGGGCTAGCAGTCAGCTAGCCGATCCACTGATCCAGCGAATATTAAAAGCAAAAAATATTAAAACTCGTAAACTGACTTAGCCAGTCAGGTACTACACTCAGTCACCTTGTCTTCAAATACAAATTAAACATCAACCAAAGTCTCATCTATTAAGTGAGACACACATAGACCAAGCCAAGGGCAAACCAGACAAGCAACGAGCCATTACCCAACCAACCAGCCAACCAACTTTTTTATTTAAACCAGCTAGCACCCTAAGCATACATCACCACAAACAAACAGGCTAGCAATGCAAACACACTGCCCTGGGACGGGGGGTAGACGTTCCGTTTCATCCCGGCAATTGACACAGCTGTAAGCCGTTCATGGCGATCAGGCATTCAGTTAATGAAGGCGTTGATTGCCGACCTTCACCTCTTAGTCTCAGCCTCGCTCGCCCTTCCTCCGTCTTCTTTAGTTAATGAAGATGGATTCTGCAAGCTGGCCAACCTCATCAGTCCCCATTCATTCAGAGATTAGAGAAGCTGCAACGCCCTGGAATTAAGTTTGTCACTGAGAAGCCCCTGGGCTAGCCTGCGATCTTGAAGACGGCAATGCATTGATATTCATCCCATCCTCTGTGGGAGCTTGCACCAGACTCGGACGCGTTTTGGGCACAGCAACAACACTCGCTCCACAGACTAGGAGACAAACAAAAAGTGGCATGCGTTTGTTTGTTTTTCGAACAGGGTATTACCTCTGTGCTAATTTCTGCAGACTGTAATGACACACTCAATTGCGTGTTTCGGACTTCACTTCCTGATTATGATGACTATTTGAAAGATCTGGAATATGATTAAGTGCAAATTGGGTTGGTCAAAATGCTTTCAGCAGTCCGGATGTACGGCTTAAACTCATATTAACGTAAATGGAAATCCCAATCGAAATGCATTCTTTAAGGAGAAATCCTTGCTCCAGTTTATATTCTGCTTACAGGTTACAAGTATTTTCTTTTCACAATCCCAATATTCCAGTTGGTGATTACATTATATTTAAACAGCGAAACAGCGGGATCGTGCATGAATCCGATGAAGGCTTATTGGGTTGCACATCCCGATTTGTGGACGATTGGGGACATCAGTTGACTCCACCACCATGGGGAAATGTGTTGCGTCAAATAACTCGTCTCATTTTCATTCGTTGAACTGGTTCCGTAATGACATAGACACGGAGGAGTCAGCCTCGATCTGATTGCCTTATGATAAGGCGTTTGGTGCCATTGCTTGCGTTTCGTTGTGTGCGCTAAGTTACTTGTTGTCAATATTTGGGGATTTTGTCACAGTGCTGGATATTTAAGAGTTTGAAGTCCTTAGCTTCTGGAGCCAGCAGCACTTCACAAGTCTGGAACCGAATCTACCACGCTTGCTCCAGGGGACATCCTGAAATAGCTCCTTGATGGCTGCTCGGTAGAGGCACACGTTCATCGTTCCCTTCCGTGGCGCGTGCCCACGGCCTAACGCCGAGGATCACAAGGCGTCATGGCGACGAAGGAGAAGATTACCTTCGCCGTCCGCGCGCCTTTTGCGGGATCACACGTTCCTGGAAAAGTCTCGTTAATGCATTGCGAAGGCCCGGCCCGAACGAGAAAAATAGTCCAAGGAAGTTGGGGGGTGGGGTTGGTGTTGGTGATAGAGCAACGGCACCTTGAGTAGTAAGACGATTATCGAGAAAGCAGCACCGACCTGGATTCGAAATAAATCTAATGACTTCAGCGTCACCCGCCGACCCGGCCTCGATCTCATTCTACGTCCGGGGGGATTAACGCAGATGCGCCGTTCACGAAACGTATCTTTAAATCTTATCTGGAAAGATACCCCCGTCCTTTATACCCATCACACATCACGGCTAAGACTCAGATTGCGAAGAAAGACACCTTTGAAAAACTCTTCCAAATGTCTAGTCACTATTTCCTCAGTATGTTAACGCGGCATCATCGGCCAGCATGTCACATGACAGAGGCCAGGAGTTCACGGCCGCCCTTTAAAATTTAAAAGGCAAGTAGTAGGCCTACGTCAAAAGATCGAAGCAAGGTACATAAAATGAACTACCTCGGGAACACCAGGCAACAAAATAATCATTACGATCAAGATTTCCTATTTCAAATTCACTGTTTGAAGGGTTCGTATTTGAACAAATCATGCCCGCACGCCACCCTGTCGAATTAGATGCCATTGAAGAGTTGGCATTGCATGATAAATGCAAAACGGAGTCTGTCACGTGGACTGCACATTGACCAATAGTAGTAAGCCACGTCAGCAATGCACTATAGCAACTAAAATACTAGCACACGCAGCTGCATGTAACCAATACAAATAAGGGGTTTTCCTGTTTTTCTCTAAAGTCACTGGAACGATGGTCGATACTAATTCCGGGGGAATGACTGGACCCCCAAAACCAGGACAAGTTCCCAAGTCGGAGACACTCGGCAGAAAATGAGGAAGGCTAGTTCCGAATCCGGCATTGTATCTGGCAAGGACGTCTGCCATTCGGAGTATGACCCTGAGATGACCGCTGTAAACTGGCGTCCTGCCTTTACCATATATGGTATTGCTCAGCCGTGATTCGAAGCGCAGTGAACGACTCATAGGCAGTCGTGAGGGAAGCAGATGTTGCTAGACTTTTTTATCCGACTTGAGCACAACACTGCCCTCGCACGGTGACTTTAATAACTGTTTCATCGCCTGTCGTCTCGGCTGGCCTGTCATTACTGTATAGTGTCGGTTGTTAGCAAGATGGTTGACAGAATTCCCTCTCCTTAATTGAACATTCCTATCTAAGGGTTTGATACGCTACAGCACACTTGCACTGAGATAAATTGTCCTATAATTACGTGTTGCGCATAACGTGGACTCTGAGAAAGTGGATACTGAGTTAATTCTATTTCTTGCCCAGAGCAAAAACATTTGTCTCTTGCAGTTGGCAAAAGTTAAACTCCATATCCGACTTGAATCAAGTCTAGACATACACGCTGCTCCACTTTTACCCATCTTTGTACATGCCTACACACTGCAGACTCGTACCCAGGTGATTTTTTTATGCGACGTCTGTAATAACTGCAATTCACTCATTTCCAGTTCACCCACAAGACGGCCCACTGGGGTATAGAGAAGTACATGGATCTCAATCTGGGATTCATTACAGGGTATAAAGCTACTGGATCGTCTACAAGATGAAATGGTGCCGCCCCGAAGCGGGTATTTCACTGTCTGCATGCCGAAGATTATGTTGAGGTGCGCCGCTCGGTCACCACATCAAGGTGGTGCACAAAAAAACTTACATCATGACTGACTGCGATAATTCACTGGGATGGAGGAACCCGACCGCAGTAGCACATGGCGGGCAGTCCCCGTTCCCTTAAGCCATCAGACGGGTTCTTACCAAGTATGGAATGCCAGTTATTGTATTACATTGAAAATAAATGATAGTGGAATCATGACCGAAATCCCATTAGATTAATTTTTTTTCAAATATATTTCTCGAAGTTTGCGTGCCAGACCGTCATCCTCACATAGCCAATTTAAATGGGGCTATACGATGTGAAATTTACTTGAGAACATGTTTTGAGCAACAGTTTTTGAAAATGTAAGACAGCAAGTTACGTCTCTTTTTGCATACTGTCATCGAAAAATACTAGGCAAACCTCAATTTTTTTCATGTTTTTTGTAACAGATGAGGGCGCTGTCGCCATGACGTCATAACAGGACACTCTTCACTTTTCTGCCCGACAAGTGTGTAACTTCAACTGAGCCTTTGCGTGCGAGTGGGGTCTACTTACTGTTCAACTCGTTCGATTTTCCAAGAATCACAACCACAGCACTTTCAACTCAAATGCCAGACTGTCAACTTCAAACACATCAGTCCAACTTCAAATACATCACTTCAAACTCGAACCGTGGAGGAAGGAAGGGAGACACTAGTACACCTTTTAAATACCTTCGCTAAACAAGCCCCAACGTTGGTAGCGATACTAATTATAGTTTTTAAGAGCAGGTTATTTTTGTCTGTCTTTGCTCACTGAAGACTGGTTCAATACATCACACCGTTGCGGTCTATACGTGGTGTCACCGCGGCCTGCCCACACGCGTTAATACCTGCCCGCTCACTGTCACCCCTTTCACGCCCACTGAAAACAATTTATTCGCGGGGGAAGACAAGCTGTTTCAAGTCGTCCGTCGAATGAGAGGGGTCACGGTAAGGTTGCGTTAATTAGACAGTGTTGTGAAGGAAGACCAGGGGCAATGTGGTGCCAGCATTGTCGTCTTTGACATCGGCGAGAAGGAAATGAGACAGAGGCGGTCCAAGGGACAAGGAGATCGAGAACGCGGAGGATGTAGTCAAGGTGAAAAGTGGGATGAATGGACAATTGAAACGTGGTGTATTTCCATCAATTGTTTAAAAAAAAACGGTCGGAACTCTATTTCAAATTTTTACCTGTTTCTCTTGAACTTTTGTGTTGTGAGTTTTAGGCTTACCCAGTCTCCCGAAAGTGGTCCCAATAAATTAATCAAAACGAAGAGCGCGCGTCGGAAATATCGGCCTTCGCAAGGGGATAAGCGTCTTAAAACACCGTGAAGCGTTTACTTGAGGACGATCGGCTCTGGTATGTTTTGGAAGACTAGGGGCACTTCCGGCGAGTGGAGAAGAGACCCTCCGCGTCGTGAGCTTCCGAGACGACAGGGGACGCCGTATCAAGGGCCCCGGGTTGATGAGGAACGGACTCCGATCCGCTATTTGGCGGTGTTTTTCCACGGTTCACCGTGCACCACTCTTGGCAATTTTTGACGGTGGCCAGCGTAAACATCACCAACACGGCGGATCCGTGCGGCGATTCTAGGCGCGTCGTGGGGATTCTGTAAAATCAACAAACCTGCATCAGTCCTGATGATGGGGTATATCATCAACCAATGCGCCAGCCGTGTCTGATTAAAAAAAAACTCACCTTGGTGGGCCAAACGGCTGTGTACTACGGCAATCAATTTGCCTCTGCGCATGTAAAGGCGCATGAAAGGACAGTGCCTTCAAATAAAAGGTCACTTGTATAGTACAGCTCCGCGACAGACTTCATGATTTTTACGCCATCGCATATTGTAGGCGCTTTATGTGCAAGTCTAAGCCATGTTTTGCAGTATTGTACGGGACATCACAACATTAAATCCTCCTCTCACTGACGAACTACAGAACGTCTGCTTTTTGAAATACTCTCTGTCCACCCTGAGCGGTACCAAAAGAGGGCGCAATTTTCCTAGCAACGGAAGTTCCTTTAGTGGGAACTGCACTTTGCTTGTTCAAAAACGACAAAGAAATGCACGCGTTACGGTTGCGTTGCTATACCAACAAAATGAACACTCCCCACCAGCATGGCTCTTTTCAACCGACGAGGGGGTGCTTCTGCTCAAGGGGTTTTCCATTAAACGCTTATGGGCCATTCCATGAGGTTGGGGCACAATTTGTGACGGTGTCCATTGTTATATGGGTTCCGTAAAAATGAACAGTTATTTTCCTGCATGTGGATTCCAAATTGACATCGTTGTCTGGCAAGGCTAGATACAGAGGTGCTTGTTATTTCTGCAGAGTAAATGACTTACTCTACAGGTAATGACAGGCGGTGAAAGTTTTGGATGTAACAAGGACACAAATTGTGCCCAACCTCATGGAATGACTCTTATATGAAGTTCAATAGAGCCTGAAAGTTTACCCCTGAAAGCGCGCTTCCGGAACCCCTAGGAAAAATAACGTGCCAAAAGTTTTAGAATTTGTAATATGTTTTCGTTCAGTTACCTCTTTACTCTACTCATGAAGAGGCTTTTTGTATAATATTTGCTAGCACATCAATTTATGGAAATTGAAAAAAGTACCTAACCTGAAAGAGAAATATCGTGCCGAAAATTGACCTATCACTCCGAAAATTTTAAATACATGAAGAACATCTCGTACGCAGATGAACAGTTACGGAATTATACTTCAAGGTAGTCTTTTGGTAAAGGCCAAAATAAAAACAGACCAAAACATCTTGAGGATTTCGTAATTTATAAGAAAATAAACTTAAAGCAATACCCTGCTTTTATCGAAAGATTCTGTATAATTATCCTTTACTGGCGAGAACTGTACCACGTCAACTCGACTGAATCTACAGTCCATCGACTGCAGGTAGGTCTTTGCAACGTTGTACAATCTCGTGTCCACGTAAGCACAGGGAATGAAAACAAACGTGCATGAACAACAAGGAGACCTGGGAACGATACTGGCAGAGCGGAAGTGACAGATCGTTAATGAAATTCCTTTCTAACCTACATCCAGGTGACTTTTCCTTAATATTACTCGAGGGGGACAAAGTGAAAATTCCGACATGAGTATTTTTTGGGGTGGTTTCAGTTAGGAATCATTCTTCCCCAAATTTTTCGTACGTGATAGGACGGCCTCGTAAAATCCCGCAAGGCGGACCGCGCCAGGGTTCTGGAAGCTCACCGAGTGGCCTTTTTCTTTCAGGCTCTATATAACCCTTTTGGTTCTTACATGCTGATTTATGCACTCAGTAACGTAAGACGCCCCTGGATCTGCTGACGATTTTGTTTATTGAAAGCCTTTTGGGGGGAGGAGTGGGTTTATTGTGGGAGTAAAAAAGACAATCGTTCCAGGAAAAAACAAGAAAAAAAATTGCTCCCCAGATTCAACTCCAGGATGCATCGTTGACTACACGTTGGTCAATCTAAGGAAAGTGTCAGGTTAGTCACTTTAATACGAACGCTACTTGTGCCCCGTATGTGACCAGCGAATTCTGAAGCATTCACACCTGTTCCACCCCTCGCACGACATTCACCGCAAGAATGAGCAAAACATTCATGCTCCCCGAGTGGCAGTAACGGAGGTATATAAAGGTTTAGAAGGCCCAAGGCGAATATTAACATAAAATTATTCCGTGGAAAGAGAGACACTTCGGATCGTAAGAAAGATAGATGGTTGCCCAATTCCAAGCATTTCCCGCATGCAAAGGTCGTTATCAATCTGTAATGTTACAGTTAGAGAGAGACGACGCATCTTGGCGTCAACGCTGTATAACAGCGAGACAGCTTTCGTCGTATCATCTGCAGCTGACGGTGTAAAATTATTTTTGTCACATTGCAAGCCACATCCACATCATTACTCAGTCCGATAGAATCCATGCACACGCAACTAGCTTCAAGAAGTTTTCATCTTGATTTCTTTCTGTGAGTGAGGCCGATAATAAGGTGGGTAGTTTTGGCGCAGAGGACCTAAACTTGATTAATTAAACAGTTAATGGCAGCAATTTGCATTGTGAATCTCTTCTCCTTTGGGGAGCCATTACACTCTCGAATAGTAGCATTAATTCCAAGCCCGCTCAGCACTCTCTCTCCAAAACTGTATTTACTTCACGAACTATATCGTTGCATTTGCAATCGCAGAATAGTACAACAGGAAAACTTACTTGATCGATCATCTCGCAGCGTCCGAGAACGGACAGAATAATATGCCAAGCATTTGGGTCACGTTAATCGAGTAAACGGAGTTCAAGATTCAGCGACCGTGTCCTCAGCGGACGAGCTGTCCGGCAAGGGGGCATGAACCCGCCTAGCAAGGCTAAGAACGGCCGGCTCGGCCCAACGCCAAGGACGCGGCTGGCGAAGAACCTAAAAAATCGGTGATTTATTCCTTGTGGATGCGGGACATAATGATGCCGCCGAGATGCATGCTCGCGTTCAGACAGTCAAAACTATGATCGTAAAGTTATCGTTGTCGGTTCCTCGAGACGTTCGGCATTTGAAGTGGTATTCTTGAGCAAATTATGACAGCGTTCCGATATTTAAACAATTTTAATGTAGTCGTTGCACTGCTGTGTTTTAAATTTATGAATAGTGCTTCGACATTGATGATCTGTCGAAGAGATGACCGCACTTTGGTCAAGGCGAATCAAATAATGCGCAGACGACTGAACAACTTGTTAGGGAGAGAATTTTGTGGCCATCCACAGAATCAATCAATCAAAACTGAGAAGTGATTTTGTATGCTCACGTGATTCATTTTTTGTATGTCTTTTGATCTGCAGTTCAATTTCTCATTTGCCAACATGTTCATTAACTTTATGTTTCGGAAATTCAAAGCTCCCCGTCAGGTTCAGTCAATTAAATATCGCACTGATAAAAAGAGTACGATCTCCTGTCTTACTGTTGGTTAGTTAGCTGAAACTTTGGTTGACGCTTCTTTATCATTTGAGGACAAAGGTGACCTGGCTTCCAGGCTGGTTGTCCGGCGTGCTGGTCGGATGGCTGGGTGTATGGCTAGTTGGTTGGTTGACAAGCTTCTGAGAGAGTGACTGATTAAATGACTGGCTGGCTGAATTAGCGACTAGCAGGCTGGGTGGCTAGCTGGTTTTAATAGTTGACCCGGAAGTTGGCTGGCCCCTCAGGGTGGTTGGCTTGCTAGCCAGTGGGTTGCTTGGCTGGCTTCCACTTTCATCATTTCAGGTTCTTTGCACTGCAAAACGTCCATCATTTCGTTCAGCACATCACTATTAACCTTGAGATCCCTATTTCTGGGTCGGTCCACAGATGCATGCAGTTCAAAACAGCCTGTCATCTGGGACATATGATATATTCACCGGATGGCCGATATTTCCGACTGCTCACTAGCAGACTTCGCGCATCAGACACGAAAAGTAAAGTAAAACATCAAGGTTCCACGTCCTTTCAGAACAGCTTGGAATTGTCCAGATAAGAACATTACTACAAAATCCTGTGCACTGTGAGAGTGCTATTGTCTGCTGTCACGAGCTCTGGCCCACTGACAATAAAGGTGGATTGCACTGCCTTTTTTCCCATTATAATACCACATTGTTGAGGGTCAAACGGGTACCGAAACGTCAAATTCTCACATAGATTATTATCGACGAGCAATGGTTGGGTAAAACGATGGTACCGAGGTAAACGTTAAATTGTTTGCACGTACGTACCGATTTGCTGCGACATTGAGGACGGATCTGAGGTATGGAGGAGGGGGGATTTTGTGGATACAACAAAGCGAGGCGAATTTGACAAAAAGATTATTTTGATTTCACTTGGAAAAGTTCAGGTCCAAGTCGCCCTTATACTGGGCGGGATGAAATATGTAGTCACGTGGCCTTATAAAAGCTGTTTCATTCACCGAAACAGACTCTTGGGATTGCAGTTGTACATAGAGACATCATGTGCCACACCGCCACCCCTGATGAATGCTAAAAATTTATCCACACTTAGTTTATAATGCCATTCTGAAATATGACAGTATTTTGTTCATTACCTAATATGACACCGTCCATGCCTGAGCATCGACACCGCATTTGCTGCAAACTTAACCCAGAAATGAAAGAAATTCTTGTCATGTTTTCCGCCTGCAAATTCACACTGACAAAGCACTGCGAACCGAATTCAGGTTTACGTGAAAGTTGTAGCATTTTCAGTGAAAAATTCAGACATTATATCTTTCACGGAATAGCACATCACGTTACTTGGAACACGTACTCAGAAAGTAATCGATCAATCTGGAAATCGAATATGAATTATTTCAACAAGCGAGTGGCTATGCCAGCATCATCAATTCGGCATATTAATATGGGTTTAATCATAGTGTAGCAACTCACGTGAGCCTTGTATAACGTGGTAAGAACCATAATATTCCGATGTACGAGTCCAATTGTTGCCATGGAAATTTACCAGCGCTGCCCGCCGAGCGGCTTTCAGAAAAATATTAACATACCGGGTATTGAAACATGCGGTGTAAAGAAAATTTTCCGCATGGTTTCCCGCTCGGGGAGGAGGGATCAGACCAGACTGGCCCCTCGTCTGCTGCCTATGATGTCCTCTCATCTTATTGCCATGACAACCATATCTCAAGCAGCGCGTAAATTGATCGGAATAGCAGCACGAGCGGACATGCTGGATGCCACTCGCAATGCACAAGTCAAGATCTCTCACAGTTTCGAGATTCCAACAATTCTCTGTCTTATATCCGCAAGCTCGAATGAATCGTCTTTGCAGCTTTTGCTTTGCAAGGAAATGGTTGACCCTTCATCATGGTCTTAATGAAGACCCGCATTCTGTTAAGAGAATATTTCGAGGTATGACAGTCGTCTCATGACAAGCCTGCAAGATGTGTCTGGGCCCCCTGGAAAATCGACCCCCCCCTTGATACAGCACGTCTGTTCACCGACTCGACGAGGTACAAACTCAGCATCATTTAGATTCCGTGAACCAGTCCCAGAGTTGTTTCGGCATGCAGCAAACCATACGCGTTAATTAGCTCATAATACACACAAGCCAATACATCACTCGAGTTAAAGATAAAAATAGCTTTGCTGAGACAGCAGGCTGATAACTTGGTAATTAATTCCCGGTTCTTCGTTCGGTTTTCCATATACGTAGCACATAAAACTCGGTCACGAGGAATCAAGTAGGCCAACAAGATAATTCCTGGTGTTAGGAACTAAACCACGCGGCTGATCTAACGGCCATGGAAACATTTACACAATGTGCATAGAATGACATCTGCCAAACTTTTGTAGTGCTGTTTAAAATTTCACACAGAGATATTAAATTAATGCCAAGCAATGACTTTATCGATGTGACAGACTAGGGAGAGTAGACTTGATATCATAGATAATTCACATTCAAGGTTTGTTCAGTTTCGTTGGTTCCCTGCCGTCGCGACGTCATGAACGTCGCTTATTATGTTCCCAAACCGTGTCTACTTGATGCACTAGGCACCAGTATATTTTAACATAAGGTAATTCATCGTGAAAAGTTTAAATTCTAAGAAGGAGAACTGGGGTGACTGGGCCCATCTTTCGTGAAATGGTTATTTCCAAGATGGACGGTTTGCCTTTCCCAGGTCAAAAGTTCAGCCTACGAACACCGCTTGACAATTAGTCTACGGACTGCTCACGGATTCAATTGCAAACACAACGGCCTCACTCAATATGAAATTGAAACATAACCCACTCGACTGACGACTTTTTGACTTGAATACTCTCCAGCGTAATTTGTACGTCTGAGCGGAAGGACAGGGGTCTATAATTTCCACCCGTCTGCCTGTGTTTTAATTCATGCGATGTATCGCATGCTACGTGAGGTAATCGCTTCTCCGGTGTGCAGGCACAAGATGGTCAGCGAGGCTTCGTCAGGACTACGAGGTCCTAGTATGCCGCGATCACTGACCGTGGGAACACGCGCATCGATTCGAAACTTACGCGGATTGTTTCGGGTTTTCCATATTTATGAGTTTTATTTGGGATCAAGGGAGGCAGTTGGGGGCTCAAATTTATTCATAGAGAGCTTGAACTGGATCTGTTCCCAGTCTCATGGGTTTTATCTTTACAAATAGAAGCATCCATTGGGCCTTCATTTGACAGTTACTTCCATGATTTGTCGTCCTTCCTTTCATAAACCAGAAATAAATATTCCACAGGGACCCACCAAAGGCCTCCCATTCTTTCTGGTGGACCCCACCATTCCTAAAACATTCCTCTAGAAAACTGCGAGTGATTCAACCAACGCGATGCAGACTGATTCTACAGCCTAAATCCGTTGCTTCCTTCCTGGCCCCAGCTGTCCCATTAATAGGAGGTCCTTCTCCCCCCCGCACTACATATCAGGGTTTCCCTCTCCGCTTAATTTGGCCAGATTAGCTAAGAAGAAACTTGGAAATGTATGGTTCGGTTAGAACTGCTTTCCTTAAATAGCAAACCAATTTAAATTCGGCCAATATTGGCTGAATTCCACCGATGGCGCTTCAATATTATTTTTTCCCCAACTTGAATGATGAATAATGAGCCGTAGGTCCTGTAGTTTTGCAACCGCCGGGCAAAATCGGTCTTCAATCTGATGACCACTGAGCTATACTGGGGATAATGTACACAGTGTGTGCCGCTGCGCTGCCATTGCTTATTTAAGTTGCCGGCCCTGGCAATGTGCTTGATTGATGATGCACATGCTTGCCGAAGATGAATGTCCAGTGTTGGTTTCGCGCCGATAGCTTGCGCATGCGTCCTGGTCAGACACACCCAAGTATTGTCCGGGTGGGGCAGGTCCGTAGGGGGGCAGACTTCTTGGAACACATGGAATACCCGGTATTCGTTCACACGTATACATGTACTGGCTAATTTATACTAACACCGTAAGCGGTAAAAGAGAAAGGATTACAATACTGAACTAATGAGGGGGTGATTTCCCATGTTACTGACTCTTTAATGATTGCTCACTCAGGCTGTCGCGCAAATGCATGAGTGACTTTGTAGTTGAGACCTAACTCCAGCCCAATAGACAGAAACCATTCCTGATTTAAAATGCTGTAAAAGGTTGCCGATCCGCAGTAAAATGGAAAGTCGCACGCCCGGGCTTTCTGACAAATAAACTCTGCCCCTGCTTAGCTCAGGATCCTCGGAGTCATTTTGCCGACCCCAATCAAATGCAGGTTTAGGCTTTGGCCTGCCGATACGGCCGGCCTTCAATCTCTCAGCGAGCCCATCGCTTCGGATCTGACCTTGCCAAGAATTCAAGTGTCCCCTGCCATCCGGGAAAGAAAAAAAAACCAAACCTTGACAGAGTGGAGGAGCACTAATGTTCGACAGAGTTTGCCCGGGTTTTGTTTGAACAGGGCCCCGCGAGTCTTCGTTTTACCTCTATCAAACGCGCCGTTCCTCTTCCCGTTTGGTTAATTTCATAGCCGCTGCGCTCATCATTTTTTTTTTTACGATACCGGTAACGCTTTATAACCCAAAAGAGTTGCTTGGATGCTAAATAACCTGCTTCTATATACGGCATCGTCCCTGTGTCAACATTTCCACGGCTTTGAATATGATTCGCAGTGCCGGAACTGACCGATTTAAAGTGGGGCCGGAACTGCAAAGTGCTCGATACCGACGGCTCGCTGGCTCGCCAACATCGTCTGCTCGCCCAGGCACCCTGATGTCGTTTCCCCAGGTCTCTCCCGCTCTTAATAAATTAAATAATAATATGAAAATTGCAAATTGATCGGGCCTGTGCACATAGCTCCGCCCGAATGGCGCTCAACAAACACTGTTACCAAAGTTACCGCCACACGCAGACATAGTAAGCTCTCCCTCCAGAAACTGTGCGAAGCCTCTGCACTGAGACGGTTCAGTCGACTTTTTTCCCGCCAAAACTACCAAGTCACATTCCTCCTCCGAATCCATTACATTGCTCGTGAGTTCGATTTCTATTGGATTAATATGAATTTCTTGTTTCTTGTAAATTAATGAAATATCCATAGCATTTCTTGGTCCACAAAGTATGATTTGGCGTTTTGGAGAAATTTCACCGTATACAAGCTAAAAATGGAAGTACCTCCGAAACTGAAAGAAAGGAAACGATAGGAAAAAAACGTCGGGTGTCGAATCACAAGAAAGTATAGACTAGCGGAAAAGGCAATGGACACATGGCCTAGATTGTGGTAAAACCAATTTCACTCGTCGAAATCCACCGGCCTTTTCCTACAGGTGGATTTCATAAACCAGGACACATATCTAGACCATGATCCACTACAACTTTTGAAATCTCAAAGTGCTATCAGAAGCACTCAAGAAAGAGCACTTAGGCTTAAGACCCTCGAGAGCAGCTGTAAACAGTGTCGTGAGAAATCAGGTCAAGTCACAGGCTTAATCCGTGCGAAACCATTGATCCCGAGCCGTAATGAATTTGAATAGTAGGGAGGTAGCTGCGTGACTACGTACAAGTCTCCTCAATGGGACAGGTTAGATCAGGTGTTGGTTTCACAGACTGGCCGAATTAGCTAAATAGCAATAAATATGACCAACTGATCGGATATAAAGGTCCAAAATATCAATATTACCTCTTTATCAATTTACCTTTCTTCGGCACCAAGACGTATGCTTCTAGTCTTAAATAAGACTGATTGATTTCAATTAAAATGGGGCACCGCTTATCACAATGTTGGAAGATCCATAGCTGTCAATGGGGATTTGTGAGACAAATAAAATTTGTAGCCATATGAGCAGCAGAGTTGGAAAAAAAGCAGTAAACTAAAATGGTTCCTTCCGAGGGCCGCTTAATTATCGCCTCATTTTCTCTGGAAAGTTTATATCCTTCCCTCAGAGAGTTCTACAAACAGCCTTCCGCTCATCCAAACAGTTTCTTTGGCTTTTTAAAACCATACAAAGAAGATTTCGCTTTGAGGTTGACAAGCGACCTCGATTCGAAGTCACGTTTTCGAAACTCACGTTTAACACCAGATACACGACAAGTGTCACCACGAGGCGAAATCGTCATCTACTTCGTCCGCGCAGCAGAGCAAATAGCCCCAGGCGTGGTTGGCCCTTCCATACCGGTATATACAATTACTACTCGGGGACGGGAAGCGGCCAATCAGTCTTCGGCGGGCATCGCCCTACACTCTGTTACTTTCCAATACTTGTTTTGATTTCTCTTTCTGTTTCTTAGATTGTGCATGGCACACCAACGACACAGACATCAGGTCGACGTTTTCTGCAGGTGTAAGGTCGGAGAAAACACCCTTACCTGCCCTTAAAACTGGAGAGGACTACCGTTGCCTTGAGACGCCACACCGTGACAGAGAGAAAAAAACACTATCCTGGGATTTCGAGAGAGCTCACTGCTAAAGTTCCTCGAGTGAATAACAGCTACTCTGAAACAAGCGCTATGTGTGTACGCTCGTGTCATTGACCGTTCGGATGTTACGCAGTATTAAATTGAAACGTAATTATTTCCCGAAACAAACCCAGTCCTTTCCTGAAATAAAGTCTGATTGTGGTGAGCACAATCACAATTCACTCAAATGAAAACTAATCAAGCACCAGGTATGACAGCCACCAATTTGGATTCTCGATAAGCGAATGAAATTATGCACAGAGTCTGTTGTATGTCGATATAATCCCAAATAATTAATCAGTGCTCTCTGATTTATTGTTCATCCCGAAGGAGTCCTACAAGAATGCCTATTCTTGATTTTATTGTTGAGCTCTGACAAAACTACTTAAGTTCCTTTTCTTCTGTACTCGTACACAAAGCCGACCATTTCTTTATATGGATAAAAATGAAAAATTGAGCAATCAAGCAATAAAATTGAGGAATACGCTGGCATATGGATTCATTAACGCAACAGTGAGTGTTTCAAATGAGTACCCCGGGGCCGCAACGATTTGTCCTCTGCTGGTTGCACAGCCTTTTTGGCGCGAAATGTTTCCCGGGAAAATGTACATGTATTATGCGAGATAGAGTCACACTAACGGCCCATAGAAACTCGAGTGGCATGGATGCTTCACTCGTTGCATGCAGAATCCTTGTGAAAAAAATTTCCATCCGGCTGTGGATTTTTTTTTGTACAAGAGCATCGTGATGGTTAAGGATTACCAACAGTTGACGATGTGATGAACTGCATATTCATTGTGTCCTCTTGACAGAAAGGATAAGTATTCCTGATAACAATTATTTCAGATAATATACTAACAAATGTTGATGAATCAAGAATGAATTTAAGTAATCACCTTCGATCGGGGAATAATTTCAATTGTAGAAATGGCATGGCATTGTTAGGAGACTGACGACGTGACAAGGCAAAATTGGCATGAACACGACAGCAGCTCTATCGCCAATAGCAGAATTCTCCGAAAGTAATCTCAAAAATCCGTCTCGTCAGCTAATTTATAAAAATCCTCGTTCATGTCACACAACCGAGGTAAGGTTAACACAACCTGAGTCATCCAAGCTGTGATTTCTCGTTCAGCAAAGGTGAAGGCCTGTACTCGGAGGTCTCGGGTGCGATAGTGTCTTCTGTTGTCAATGTAATTTGACCGATTTTCCAGCGAGTTGGTGTACTATAGGCTCCATGTTCTGATCTAGTACGGTCAAGTGATGCGCCAGTGTCGCAATGGTATGTCGCACTTGACTTATCCAACCTGAACCTTTAGAGAACCTTGAAACCTACCAGCTGCACTCACATTAGGTCAAAGAGTAACCGAGACAAGACTGTTAAGTCTTCTATATCTGCTCCACAGATGTAATTGAATACTCAATAAGCTATCAGTTTTGTTTTGTTTGTTTCTTTTTCTTACAGCTTCTATTCAAATGACCCCCACTTGGTGTTTACGTTTGTAAACACAACCTGTGGTCCTGACTTAGTCAAAATACACATAACGTACACAAGCAAGGCTGATGTGCATGAGGTCTTGTTCAACACAGTGAAATTAATACAAGGGAAGAAACGTGCATCACGCGGAGGCCGTCTTTTGAGGCTCAAGTCAAAGCATCGCACCCCGCCCGCGAGGCAGCAAGGCTACTTAAACGAGGCTTTTGGACTGCAAAAAGGACAGACACCGATGCACTGACTTCACACCTCAGTTCGAGTTCCTTCAAGTTGCATGAATTAGGGGAGACACCCCACTGGTGTCAATATTCCGTCTCCAAATCCATCGTCTTCACATGACACGGCGTCTTATCCTATATAGTCTCGCTGAATATAACGGATTATAATAAAGCAAGGACGCGACGACAATTCTGCTATTACAGGCAGAAAGAAAAACCGCGTGAAATCAGCGATCCCACCGGAATAATTAAATAATGAGACGGTTGGTAGACATTTTACACGCTTTTGTGAGTTCGCACAGAAGTCGGAAGAGGCGAGAACGCACGGATATACAACGTTGTTTATTTGGCTGTCTGAAACAGATCGATGGGTCTTTCACCAGCCGTGTTGGGTCGGTGTTTCATTAAACGACGGGGTGCGTAAGTTGTGTGTTCAGTTTAATGCAGCCCAATTCTGCCACGACTAACCAGCTGGATTATCTACTCGTGTGTCAACTCATTACACGTATTTTAAATATGTTCGTTGATCCTTTTTGCCACAAAGACACTACAGACAGTTTAAGGAATCCATACTCCATTTGTTGAACTCAGATCATTTTTGTAGATTTCAACTTTGGAAAAAGATGATCCTGTATTGACCTCCTGCAAAATTGAATGCCGCCGCCCCTCCCCAAAGAAATAGATTCAGTTTAAACCATTATTACATGTAGTATTAACATTGTCCAAATACTGACTATTTTTCTAAA
The DNA here is from genome assembly GCF_001949145.1 of Acanthaster planci. The sequence continues at coordinate 263,120 of NW_019091518.1, forward strand.
TTGACCAAATCCAGCAGACCAGTTCGAATACCAACTTGCACTTTCGTCTCTCTGTCGACTCCCGCGCGACATCCAGGTATCAACCGGGCCCCATAATGGTACAATTAGCTTTCAGCCTTCCACATCGTAGCTGTAACTAAGATCCCGGTGATATTCTGAAAATGACATCGAAGCTCTTTTGTCCCTTTACACATTTTGGGAGGCATCCAGACGATATCATCGGCATCTTCTCCAATAGAGTGCGGTCGTTGACTCCTAGGGAGTTGGAATGACAGCCTGAGGCCACGTATTCCTAAGGAAAAAAAGCCTGCATCGGCTTATTTCAAGTTCTCTGTCTCGTGCGGGATCTTTTGAAATTCAAAATTACCCATCGAGAACTCGCACACCCTTATTCATTCAACCCTTGTAAAAAGAACATCTAAAGTTGTACCAAGGCTATCATTTTCATTGATTGTATTTCATAACTGGTATTGAAAAATAACTTTCCTTTATCTTGCAGGATGCACTTCCAACCATTTGTAATGTACGCTGAGTTGTTGTCCACAAAACCTGGAAAATTGTATCTAATAACGAGGCATAACATCGGTTAAGATGTCACTTCGTTTATGACGAAAAGTCATTGTGTTCAGTCGCTTTGATGCACAGTAGTTTTATGAAGGGTCGGGTCGTTTCTGTATCCGAAGTTTTTAAGCGGTTGAAGTCAATCGACTTGCCGACATTCCTTGTCGTCTGAACTGCAAGAAATAGTGCCGATTTCTTGGGAAAACAAACTAAAGATTTACCTTACCTTTGCTGGAAATAAGTGCACAGTGTTAAAAAAGTTTAGGTGGAGGGTAAAGTGATGAACATCTCTCTAAATGCTATGGCACGCACGACAATAACTCTCATAGCATAGATATGCATTCGTTGGAAATATTTTTGCAGAGTGCTGGGGCACATCTTCGACCCTATACAGGCAGCAGCTGAAGTACGGGATACCTTGGTCAGATGGAAATAAGGTTTGCATGTGTGACGTGCCTCACAGCTGCAATCATGGTGCGTTATTGCGGCCACCAAATGAAATTAAGGACCTAGCCCCGGATTCTCTGTATTTACCCGCCGGGAGCTCTCGGGTGCAAAGGTGCACAAGGGCCTGAAAGGCAACCGGGATAGAATACTACCGCAAAAACAAGTTATGTATTGATAAGCGTATAAGGCATTTATGAGGCAAAATATTTAGCAAGTTTCTGGAGGTGGAGCGGGTAATTAGTAATTGGGGTATTCCAGTTTTTAAAGGGGCAGTCCGGCCTCCGGACTATGACAAATTTTACTGCCTATACCTGAAGAGATCTACCGCATCAATTTCTGAATTAAACAAGCTTCTCGTCGATATTGTATTTCGAATGTCATTTACTCCCCGCCCCATCTATGCGTAATGCAAGCAATAACTTCTGTAAACAGTATTTTTCAATGGGCAGACTATGAGCGGGCTTTGCAAAGGGCTTGCAGCGTTCAACGTTTGTTGTAAATTTCTAACAAGATTGTGAGTGTCAAAAGTACCCTAATTTTCACCTTTCGTGTTTTTCCCCCAAACAATCCACATTTTCATGAATTAAGAACCAAGGCTGAGATCTGTTTGATTTTTTTTTTTGCCTTTGCAAGTATTTACCAAACTGTAACGACTGCGCTTGCGCAACAAGCACTCCTTGTGTCTCCGGGTTCGTTCGGGCGTATTGTTTTTGTTAACACAACTATACTCCTGTGGGCGCGAACAAGATTGCGACCCGCTAGTATAAGCGAAAGTGTGCTCTCGATCCGGTTGGTCTATACAGGGAGCTATAAAACACAAGGAGTAAGCACAGCCCAAGATCAAAGGGGGCAATGATGGCCACCGCCTGCACTTTTACGACCGCAAGGGAAGTTAAAATAAACACTGGTGGCTCGTGGTGCGAATCAAATTATGCGCCGCTCGCGAATTTCGAGGAATGCTGGGAGTCGCATTTGCAAAGGATTATGGGTACTGCACATGCGTGTCCGTAAAGTTTGACGTGTTCAACATGGCCGCTATCGGGACGGAAGACGATGTCATCGGAGACTTCGATTTATAGCTCCATGGTCTGTCCATGAAGCTATAAAACACAAGGAGTCAGCACAGCCCAAGATCAAAGGGGCATGGTCTGTACTCCGTTATATCACGGTGGCTATTTCAAGATGACAGAAAAAGGTTTCCAAGGGTAATGCGCACGCAACATTTTCTACTGGGGAGTCAGGTTGGTGTAGTGGCTCTTTCCTCACCTTTGCGACTGCGACCCAGGTTCGAATCCCACCTAGGCCAGCAAGTGGATTGAATTTTCAGTCCCTGCCTGATTCCGTGGGGTTTTCCCTGAATATTTATGTGGAGTTTTCCTCCCACCTCTAAAACTGAACATTTTTCTTCGTTTTCTGCTTAATTATCACTTCGTGTAATTGGCGCTATATGCGCTGTTGAGTGAACAGATATGAAAATAGATAAATAAATGTACTGAGAGAAGCACACGCAGTCTTATATGTAAGTTACCAAGCTATTAAGTAACATTCTGAGCTGCCAATCTAGCCTCTCTGTGAAGATACAAGAAATGTGTTGCATGTCTTTGTTCATCCTAAGCTTAGCAATCAATGTGTAAACGACAATGTTTAAGTTGATAATCCAACAACATACAGAACGCATCTCTAATTATTTTGTATGGTAAGTGCCCACATTGACGCCACAATATCGTTTTCTGGTTTCAGAAGTATAGCAAGGCTATTGTAGATAATTTATAGGTAACTGCCGGGGAAAGTCGAAGGAACGTTGTGTTTGTTCTACACAAACCTGAGAGCCTGGAAATCTACAGACACATTCACTTTGTTATTCATTCACATACCTCTTAAAATATCTGGAACAGATGCCAAAATTCATTTTGGTCATGGGCGCTTCCCCGCGATTTTGCACCGAAATTAACTGAAGTCCTCATTGCATGACAAATTGTTAACATGGAATATAATAATTCAAGAGCACGAGATACGTTAGTTAACACAGGTGAAAGATCCCACGGAGGCGTATTAGTCATGTGTGATCGTGCGACGAGTGATTCACAAAATGCCTTGAATGCTTAGCTGATAATGCCTTGTGACTAGGTGATGTTCAACTATCTTAATGTACATGTAACACAATGTTGCATTGGTCTCCAAACCAACTATTTTGTCTGCTTCTTATATTTTATTAATAAGTGACTGATTTATTATCTGAAAAAAAGTGGATACGGCAACTTAAGCACCGCTTGCGGTTAAGCATAATTTTGTTAATACCTATATGCCATGTAATTCAGTACAATCACTTTAAGTCAGGCTGGTAGAATCTGGATGACAAAGCGAAATTTAATGAAATTAAATCGCTGGGCAAACGTGCAGACATCCACACGGGAGCGATTTCCTATTCACAGTCCAGTTTCAGTTGGTAATCCTAAATGATGCCAGGAGGCCTTTCATTATTTCCAACTCTGATCTGATCGCTTCCTTAGCTCTTTCGCATTATACGTAGCAAGTGCAAGTGCAACTGTTCTCTTGATAAATGACAGCGGGGAAAAAACGCGCGAAATATTTCAGCGGTCATTTGGTCATCCACAGAAGCAGACGGTTAACATTCAAAGCAACCAGTGAGAAATTGCTGGCATTGCCCTCATTGAAACACAGCCTCCAAGCCCGGACAATAGACCCGCCTATCTCGTGAGTGATATTCAATGCCAGCCTTTGCTATGAGCTAGCTGCCGCTACATCTCTCCTTCACCGTCTCTCTTTTCGGCAAGACGGGGTTATTTTTAGCTCCTAATAATGTCACTCATTATAGATGCACGCGGGTTGAGGTCGGCGCGCGCAGGTCTCCGCCACTGCACACTATGCACCTAGGCACGCATTATCGAGGCACTTCCTCCAGAGTAGCATTTTTTTTCGTCCGTGCTAACTCCGTACCGCGTCGCACCGTGAGTGATCTGAGCGTGCCTCGAGTTGTCAGTTTGAATCCCGCCCACTCCCCGGCGAGCCAGCCAACCAGACATCACTGCAGCGAGCTGACTGCAAGTCGGCTGTAGCGACGGTCGCAGCGTCTTCCTGTAGTAAATGGAACCTGGGAGATACAATATATATCTACAAATACCTCAACTGCACCTGCAGACTCGTATTCCCGAGATGTGAGCGCGTCCCCACAGTCCTCCGGATGAGGCTTAAATAGAGATGAACTCGACGGGAACATTTAACCACTAAGGACCATGGGACTGCCTGTCCGTTTATGCTGTGAGTCCACTCTTCGCCTGAGTTTGTTCTCAAGAGTACGCAGGACTGTGTGAGGGATTGATACACACACACAATGGCAGGAGAGATCATCGCCAATGACTCCGTTCCGTCAAATTTTGAATTAGCCATTGGAGCGTCGGTAAACGCTGACGGCTACAACTTGAGTCTCGCGACAGCGGTGTCCTTGTCGTGTGGCAGTGGCCTGTCGGGCAACGGTGTCAGTATCCTGCAGATTGACCCGGACACGGACGGGTATACACCTGTCGTCATCTCGCTGTCGTTCCTGGTGGCCCTACTGAGTTTCGGCACGGTGCTGAGCAACGCACTGATCATCCATGTCATACGGGCCGATCGCACGCTGCACACGGTCAGCAACTGCTTTGCCATGAGCTTGGCCACGGCCGATCTTCTCGTCGGCCTGCTGGTGGTGCCGTTCTACGCGCTGGACGTCCACGTGTCTGACCGCTGGCACGAACACATTCCAGCACATAGTGTATGGGTGACACTGGACTTCCTTTTGACTTCGTCGAGCATTCTCAACCTGGTCTTGCTGAACCTGGATCGCTTCTGGTCCATCACCTCACCCATGAAGTACATGCGACAGCGGACTAAGAGACGGGCTCTACTCCTCATCGCCCTGGTCTGGGGTTTGGCCATCGTCCTGACCATGGTCCCCGTCGCTATCTGGCCTTACGCCTTCAAAGACGTCTTGGTGCCCACCAAGACTCGCTTCGTCTGTTTCGGCTCGAGTGGCTGGCTAATGGCAGCCAGTGCCGTCTGCATATACTTCATTCCGCTCACCCTCCTATGTGCAATTTATTCGCGGATATTTAGGGCCATACACCGGCGACACAAAATGGACCTGGGCCGGTCCAGCATCGCCAGCAACATGTCGAACCGGTTCGGTGGCTCCAAACGCGGCAGCGACATGAACCAGCACGGCTTCATCAGCGAGCAGGAGTTACAACGACTGAGGAACATCTACGAGAAGGCGATATGCCGGGAACGAGGCGAGAGACACTTGACCGCCATGGTGAGGAAGAAGAAAGGGTACTCCCCCGGTACTCACCTGAAACGGTACGAGAGCATCGACGAAGAGAAGGAAGGAGTCAACGAGTCGTGTGAAAACGATCCTTTCAGTTCAGAGACTGGAGACAGCCAAGGCACGTTTAACAGTCGGCCCCACCACCAAACCAAGGTAGGAGTGACCAACATGGTCAACACACTTCATGTCGCCCGGTCCGCCGACGATATCTTCCACGGTAGGATCACCAAGAGCCCTGCTAGCCCCTTCGAAGGCCTGGGCGTGCTGCCAAAGATTAAGGTGCCGCGTATTCTGGCCGGGATCGAGGCAAGCATGGACGTCATCCGCGAGCGAGACGGAAGCTGGTGCAGCTCAAAGTCTAACAAATCACTGGCGAGCGAAGACAAGAAAGCCGCGGACAACGGGTCATCTCACTCCCAAGAAATGATAGGCACCGTATCGCCTAGACGAAAGAACAGCTCTCCTACCTTAGGTCTGATGAGTTCCTCACCCAAGGAGCGGAGCCCCACGGGCTCAAACCATCTCAGTATCGGCGGTGCGGCGGATCCCATCAACAACTTTCTGCAGGTTCTGTCTCCAGACGTGCCAATAGATGTCCAGAAGAGATGGAGCTCACCGCCGATCTGTGTAGACGAGCCAGGGTCAGAGCCAGACGACACCGACCAGACGCCGGAGGACGCCATAGCTGCTGAGGAGAACGAGGACGACGACGACAACGACATGGACCCGCTACAGGACCTGGCAGCGGCGGTAAAGCGGAAGAGAGCCGATTCGGGGGAGGGCGCCCTGGCACGACTGCGGGCCAACTCCAGCGAGATGATTCGCCGCGCCTCTCCTCGCTTGGCCCGCAAGGAGGAAGCGGGCGACACAGAGAGCCTGCTCACCGTACAGCGCAAGACGTCCGGGAGCGCTGGCTCGTTCTACCGGGACAGCTTCCAGAGCAACCGCCTGCTGAACCAGAGGCGCCAGAACACCCGAGCCTCCTACTCCCTGGACGTGATCACAGGCCCTCGCAGCGACAGCGGCTACGCCAGTGATTGCGGATTCCGCCGTCCCGGTAGCCTGGGCGTTACTGTCACCAAGAAAGAGCGCAGGGCATCTCTTTCTTTCCCCATAGATAGCGTCACCATGGGGGCACTGACGTCTAGGGTCAGGACATCTGTCAGTAACTCCTTCAGTGCCATCAGTGGGCGTGGCACCAAGGCCCTCACGTTGCTCAAGAAGCAAGACAAAGCGGCCAAACAGCTTGGCTTCATCCTCGCCTGTCTGGTCGCTTGCTGGACACCTTACTTCCTACAGGTTCTTATCTATGCCTTCTGTTCCGAATGTGGTGACGTCACTGCCATGACTATTGCTGTCTTTCTAGGTTACACCCATTCGCTATGTAACCCCATCCTCTTCGCCTTGTTCAATCCAAGGTTCCAACGCGCTTGTAAGCGAAACCTGTTCCCGTGTCGTTCACGGGAGGAGACCCCCCGGGGTATCCCAGTTGTACCGCCATCTATGATTTAAGGACGTAAAGGCAAATCACAACATATGCGATTCTCAACGATCTCTCAGACCAAATCTTCAAATTGTCATGAACAAACCTAAGTCTTAGTGAAAAAGATACCGCTGACATTTGTTGCTGAATTCGCGTTAAACAACTCTTTTTACTGTTTTCTTGTTACATTCTCTGAACAAAACCATTTACACAGCACCATCAATTAACTGAGTCTGCTCGCAAATGTTGTAAATGGCCTTTACAATAATTTCAAAAATAACAGTAGAAGGAAATCGATTACACGCCATTTTCTCTATTTATAGTGGTCCACCACTGATTTATACTTCATTGATTTGCATCCGATGAAATTTAGATGCTAGGGATCGATTCTGAAGTTTATAACCGCTCACGAAGTCATCATTGTTACTGATTTCTAATCGGCTCGCAATTAGAAGTATTGTCCAGAGCCCAGCATGAAAATATTATGTATCAGAAATTAGCCAGAATATACCGCACCCACGGAATCCGACTCTCGATGATAACGGGCAAAATCATTTATATGAGCGGGAAACTTCACCCAACTGAACTGTCTGTGAAATTTGTTGGGCCGGTCCTCAGCCAAGCTGAGGCCAAATTAAAGTAGGGATTTCAGTCACTTCAAGTAGCCTCTCAGTCTGACTCTCGCGACAAAAATTCCTTGGATTTATGATACCTTCTGCCGAAGGATGGACCAAGATTCTGATGTGTTGCTGAATATTTTCATGTTTCTAAAACTGCGCTCCGTCGGTGGAGCACAAGCCGATTCTGACTGACATATTTGTGATATGAAACAATTTCTGGAATTTCATAGCGCGTAACACAGTCGTAAATTTTGTACCGAGGAGGCGTTCTTCAAAAAAAAAAGTCGGTAGTAATGTGAGGAAATATTGCGTCCAGAATTTTTTTTCTCTTGAAAATGAAATTTATAAACATTTGCACATCACGACGACATGCAGCGCATGGTTACTAGTGACCCAGAGCACCAGTTCTACAAATATAGTCTTCCTTTGTAGCAAGGGAGAAAGTGGTCTCTTTTTATATCTCTTCGGGTGTTCTCTCCAAGTGAGATCTAGGTATGACTGTATATGGACTGAAAAATGGACGAACGGACGGACAGAAATTCGAATTGAAAAAAAAAGTCCAGACGAGCGGACCAACTAATGAAAAGACGAAGCATATATAGGCCTAAAGCTTAATTTATAAGTTATCGACAAACATGTAAAACTCGACCATTGTAGACATGGGCTAAAGCTCAAGAAAAATTGCTTGGACAGAACTCTGGACAGACGGCCAGACTTCTTTGATCTGTGATCTTTGCCAGAAAAACGAGCACTCTTTCGAACAAAGTCGGACGGACGGACGAACAACCCGACCGACATGCAGAGAGACAGACCAGGCATCTCTAACAGAAGGACAGACCATGGAGGTTGACCGACGAGCAAAATCCTAAAGCGGTGTTTTTCCGCTCTTTTGGACGTGTGAATTTCAGAAGTATTTTATCAAAACGCTCAAACGTCCTTGACGACTGGTGTAACCCGAGGCTGGCCACGGTGTGTTATGTGCCGTTCATTCATGAATTAGCATACACGCGCGAAGGCTCATGTGCCTTGTGACAGCAATCCACCACGCTGGATGGGGTCGACTTATTCATTTGATTCGAGCCTTTTTCTCCATCCCGAACGGTTTGTAAAGTCACACTGCAGATTGTGTGAAGGCGAACCAAGACTGTATTATTTTTATTCACTGGACGTGAGCTATAAAACTAATGCACCAGCATCGTTTCATGCATAGCCTAAGGGCACAGCGTGTGTATGTACACCACGCCAAGAACGGCAAAGTGCAAGTAACAAAACATCTTGAACATATTTCCATGTGATGAAGCCCCCTTTGAAAAGGCCTCTGGTGAGACCATTGGAATGACAAGTCACCCTGTAGTCTCACTTACAGGAGTCATTATTTTTGTCGCAGATAGTCACACGTGCAGTTAACTGCTCACAAAATATTCAGCAATAGGATTTGCTGCTTGATGTCAACGCCAGTGTATAATGAAATACCATGCAGTATTCATGTACTTATAAGGTAATCGTTGTTACTTGGTGTAAATGAATGTGTAATTTAATACAATATTCATAAAAAGGCAAAGCAGTATTAATAATTTTCATAATCAACCAAAGAAAGAAACTGATATTGATCCGGTGATAACTGTAACTACTGAATCTTTTTCTAAGTATCCCTTTAATAGGGAAAGGCGATTCATTAGAAAGTCTGGATAAGAAAAAAATGCACACTTAGTCGATATGACCTCAGACCTCGCAAGGCTTTCCTTACGAAATGCCATTTCGACGAGATGCTCTCTCAAAGATGTGTCTTTGTCACAAGCCCTCCAATTTACTCTTAAATGTGTAAGTTCTGATATCTCGTGGAAAAAGACACCCCACTGAAATTCTGACAACCGGCACTGAAAATTAAGAGGGTATTGATTGCATGCATATATACCGAATGCACCCATGGTGATTTTCGAACGAAGCTATGGTACACGATTGTAACTTTGAAATGGATTTGGAATGTGTTTTTGTTGGTTTTGTCTCCTTTTGTTTTCTTTTGGTTTTCAATTAAGCAAGGTTGGAGTTGATATTTGGCTGTTGTTTTGTTCAAGACTGGGCGTTAATTGTTTTGACAGGAATGTCATTGTTTGGTTTCATGTGCAATTATTATTGAACAAAATGATAATTCTACTTTGCAAAAACTGTGGTGTTAAAATTAACACTTTGAGGTGTTATCAGATGACCATACCATAGGGAGTTACTTCAACACTGCCGGTGTTACTTGACACACCTATGAATGTTACAATGCACTGGAGGGTGTTACAAGTAACACCAAATAACACCAAAAATTTTAACACCTATGAAAAGTGTTGGTGTAGTCCTCTGATAACACCGGGGGTGTTAAATTTCACTCACTCTTTGGAGCCTCTGAGTGTTGATTATGTTCAGGTATCATTTTTGTTTTTAAATTGTGTAAGCCTTCTGATAATTTCTTTCACAGAAAACAATCCGTGGTATGCACCCCACTATTTTGTCGAGGCTACAAGCATTTATCCATGTGCGGGTTAAGTGCACTTTTCAGAATTATGTGGAAATTGTGTAGTCATGAACGATTACGGCACAGCGTAACTAACTTGCATTTGAAATCAAAATAGTATTCAACTACTGTTGTGGTTTAATCTGAATAGGGCAATTCACTGAATTTATATAATTACCAATTGAAATTAAATCTGTAATTCTCGTCCGCGATATGTATTATGTCATCAGAACCCATTTTATTTAAATGATTACGATAAAAGCACCATTTCTACCTCCGTTTTGTTTATGTTCTTTGTTCATTATGTTAATAAAGTAACAATGTCAGTATAACTGGTTTTGACAGTCGCATTAAGCGGTTAGTATTCAACCTTTTAGCGGACAAGAGAAGCACGTTTGTTGAAATTTATTTCACTAAGTATATGGTAATCCCATTTAATTCGTTGTTTTATTCATCGTGCAAAATCGTTTGACTTGTATGTTCACTTGGCGGGAATCTTTACGCTTATTTGTTCTTAATATGATGGATTGCAACATAAATCTACTTATCAAGGTGATGGTAGGCGAGATGTTCGCCAGAACTTCACATCATAGAGCCAACATGTCCTCGAGTACAATCAGTTGAGTACAGATGCGATCCCGCAGACAAAAAATGTGAAATAAATCACGTCTGCGTGTAAATTCCTCAACTTTAATCAGCCCGCATTGAGGCATTTGAAACTCGGTGACAATTAATCTTGTGCTCTACTTTTATTAAACGGATGTAATGTAACATTTATTCTGCGTGGTTTTGGAGGCAGTTTCTTCGACACAGACATGGACAATCTGAATGATTTTTCTGTCGATGCATTCGCAGAGTCTCTCACGTAACCATGCTGAACACTGATCAACTGCACAAATGCCTGGAAAACAGGAAGTTATCAGTTTGGGTAATGTTTTGACCGACGATAAAACAAGTTGTTCACTTATTGCTTCCTGTTTGTTCATCTTACACTGCAAACACGGCTGAAATTAACCCAACCCGCTGTGGATTTCAGGTTTCTGTTCAGCTTTTTTGTAAAATTAATTTAACATTAGAACTGGTTGATCAGTGGCGAGTGTTGACGAAAGGATATTGAGCTGGACTGTGCGGGATGTTTATTTTTGACTGCCTCTCCAACACCATATGTAAAGACTAAGAAAAGCAAACCATTTTTTCTTGAAATCGCAGGCCAGACATTGCCCGCAGCGCGGGGAATGTGTGCGGTATGTCGAGAATAAAAAGAAAATCACGAATGTAATTGTGTATGGTGAAATAAAAAAAAAGTGATGGAGCGGCTGTTTTACTTTGGCGTCTTTTAAGGAAACGGGACACACGTGATCGTCTCACCCCCCCCATGCGGCCCAAGCCTGGGGGATATTTTTGACGGGTTTTTGTCACCGAGGCAAGGGCGGATATGTTGATGTGGATGTTTCTGCGTCTTCGCGACAACGTGAGTCGCGTTAAAATAAATAACCATATCCTGAGATGAAACCAAACGGCTAGACAGCCTGCCGACCAGCCAAAAAGTAGAGTGACGAACAGACAGAAACTCGGCAGTCACGCGCATTAAACATCATCCGGCGAGGGGCATATAACAAGATTGTGACGCCAATAAGAAAAACCACGATGAAGGCACCCCAAATCATTTTTTGGATCGCCAACAAGGCGAGCATTTCAAGCGGTCGTCATGCATGCATGCGACCGTTCCTCTAGTGCCTCACAGAACACATGAATTCATTCCTTTTTTGGCATATCTGCACGGGCCACTTGAAGTTGCTCTTTTTAGGGTCGGGTTAGAGATAAAGGTTAGCATTTGGTGCCAAGAAAGCGGTGAACGTGGAGGGGGTAAGATGCGAATTCCAAAAGGGAGTATACGGCCGAAAAATTCAGTAGGTGAAATTAGATTAAGTCTAACTCAATTTTCCCCTTGTCTGTTTTTAAATCTCCCGCCACTTATATCCGCTATTCGGGAAAGAGGGAACATTAAATGGCTTGTGAACGTCAACACTGTTCTGTCTTAAATTTGGATAAAGGTAAACCTATCTAAGAGTTAGTGAAAACCTAATCTCTTTAATCCACAGGAGCAGCTGCCCTCGACCTTATCCATCTTGACATTTCTCTCTCGCTCGTGATAGCATACGGCCGAGACTGAAATATTTATAGGCCAGCGGTATTAGGTGTCTCCCCAGGAAGGTCCATCATATCGTAATGAGGAAAGTCCAGCACATTACTCTCTCGCGCCACTGAGTACACCGTGGGATAGTAGGCCGGTCAGGTCACCATCGCTAGCCGATTCATGCGATTTGCGTATTCCCGCACGATGCATCGCTATAGCTCCACTGTGAATATGGCTCATCACTTGAACACGTATGTCTAATTATCCTATCCACAGAAACGCCCCTCCTTTGTGCTGCCGTGGAAGAGCTGCCCAACCGGGAGAAAAATAAGCTTCCAAAATGAAAACCCAATAAACGGGTAATACTCGTAGCAAAATACCTACGAAACCTTTTTTTCTGGTTCTGAAACATTTGCATAACCATTTATAGTGGAATCAGCTAGTCTTGCCCGAGTAGGATTAAGGAAAGGTTAAAATACTAAAATGCACGAACACACTAGAATGCACAAAATACGTGGCCCGTTAAATAAAGAGAAATTTGCTAAATTATTGTCTGGAAACAGCACCATAAGGACAGAAAATTATTTACACTAAAGCATCAGGCAAACGATATCAACAGTACACTCCTGATGCGCTATAAATATGAAGAAAACACGAATTATCATGTCCCAAATTTCAAACTCGGGTTAATTTTACAAATTACCAAGTATTGGTAAAAGCATGAGAGGATTACTTGGAGATGTAAGTCCTCCAGACGGTCACTTTTAACCGGCTGGATACGCCTGTCATAATCGTCACCTTGAATTTTATGGTCTTTTTCTTAAGCGCTATGCTTTGCTGTCAAAGCAGAGTCGGTTAGAATTAACTGTGGCAACCCACTGGGACGCGGCCTGCCCTAGCTGAATATCAATTAATACGTCCCTGTGGAATCGACACGAGGTAGGTTTCACGGCAAAATGGATTGCGGACCCGCGCGCAATTTACACATGCACCCCATGTATTTTCAGCCATTCCGTCACGGTGCAAATCTTCCTGTGTCCGGACGAGGGAGATTTCATTTCCCGCCTTCACAGTCAGCTTTTATTGTAATTTTGGTGCTTTCTCGGGACTCGGAAGTGAGGAAGAAAAGGCCTAATGATTGATTTTCTGAATGACCTTCATCAAGAATTGTGTGCATCTACTGTACTGGCAAAGTGCATGCACCCAACCCGCGTAACGATTCAAGGCAACTTTGACGAGGTGAAATAAATACCTTGTGGTTGCAGCTGTCTTTGACTTTTCTTTCTAAACGTGTACAACCAGAGTTGTCTTGGATATCCCCATGGCTGTATATTACATTAATTCTATTTACGAAGTGAGAAAAAAGCAGGAAAGAGCAGGCAAATTGTCCTCCTTATTGAAAGAGAAGAGATGAGATGATGCATGTAAGGTAATGCTCCTCAAATCCATTTTATTTGTATGGTCGGTGGTTACATTTAGTGAGTAGAAGGTTGCCGGACTATTCGATAATTGTTAGTCCTTCTCGCTTTCAAATGCGTCCAATCTGGGGCCAAACTTTTATCAATAGAGGGTTTGCATGCCTGCCATCTTGCAGGCCAGTGCTTTTATTCCACAGGGTATGCACAAAGGAGGTTTTCCTGTGGAACAAAACAACTGCCCTCCAAGACGGCTGCCACGCAAAGCCTCTATTCAAAGTTTCGTATTTTTTAACTGCAGGCTTATATATCCTCGCCATAGGCCTAGGGCTTCCTCAGTCCACTCGTTATACAGCGCTTCTTCAGACCCTCCAATCAAATCCTGTGCAAAAACACAGCGTAATTGTAAATTCTATGCAGAATCTTTGGTATACAGTTTCACTGGACAAAGTTGGCTGGTTTCCAAGTCATTATTCCTGGCGTTTATTTTTTAACCTTGTGCTCCTCGCCCACATGCGCTCATCAGTTAGTCATGATTAACGCACCATCTACATACCACAGCACAGTAGAATAGCAGACCACGGGAAGGTATCTTTAAAAATTTATCAAACATCGACCTTCAAACTATCAAAACGCATCTGACTTTTCAACAGGGCCTTTCGAAGTAGTCATTTATAATTCATACATGCCGTTCCATCATTTATGATGAACTATAACTATGCTTTAATTCTCAGATGACCCACCGATAGAATATTTCTCAGCCTTTAGGAGGGTGTGAATAGTAGCTCTGTCATGGTGGACTTCAAGGTCTTGGCAAATCCAAGTACTTAGCAACAGCAGAAGGGAAACTGCATGGGATCTTAAGGCGCCCTCTCATGATACGCATGCGAGAGTGTCAGGCAAAACTATTCCCCCAAACTTGACTGTTATAATGGTAAAATTGAAACTGTTGGACAAATCTGATCATGCTCATGATCAAATTTATTTCGTGGCGTTGCTTATCGATTAGCACAATTGTAGCAGATATGCTTTTCTGATAAATCGACCACGTGCTCAAGCTATAGGGCCAACGATTACGAGCGCATTATATTTAGATGGTTGCGTCACCACTTAAGGCAAATTCTGCCTCTAAATTAATATGTGGGCCCTTGCTGCAAAATTCAATGACCATAATGGAGTGGCTCTGTCAAGGCAACTTCGTGCACTCGGTAGTGTCCTGAAAGGCTAGTGGTCCACGAAGGCAGGCCACTCAGGGAAACATTTGCCAAAGCCTCGGAACAAGTTTTTCATCCCTAGCTTTGACGACGGCTGAGAATAATCCTAAAAATTCCCCGGGTGTAGAAAGTCAGGCGCCCTCTGTTGTCTTCTTTTTGACGGCTCCGTACATGTACCTAGATCGCACAAAGTGATGGCGCTGTAACTAATGCCGAAGTTGATGAGTAGTATCCTCAGACCATTATAAACACAAAGCTTATAATTATTATTACCTTTCATATTCTATTCAATTTTTGGTGGATTAATAAATGACTTCTGGAGAAATTTCTTTTCAAAGATGATCACCCCTACGCTAAAAGCCCTAAAGCCTATTGCCATTTATGAAACAATAGGCGTACGAATTAATCAGTCTGTCTTTAAACTGGTCTCTTGACGGGCGATGACACGTCCCATTTACCCTTATACTGCTAGAATGTAATTCAACTAGTCTTGACACAAGACTAGATGTGGATAGTCATTCCAACCCCCAGACGCAAACATAAATAGTAGGGCCATTTTTGTGACTGTACCGTTTTGTAGCTTCTTACTTTTGCACTGACAGGGAGTACATCATTAGTGCGCGCCGGCGAGCTATAGGGGAATTAAATTCCAAATCCAGTCTTGGGCCGAGACTAACTTCAATTAAACAAGCAAACACTATATAAAACTTCCCCTACAGAGCATTTGACACGGGGTATATGGTGGTTTAGAGTACTAGGCCTACCTCTTTCATGTGGTGATAGTGTAATTTTTGTATTTGACTGGAATTTTGTCAGATGAAATTTCATGTACGAGTTTTTCGTATTTGTGTTCTTACAATAACTTTAAAAACTCTTTTTATAGAATGAATTTCAATTCGCTGTCTGTGATGAGAATTTCAAGTTAAACAGTTGTCCATTGAGCTATCTCACCAATATCTCGAATATACATGTCCTAATAATAATATGTTTCTTTAAATGTATTTTATATTTTTAATTGATAGTGTTACGCAGTCTTTGTCCTTTGCAAAATAACTGTGGAGATTGCCAAAATAAAACAAAACAAATCAACTATGCACGCATTTGAAATGAATGAATGAGATTTTGTGCATTTATTAACGAAAGTCTCATTTACGAACAAGGTAATCACAACATCATTAATGAAAAATACACTGATAGCATTACTTGAGACTATTCTAGTTAATTTTCCCCCTCGAGACTATTCTAGTTAATTTTCCCCCTCGAGACTATTCTAGTTAATTTTCCCCCGGAGCCACAGCCTTCCGATTTGACCGGTTCACCGTCACCAGGACAGCTCTGAACATTGCTTCGTTAAACAGTATAATTATAACATCATTTGCACACGTCCGATTCCGATCATGAATTGGAATGTGAATTAACACATCACTTGGTGGCCAGTCATGTCATAATGTCCGTCTGTTTCTATGGGGCATTCATTTGGAACCAAGTGACGAACTTTCTTCGTGAATCTGATTGGTTAATACAAAACATCGGTGGTGTCGGATCTAGTGAAATTTGGTTTGATCTTTTATCCCACTCCGTCGCCGATTTTTGAGGGCGCACCTCTCCGATCCCTACCTACGGTGGCCAGTGGTCCGGTGAGCCCGGTCAAAATTACCCCCTTTGGAATTCCTTGTCAAAGTTATGCACTTCAAACGATTTAAGGAAGGTTCTGGTTGAGAAAACTTTCGTCACGAGGTGATTACAGTCTGAACCAGCAGACATCACTTGGGGAAAAAAATGAGTTTCCCGCCACGATATTATCCATGGGATCAAGCGAAAAATTTGATTATCCCTTGATCTCTTTCTTGTAATATCACCCCTCTTTCGAATCTCCTTAACTCTGCCCTCATTAAAGGTCAAAGCACGGTGTACTTGATTTCTTTGATCGTATCTAGGACTATTATATTACATTTCAGTTCCGATCTGCGATCAGATACCGATAAATTAAATAAATAAAATCACATTACTCTACTAATGTTATGAAAACCTTGCACAACTCCGACCAGACATAACACGAAATAGGCATGCATAGGAAATGTGAGGAAATAAACATAATTGCACGATATTAATTTTTGGATTTCAGATTTAGTATTTACAGTGTATGGAAGTACGCAACGATTCGGTGACATCAGCGTTAAATTACACTTAATAATGTGATTAAGAGAAATCACAGAAAACTGAGAAAAAAATGCATCTTAACCCTAACCCTCCTCAATCCTTCACCTGTTGGAGGACTGAGGAGTGTTAGGGTTAATGTTTTTGCCAAAACGACACCAACTTTTCAATCTCAGCCTCGAGATCAACATTGCCATGAACTATAATCAGCGGCAAAAATAACACTACATGGTAAAATAGGTACCGTATTAAATGCACCCTGCAAGATTAATGGCGCCTTTCCATACGTACATTTTTTAGGTGCGTTGCGTAGGCCTATACGAGGCGTTGATGCGTTTGACTTTCACGGACAAAAAAAATCGATTCCATGAACATAACACACGTGCGCGTTGCGTTCGGCCTTCGAAATCTCCCCGGGAGTGATTGTGACGGATACGCAACGCTTGGTTTTAGGGTTGACGTGCATATGGAAAGTCAAATACTACGTATTTTAAACACAGAGAGACACACGTGAAGTTAGTTCAACACTTCTTAGTGTGTACTTGACATTGAGAACTACCGATTACACCGGCTTTACAGTCACACAAACATAATTATCGACCACAGACATGACATCCCAACCTGTAAGACATTATTTTGTTCGTGTCACACATTAACCAACAGGATACGGACGGTCATTTTTATTCCGTTGGAGGTGAAAAGTTCGAGGTCGCTGGATCTAATGCCTGGATGTGAAACCCACATCTGGTTTTTTTTTGCAATTTTGTATCCGACTCTTTGAAGTTCGAGTCTCGCTTTGCATTCAAACCAGTAACGTAACTGGAGTAAAACTGCACAGGACATGAACTTGGGGGCCTCATTTTCTGAAGGGAACATTCAGTGAGTTCGGTCATAGTTTTAAAGACATCACCAATGCGATCCCCATTTCTTTTCCTTCTCTACATTCTGAGTGGGGAAGGAGGCACATGGAGGGGCACATTTCTCGAGTGGGGGTGGGGCTTTCCCTCATGCCCCCCTTAATAGATAAACCATTATCTTTGCTGGTGAACTTGTATCGTAAATCGTTTATTACAAATGCTGTTTCTGTATCCTTAGCTATCGTTAACCATGGTTTGGTACATAGAATAACGGGTAATTCCCTCCTTGATGGTCGTTTACGTCATACAGTTCCATACAGTTCTCTGTTTTATTCCATTACTCTCGGTATTCGCTGTAAGCCTGTAATCCCTGCTAAGAACGACGCCGAAGCGCACACGTACACTCACGATTTAATTGAATTACCTTCTCAAAGTTGAGAAGGTAATTCGACAACAGATGGTTTACCGTAGAAAGGCAGAATTCATAGCCACCACAAATGTACCTCAGAAACAAGCAGGGCCTTCATCATCTATCTGGGAAACATGTGATTCCGAGATGCTAGACTTTTGGAAACACAGATTTCCAATGATAACATATATATCTCAAAGACATGGATCTCAATGATTGTGTTTCTCATAATTTTTCAGATATTTGTGATTCCGACGTACTTGTGTTGGAATAGCTAAGGAAATTATCGATGAATTCCGCGTCTGTGACATTGTCTACGGCGGAATACTGAGATATGTTAGCACAGCAAAACACATTATCAAGGGGAACAATTTACGATATCGTACACCATTTCAAAACATAAATCCAAATCAATTTTCTTTTCTTGGTTCTTGGAAAAGTTTTGAAACAACCAAAAAAGCATGCCACTCTTAATCCGTGCATGGCCACTGAATCCACGATTTGTGCTGTGACAGAGACATGATGAGTTCACCTCAACTTAAAGTGCGCATGCGTACACAAACAAGGGGGATAATGAAATCTGAGCACAGGGGGTACGAAGCATTGGGGAGGCATCATAGACGCAGCTGAATGGGCGTTTCAAACTGATGGGAGCGAGCACGACGTCTGTTGATTCGAGAGCAGAACAGCAAGACCCAAGGCACGAAGGCAGACAGTCCCATTAGACCCACGCACAGAAGGCTGATGGGTACCCATATACTGACCGACAGGTTGGACTGGTAGTAGGTGAAGTGATCGACAAGGAGGTATATTCCCACAGCAGTTACGGCAAGGAGCAGGAGAAAGACTACGATGGAGGAAGCGATGGTGTTCTCTTCCGATGGCTACAAAGATAGGAGGGAAAGAAAAGAGTTTCTTTGAGGAGATCCTTACAAATCAGAAATGTCAGACACAAAACTGCTGCAAACTGCTTGCTGATAACAATGGCCTTGAATACACACATCACAGGTTACCGTGCCGTTAAGAAAAATACCCCTGGGATCGAAACCTCAGGCCCCGTTCTGGAATTACAAACCAGGAGATTCAGCCTCGTCCCCTACCTTTACTTTCATTTAACATGTTGGTTTTTCGAGTGTTCTGTGCCAATGAAAACATATATATCCATGACCAAAATGAGTTCCCTTCTGCGCTGATGTTTCGATGTTCTAATGGGGAGCGAGGAGCGTACCGTTACAAACGATCCAGATGTAGTTATCACTTAAACATGTATTTTATATCGAGCAGTGTGGTTACTCACTAGTGCTGATCCATTCCTAATTTCTTGCTTTTTGAACTGCGGTGCACAATATGTCAGAAGCAATGTTAATGAAAAACTGGTACAGTAACCATTGTTTGAGATACATTTGCGGAGACTGCAAATTGATTCTATGATAGTCGAAATGAATGACTTTAGAGAACAGCTTAACTAAAATTCATCCTTAATCCGATGAGTTTTCATTGATACTCACAGTGAAGTGCGCCCCCTGCAATATCCTCTTGTTGTAAGGTTTCTGGCATATCTCACATTCCTCTGCCCCCTTCAGTGTAATCCACTTCAGCAGACATCGCCGATGAACGAACTCAGAGGACCCTGAACAGCCGCACGGTGATACTAATCGGTACGGTGCTGGGAGAATCGAGCAAAACGAATCTTTAGCCCTAGACCATACCATACCTATTGGTTTTTATCTAACAATCGTGTCATTATAATTGCCCTGATTTATTTAGCTTTAAGTCGCCATAATACATGGTTAACTTGACAGTCAGTCGCCCTAATCCTCAATTTCAGTATCCCCATTTCTGGGATAAATATTTCTGAAATCGGCCTTCAAAAGGATCTCTTGTTGTAGTGGAAACCGGTGACGCAAGTTTTGTACTTCAACTTTCAAAGCACACTCTATGGCGGCTGCGATCCAAATTCCTGATTCTTGCAAAATCCTATAAAAAATCCTGATTGTCTTTAAAGTTCTCGATTTATTTCTTATCATTCTTCTTATTTTTCCATCTTAAGCTTCCCTTTATATTTTTCGTGCTGTTATAACCAACGGTTCCTCACAAGAACGGAGGGCACCAACCTTTACTGTCCTGGCAGATTCGACATGTGGGCGTGTCCAGCGACAGGACAGACAGCTGTGTCTTACAGCTGAAGGTGGGCGAAGAGGGAGGCTTAGGGGGCGGTTCCGTCTCCTCCACGATTACGGTGACGAGCGGGAACGGGTCACCTGGAGGAGGGGTCGTCGTCGATGAGGAACAACCAGGCTCGTTATCCATGTAACCTTCATTCTGGTGAAAAATCAGAGATTGAGAGAAGACATGTTGAGACACAAATTCGACGTCAAAAAGCAAAGGAAATCGAGGGGGATCCTGAACCAAGTTTTCTGGGGCATTTGTGGATGGGGGTAAAAACGCGGAGATGCGTTTATGTGCTTTCATGGCCTTTCTGAGAGGTGAGACTAACTTTGGGGCTTTCACACGTTTTTCTCTCATTATTTCTCAAAAAGAAAACAAAAATTGTTCCTGTTGGGGAGGGGGCCATGGCCCTCCGTTGTCCCGTAGACCCACCACTGAAGAGGGGCGGTAACCAATCAATCTGCTTGTTCTCACACTCAGCTCCCGGCCCATGGAGCAACTTAAGTTAGGTCAAGTTCGAGCGGGTACTATTTTAGGTCTCAGTAAAATCGACCAGTTGTTAGCAAATAGTCCTCCATCGAACTTGCTCTAAACAGAACAAGTGTTTGTGTTGGGAAAACTAAGTCGAGAGCCCGTCACACGAAATATAAAAAATTGCATCTTGGCTGGCAACCTACTTTTTCTGAGCAAAGATATTTCTCCGCTTAGCAAATTGTGTGTTCAGCAGCTCCATGAAAATCGTCCCCTTCGTACTGCGTTTGCATGTGACGCGGCGTCAGTCACTACGCATAATGTTATAAGTTTGCTGATAAAAAGCGACAAGGCATCCACAAGTATATACCTTGCTTTTCTATCATAATTTTTTTGTGAAAGACATTAGGCTCCCCAGTAAGCTGGTTTTGGGTGCCAGCGAATACAATTATCCCTTTCAGCTAAACCTCGAGTCATTGCAAACCGGAAAAGTGTGTGTGTTAATCTGGCGATACTAGATCTGTCCACGTCTCCTTTTTTTCTTTTTTTTTTAAATTCACAATTCTAAATGCGGCATCAATTTAATAATGCATGCCTTGATGTCAGTCGGTTATTTGATTACCTTCTAGTGGTTGATTAAAAAGCCTTACTTCAGAAAAACAACCGAAGGAATCGTTCTGCTTGCACTGCCGATTTTCGCACGATGAAAAAATTTGCTGAGGACAAAACAGACCGAACAGCTATAGTATAGACGGTCGGTTCAGTGAAAGCCGCTTGTCAGTTTTGGGGATCGATGGACGAACAGACCAACCATCAGTTATTGTGTGACAGAATGGACAACATTAGCGCATGACCTGCGCAAACCCCCCCCCCCTTCCCCAGAGGAAGGAAAAACGAGGCAAAATCGTCGCCATTGTTCCAGTCACACAACTTCCTTAGTTCGTGACAACGTCAGCTGCTCTGATAATTATTTTAATTATTGGTGTTGCCTTTCTGTACCGACGCATTCATGACGTCTGCTCAGTGTTTGTCTGAGCAATGGCGGCTACCGCAAACTGTTTCCACTGATATGTTCCTCGTACATTGAAACAGTTTTGACCAACGAACAATAGGATACAGTGAACCTGACGTATTGAAAGCACTTTTTAATACACCGCCCTGCTTGTAACAAAGAAAATCTGACGCCCCAAACCTTTGTATTCCTTATTCTCTTTATGCTAATAAAAAAGCTTCCTCTTCTAAAATGGGAATTACAACGACCTTGTTGTAAAGGACTGGTGTTTGATTGTATTGTGTAACTTTTGAACCAGCCGAAAAAGGGTCTTTTTGTTCCCAGCATAGGCCTACAAGTGCTCGGTAAACATCGTGCTTCAACTCAATAAACCTTGAAAAATAAAGACGCGTCCTCGAACAATGAAAACTTCAGCTTGCGTATTTAATAAGGTGAACCTCGACTAAAACTTACCGTTTGCCTATTGTGTGGTGATATATGAGGCGGGGACCTTGTACCACGCCTGAACGCACTAAAATGCCGGTACCAATAACAAATAAATGAGTAATGTAATATGATGTGGGAGATACCCTCAATATTGCCTATTGGTAACCGTAGGGAAAGAACGTAGGTAAAATTTTAGCCAAATCTTGGTATCATATTACGTTAGACTGAGCATTATTGTTAGTATAATTAGCAGCCTTGTGCATGCTTCTTAAATTACATATTCCACTGCGCATGCACAAGGACATGAGCTCAAGACGTAGGCCTATGCAGTCGAGAGGAAAGGAGACGGATACGGCTCATCGTAAGCGCTGTGATTACAATCCAATTTGAGGTGCACGAGAACTGTCTATAACGTATTAATCGTAAACCTCCTGTGACACGGGCCCGTAGTGGGAAGGGGATGTTCCTTGCCCCGCCTCCGTTAAGGCACTTGGGAACGAACACGAGGCAGGTTAACAACGGCCGGCAATGTGTGAAGAAAGAAAGACCCCATTTCAGTGACGGGGAGCGATATGGGAAGCCAATTTGCTCCACGCACGGAAGTATCAATGCCTTATATCTTAAGGCTATCTAGGAGCAGTGGGGATAAGGACTGCGAAGACTGATAATTCGGGCAGAGATCCGCACCTTGCGCGTCTTAAACAACTGAAAACAAGGAATATAACAGGGGGAGATAATTTTTAAATTGAAGCGTCACGTTCACATAATTAGGAACATGTAACGTCCGCCGTTAGTGATTAGTGAGACTGTTGACTTGCTTCTGTCAACCAACATCCACTGAGAAATAAGTCTGAGTGTCCTTTAACTAGAAACTTTCAACATCCACTAAAATACCTTTCTTCTCACAACCTGGGTAAGGTTTAACTTCATGATTTCCATCAGCCAGCGGTACCGTTGTTCTCAGACTAGGTAGGCTATAAGCACTACGCAATACCGCAGCCAGATTTTGAATACCATTGCTGACACTTTTGAAGAAGCTGAAATGGACGGATGAAAATGTTGATGCTATTCCGAAATTCGGCTCGCGAAGAAGGACACGCGAGGAGAGCAACTTAATTTTTCTGCAAACTTTGGCATGCAGAAACCAGCTTGGGAAAACTTATATACCTGACACTGGCATATCGCTGTAAAACATGTTCAAGGAATATCAACGTGTAAAGTTTGTCTGTCTGATTCCGAGGGAGATAACAGGAAATTTGGGCTATCCTGAAGCTACGACTTTAGACCGGCTAGAGTGCAGCCCTTAGCTTTAACATGAAATGCGAGTCTCGATTGCAGTGAAATTGGGGGCATGTACAGCAGTGGGATATCTCCAATGGCGAACTGGCGCTACCTTAAGTCCGAATGATGCACTGGCCTTGTGCTCAAGGGAAAAAGTGATAGTTAGCATCACGGAACGTCCCAGGACAATTGCAAAGCAAATATCACAGGAAAGTGTACATTACAATTTTATCAGCTGTAACACTGCAGTTCCTCCGTGTAATAATTACTAACTGACAGGGGAGAAATGCCCCGGAGAAATTTCATTCCGACCATCCGTGGGGG
Organism: Acanthaster planci; assembly: GCF_001949145.1. The sequence goes on from NW_019091518.1 coordinate 286,927, forward strand.
CTTTATAACTTCCCAAGTGGAAATTTGTTTCCAGCTTGCAGATTTCAACATGACCAAGCAATATCAAGTGCCCGTATCGTTCTTTTGAGCACTTGAAGCGTAAGTTTACTTTTGGGAGGGCCTAGGCTCCTTCTGCATCTATAGGCAGATTTTATCCTGATCAAGAGAGAACAGCCGATATTGGTCATTCATTTTACATTTCACACGATCTGGCAGTATTAAGCCTCTGTTTAGCATTACTGGTGGATTTGCACAATGAAAACCACAGAATCAATGAAAGATGCAACGAAACTGGACGGCAAAATTCCTCTTTCGACTTCTCAAGCAGATACGTTGCGGCCGCGGATGGGCGTTTGCATGCACAATCATAAGAGGACGGCGATCGTGTAAGAGCCGAGGCTGAACCGTCGCGCATCGCTGACCCGTCGGCAGTGCTCAACACTACAGAACACATGGTGCATCCACATGGTGCATGGTATATGGGAACATTTCGAGATGACTGTACTTAGTATGGCCTACAAATCCTACACATCCTCGCGCTGCAATTTTTTGCTTGGGCCTTGAACTGTTCAGTTATCCTTATCCATGATTACCCGAACAATCCTCGGTCCTTCACCCGTTAATTGGGGACCGTTGGGGCAGAGCCTTAATAAACAAGATAGGTACACGTACATGTACATACGCCCAAATATACAGCGCTATCTCGTTATACATGTATTGTCACGGCTGGGAAGGGGTGTTTGCATTTTTCAGCGGTCCGAGAGCGACTGGCAATGCTCAATCTGTTGCTCGGATAGTGAGAACATGACAAAAGTGGCCGTGAAACTGAAGGGGGGATTTTGGTGGTGGTGTGGGACAACATGGTCAAGGTTGCTGCCGGTTTATCACAGATGCAAATGTACTGAAGACAGGAAGTGTGGTTACGAAAAGACAGGCTCAAAACCTTGACAAAGGCTTCATGCATTCAGTTATAGCTTCAAATATTGAAAACTATGCGATAAATCAAGATTTCTTTTGATCGTTAATAAATAATCGTCTTGATCACCTCAGATGACTCGACACATTAAAGCGATGCAGCTAATGGGCAATTCTTACACCTAGAACTATGTGGGGCGCTCATCGATCCAAGAGACGGCACGATGAGCCTCAGTTTGGTTGAAAACTGTGGTCCCTATCGCATCTCTTTCGCTTACCCACACCGAGACATATGCACTACGTACCCCCCTCGGAAAGAATCATGATGTGCACAATTACTGTACTGGAGGAACACCGATCCATTATTCATCCCACTGCCTCGCGTGCTTTCATGATTATAAACCAGGCACGGAGGTAAGCAAACAAGATTAAGCAATCCATAATGTTAATTCTTGCCATCGTCAAATTGCCACGGAGACTGAATGTCCCAGCGCGAAATCGTTTCAGCATTGACGGCAATGTAGTCAGTATTCAATGCACATCATAACTTGAAGCTGAAAGCATTATCTTGGTCCATCACGTAAAAGAATTCACGCGGTCCTTGGCAGAATGTCTACAAAGCCATAGATTTGGACCTCCTCCCAATAAAGGATGGAGGTAGAGAATAAAGGAAACAAAAAATAAACTCAAAAAGGGAGGGGACTATAAAACTAAACATACATGCATTCATTTCCCCTTCCTGCAGAATAACCTTGTTATAAAAAACCCTAAAATATGCCATTATAAAGAACTAAAAATGCATTTTCATCATAAAGTACAATTTCAGTGGCCTTGCCCTTCTTTCGCCTTCTTAAACGCTTTTTTTCCCTGTCATAATTCCCGTGCGGAAAGTGCAGGTATGCCCAGAAGTGCATGGCGAGTATCGAAGCAGCTGTGGACCCGGCTGGCTGCTGGGTCAAATTCCACCCGCATAATGTTCGATACCTCGGCACGAAAACCGAACGACCAGTATTCCTCGTACGGTTGCCGGCCAAATTATAATGTGAAGTACATTGATTTTGAACCTAAAACAGTAAAATGGAACATGTACCGGCAAACAGCACGCATGAAAGTAATGCGCGAAATAATTTGAAACGGTTTATCTAGTTCCTGATTTCTCCCATCGTGTACGATGGTCTGAATCTGCATATTTAATACCTAGGTCTACAGCCGCTAAGTATTAGTAATTAGTATATATGGTAAAAATGAAATTCAGTCTGATATATAGCTCTGATAATAATAATACAGCATGATACATGTCATGTTTGTCTGTTTGAATATGGTGGACCATGTCTCTATGGGTGGACAGTGAAGGTGCGATGCCATCAAAAATGCAACAAGGAAATGAGACCAGTCTCCATGGTAAAACTGACAAAATTTGCATACCTACCTGATAGCAACTGCCTTCCATGTTGTCAGCCACGTAGAAAGAAATATTTTCCGTAAAAAGACTGGTCAGCTGGTCTGCACCACAGACTAATTCAAAGCACAGAAATAATGCCAGCACCGTGGAGCCATCGATTGCAGAATCACTGTTGATATTTGTGAATTCTTTTGTTCGATTGAATTCAATTCACGGTGAGCAGTGAAATGCTACCGAGATGTTTCCATTGTCGGCACTAATTGAAGCTCGTCGATGGCGAATGTCCACGCGTGACGCCGGTACAGGAGTCCACGTATACCGCGCGTGCGGTGCAGCGGCTAAGCTTGCCTTGAATGAACGATATCGCACAAGGAAATAAATAAAACTGGCACTGTGAGATATCCTGAGCTGTGAGTTTATCCTTCTCTCTCATCCATGATAGTGGATGTTGACTGCCCGTGTTGCGGTTTCACAAATTCCCTTCAACAAAACAATAGAAAGCACACATGTTCACCATATAGAGCAAGGAACCAGCTGATTCCGGGCTGTGCGCCCATAAAACACTACACGGGATTTGAGGGTCGCAGACAAAGGACCCGATTAAATGTTTTATGCTGGACAAACAAAAACAATGTGCCTCGATGATTACACTGAGCATGCGCAATGTGGCTATCTATTATGTTAATTTTGTGACGCAGAGTTAAAATGGCAGCGCCCATGGTACGTTTGTCTCCTTGGTTCCGATGCAATCCACGTTTGACGCAATTATTGCAATTCAAATAACTGCAGATAAAGCAGAGCCTGGGTAAAGTTCAGTAAAACAAATGTTCCCGTTCTCGTTAAGTTTGCATGCTACGCATTGAGTCGCTAGCTTTGTGAGAAACGTGTTATTATCTGGTCCAGTAAATGCTAGTCCAATTTCCGGACGAACAACGATAGGCATGATACTTAGCATGCCTAGGCCTACCCCAGAAGCTTTACATTTGCTCACTTTTTTTTTCTAACTTGCCAATAAAATTTTAGGGTATCACCGAAAATTTGGGTCGGTCGCGAAATCGGAAGCATTATTTTAGCATCTGAAAGTTGGATTCCGTGGTCGTTATTTGGGTATTCAAACGATGTTTTTACTAGTTGCATCCACTCTAGGCCTATGCCTCTGTTACTAAAGAATAGAGTGAACGATAATCGATGGGGCGAAGTGGGGATGAGGCGAAGTGGAAATGGGGCGAAGTGACCGACACCCATCCAGAAGTGTGGGGTTAGACCCCGATGTCTTCCCCACTCCCAAGAACGTTTGTCAGAGTGGGGGCGGGTGTTCATGGGAGTGGGGCGAAAGTTGGACCTCACAGTTCTGGAGGAGGCCTAACTCATTAGGCCATACAGTTCTTACTTCCTGAACAATTCTTGGCATGTAAGCTACTGAATACTGCACTCTACCTTTTTGATGATTCCGAACGCTATGGCATTTTGAAAGCTGCCCAGTCATCCTACTAGATAAAACGGGCAAGTTAGGGCCTACCAGTCAGTCATTCATGTCAGTTATCATGGTGACATGTGTTTGACTGTTTTTAGAGGCACGGGAGGGCCAGTCAGATTTGGCCTACATATATTAGAGGGCTCCTACCAATGCAGTTCTTAAACATCTAGTCATCCTACTAGATAAAACGGGCAAGTTAGGGCCTACCAGTCAGTCATTCATGTCAGTTATCATGGTGACATGTGTTTGACTGTTTTTAGAGGCACGGGAGGGCCAGTCAGATTTGGCCTACATATATTAGAGGGCTCCTACCAATGCAATTCTTAAACATTTTTTTGAATTATATTGTGGACTCCTGCATCTTTGTTATTCTTATCTAAGTTAGAAGTCGTTTTCTGTTCTGTTAATAGGAGCATGGTCCTCAGTGACACAATCCTCACATGCATTACAATAACAGTAACATTAGGACTTGATGGGTTGGGTTATCACCTGATTATGTTGAAATGTTAAAAGAGGTGATGTAGAGTCCTGCATGTAGTTACTATGGTTACCCATAACAGGCAACATACATCTAGGCAGTCAGAGATTAGTCATCTGTAATTCTCCTGAAACGTCGTTATCATGATGCTTTTGTCATGATTGTATTAAGCTGGGTTGGCACAGCATACAGTAACAACAAATTTCCATGTTTGTGTAGATATTCTTATGCGATCGGGAGCTGTTTGTGTTGTGATGTACCACAATGGATGATCTTTGCAGGCCGGCCTTGTTTGTCTCCGTGCACAGCTCAGATGAGGAGGTGGACATGTCGCGTCCACCCACATCGGCTGAGGAGTATCTTCGCAGAGTGAGGTTGTTTTGTTACCAAATACATGTTTGTGATTGTGAAACATGTCTCATGAAAAAGTTTTCTCTCCTGAAAATATATAGTTGCTGTTTGCTTTAAAACAGTGAGCTCGTGTTGGAGGACTTAATTTTATAAAACAGACTTTGGCGTAATCTGTTGGCAACGTTCATTTCTCAGTCTTGTGTCTTTCTGTAAGAAGCTGTGTAACTGTGTGATTCTTCCTGTTGAGAAATTTAATTTTGTAAGTGACTTGTTCGTGAAACCATACTCCTTTCAAAGATTGGAAGCTCAGAGTTGCCCAAGCACTGTCGTCGCAGAAGTGGACCGAGATATGTTCAGAGGAAAGCAGACTGTCATGTTTTCCAACGTAAGTATCGCAAATTAGTGGCTTTTCAATTTTATTGTTTGCGTTTTCAAAGAGTGCGGATTGAGTACCTGAGCATTATTACCTGGAGTACCCAACTTCCTAAAATGTAGGATTGATCATGTTCAGGCCCATACCAACTGAGTAAGGCTAATTTAAGTATTTAATTTCACTCTCTTGGTTTCCCACTGACTTCAGATGAAGTTTTTTTTCATGTCGCTTGGCTTGCTTCTTGCAAAGTTGCCTTTTGGTTTTTATTGGTAATTACATAATCCAGCTATTGATGTACATTCATGTTAGCATTGAATGAATTTGATACTTCCAACATCCCAAAGGGAAATTTAATTGGTAGTCAGTAAATCTGACCAATATTGTTAGAACAGAAAATATCATTGTCACTTTTTCAAAATGACTTACAAGTGCAGGTGTTTGCATTTGTTATTTCTAGTGTGCAGCATAGTGTTAATGAGGCTATTTGTGTACTAGCCCTCTTCAAGAAAAAAATGTCCTATTCTGTATTCGATATACAAAACCTCAAGCGGCATTGTATTCTGTAGGCCTGTGATTTTTACAAACTTGGCAGATGATGTTTACAATGGCACAATGTCAAGTGTCTTTAAATAATCAGCCATTTTCCCCCGGTCTTTGTCCCCCAAATCCCTACTCTCACCGACAACTTCTCTAAAAATGTGCAGATTTCGTGTCAAAAATGCAGTCCACAGGTTTTAGCCCTGCACCAGCTGGTTACGCACCAACCATTGAGTGGCAGAGATACCAGGCAGCATCCTTCTCAGAGCTGAGGCAGAAGCTAGGACATCACCGGTCGAAAGTTGCAAGCCAACCCAAGAGCAGTAGACCCACCTTGGTAGGCTTCCAAGTCCCCCCATTCTTTCAAGGAACATTCCTGAATCCTTGGAGAGACTGTGTTTTGTCCATCAAAATCCATGGCTCTTGAAACACCTTCTGTAGATTTGCTCTAACAAATGTTGTTGTTTCATTGTTTGAAAATGATTTAATTATTGGGGTATTGTCTTTCTATAATTCAGCCAAGACTACAAGAAGAAGAGGCCTGGTGCGTCCTCTGTTTTGGAAATGACTTCTGGCAGAGGTTGCTGTCACGGAAAGGAAAAGAAACGAGGGCAGATCAAGATATCGAGGAAGCCACCCCAGGTCAGGAAATGAGAACACATAAAGGTGTTCCTCCCCTACTGAGCATTGTCTCCGCTATGGAACAGGTATGCACAATATGGCTGCATCCGAATCTCTTGTCTAGAGACAATCTCTAGGTCTTCCCTCCATTGGAAATGCGGGGAGATGCGTAGACAATAGACCTAGCTGTAGCTCTGAAAGCCCGTTTCTGGACACGGCCTGTATATCTGTAGGAATATGTTGCAGTTTCTTTCTATTGACAGATCACAGTGTTACGAACAATTTATTTACTAGCTTACTGAAGAACTATTAAGAAAACAAGTGCTACCAGGCCGTAGGGTCTCTGTTTCTGTTATGAAACATCCCAAGTTCTTACAAATTTCTGCAAGTCCATCACAGGTCCACGGTAAGCCATCCAAGATAGTCATGTGAACTGTGGTAGCAGAACTCATGTTCGTTCTATTCCTTGAGACTATTGTGAATGATCTTGTGACCATACTTTTGAAATGACTTTTTTTGTAAAGTTTTTTTTTTTTAAAAATGTGTGTGAAAGGCTTTTCATCCTAACTGCAACATGATCATGTTGAAAGTACTTAAAGCCTTATTAAGCGGTCGCCAAAAAGCCCATATTTGACCACAGAGCACAGCCAGAGATTGAAAGGATTGTTTTTGCAGTTACTGTTGATTTTGTATGGTTGGATTGAAAGAAATCTAGCTTCTTGTGACAGACCTGACTTTGCCTTTCCCCGTTTCTTATTTATCATTCCATCAGCCCACAGTCTGTCAACTTTTGGAGTACCACATTGAGTGGCTGAACCACCTTGGCTTCAGTGTCTCTCAGGGATGTTGGCTCTTTGCTCTGCTGGCTTGCCTTGAGAAACCATTGCTCCCTGAGGCAGCATCAATGCTGCGAACCCTAGCCAGGCACTGCTCAGCAATACGTGCCTCTCTGGTAAGCAAAGCCAAGGAGATGGGAAGTTTCCCCTCTTTGGACAAAGACAAGCAGTGACATCTCAGTTTCTGATATTGCAGTGGTTGATATGCCCTGACACAATTCTTTACCTTTCCTTTAGTCTGAACGGCTGTAAATAAGTCAAAGATGTAACTTACACTGCCTACATGTGCATTTTTGTAAACGTTCAAACAAAATTGATGCATTAACAAGTGTGTATTTTCTAGTCTGCCGATGGAGCTGGTGTTCATAGACTGGGTCTGAAAAGGGTATTTGAGCCTAAATGTGCAGACATTCAGTTTTATACATCAGTGTTGAAAATGGAAGCTGCATCCAGATAGAGATAATTGGGCGCGATTACGCTGGCAGTTGAACAATCCCAGTACTTCAAATGGAATAAATTGCCTGTCCGAACATCCTGAGACTATGACACCTTGTGATTGATATTGCATTGCACCCTAAGATCATATTCAGAAGGGTTCTTGGCTCTCCGGCCAAATGCTTTGACTCCACTGCATGCATTTCAGGTGTCACTGGAAGGATTTTTCCACCATCCCAAGGCCTTTTACCATTTTCGTATTTTTCTGTTCTTGTTATTTTTTCCAGGAAACTAAGGAGGATCAGCGCTTGGCCCCTCTCAATCTTCTCATCTCCTTAGTAGCGAGGTATTTCGACCAATCAGACTTGGCCGACAGTGGATGAGAGCTTTTTTCCTCACTTGGCATTATTAGTAGTTGCATTTGACCACCAAAGTCCCCTATTCGGTTTATCTGCTTAGACTTGGTTCAAGCCACCAGTGTTGTCTAGCTGCGGATGATGATCAACTGACTAGCTCAAGCAGGATGTCTTGCCAGACTTACTTCAAACTATACCCCATTACAACGTTAAGCCACTCGTTGAAAAGATCTGTCTGATTTGATCTTTTATCTACTAAACCTGAAGTTTTTGTTTTGACATATTTGCTTGATTCGTCAAGTTTGAAAAAAAAAAGCTTTGAAAATGCTGTGTTTAAAATTCCTGAGAACATGTGCAGTAGTAAAGTTGTATGTTCAGTTCACACACAGTGGCACTTGAGGTCTGAGTTGATGCTTCACACAAGTTTAAAAGCAGAACTTTACGTCACATTTAGAGTTTGTGTAGACCAGAAGCTCTAAAAGCAGTGTATATTGAGGTTTTTAAAAGTTTAAGAAATGTGGGTGAAACAGCCCAAATTGTTGTCTTGTCCATGTAAATAAAGATGTCAACTACTTTCAGAGGCATATACTGAAAACTTTGTCTACTGTCTGAAATTGTCTAAAATGGATATGTCTGAAAGGTAATTGCTTTAGTCATTTTGCTGTATTGCAGAATGGGGCCAAAATTAGTCTAGTGTATTCATTAATTACCCTCTAATTTTGTAGGGAAAAAAAATCATTTTTCTAGCATAATTGTAATCATTAAAATGTGATATTTAGCGTTTTATTTTAACCCCACTTATTTGTAGGGTCAACCTTGGTATTAAGCAGAAATGTTCTGAATGAAGTTGAGTGAAAAAATCTGGTAAATTGCATGTTCTTTATTTTACGTGTGTCATAACGTGAAGTTAGACCCTTGGTTGTTTTTGGAAATATTTTTAATGTAAAGCCTTCCTGCTTTGCCCCATCTTTACACAAGACCAGGTAGACCCCTTTATTTACGATAAACAACTGAATCAATTTAAAAAAATCCCAGTAACCAATTCTTGTTTAATGTCTCGAGTATTCGGGGCTCGTTTGTAAACTTCTTAAACCCGAACAGCCAACAATTATTCCAAAACAATGTGACTAGAGGAAGTCTAGGTTTTGTGCATATTGCGGAATAGGGGTTTTCCCTACGTGAAGGAGAAATATCACTGTCACCGAACACGCAAGGATATTTCTCCCTTAAATCTCGCCCCATTGACGTCAGAGCCGTAAGAAAAGCCTTGATTGACTTCAGGCCGTCTTCAAGGATCCTTGTGCCACAAATTGTTTGTCTTTCTGTGCTGGTCAAGGTACTTATTTTTATTTAAGTAGGCCTCTAAAAATGAAGTCTACCTCGCAACCGGCAAGTTCAAGTTGATGGTCACTGGTTTGACGGTGCATTACGTTGATGCATTAACATTAATTATAAACTAGGGGGCTTGCATGATAGCCAACTGCAACATGTTGAACTTGGCCAAGAAAGATGATGTACTTTGACTTCAAGGGAATACCACAGAATTAATGATTCGTTAAGAACTCTAAATGGATTGTGAGTTAATGCCCTAAACTGATGAGTGAAGTTAATTATGTGTTTTCATTTGATAATATATTACATTGCATTTTTTTAAGTCTCTGTTAAAGACCTTTGTTTTCAGCATGGTTTCAGTAACATGAGGATGTTTCTGGTTTCAATTACATTTTTCTTTTAATTTGCCTATTTGTTATCTCTTTTCACACGAACTGAGAGTGTAACATTATTAAATGGTTGCTGATGAAGTGGGTTTTTCAAAAGCCTTGTTTGGGCTAGAGCAACTTGTGGTCTGCATAGGAGTTTAGGCAGCGAGCTTTTCAGAGTTGTTTCACAGCAATGGATGCAGGAGAAACCATGGCAACAGCCAGTGAACTGCAGCATCTGCACCTGCAGCCTGAGGGCAGATCGGTGATGTCACAGAGGATGATGCAAGACCCAAGAACATCACAAGGTAACATGAGATGTTACTTGAGAATGAATTTTACGATATTCACACGTGTATGCTTTTAATTAATTTAATTGTATATCTGATTAATCAATGTTAAGTAATCAAATCTGATCAACGAGCCAGATTACAACAAAACAACATGTTTTAGCTTTACCATTCACGACTTGGTCTCCTTTCATGGACTTTAAGTTGCATTGCCTACGGAAATCAATATTTCTTAACTGGATTCAATTTGAAGGTGTGGTTCCGTACTCACCGCATGGTGAACTTGTGCCACATCGTTCATCACCTACAGTGAATGCCCTGCAAGTATCAACTAGTAATACGCAGCAACTCGGTTTCATCAGTGGCAACAATAACATGGTACTTCATGCCGGTACAATCAACATCTTCCAAGGATCAGGAGCCACCGGTAAATCTGTCTATGTTCATGGGTGTCGCCGGGATTTATTTCAAGGGTTGGGCGATATTTTCCGGCAATTGTCAACAGCAAACTGATTAGCCAGTAATGGTGGAAGGAGCCAATTCTGCGATATTTTCCAGCAAACTGGGGACTTTCATCCCTTTCTTTTTTACCTAATTATCTCAGGTTTTTTTCATTTTTTTGTCATTCATTTTAGCCCCTTGGGCCTCCTTTGGCACTCGTAATTATTTTGTTTGTTTTCGTGAATCCAATTCTCAAATTTTCACCGTGGGTAATTCTATTCCCCATCCCTTTTTCATCCCAACACCTCTAAATATTCAAAGACAACCCTACCTTTCACCCTTTTAGGATCCTTGTAGTACTCTTTGGACTCCCAATTGGTAAAAAGTGAAAATAGTTGCCAGCATGTATTAATGTCTGTTATTAATGGACAGTAATAAAGATTTGCACATTATTTGACCACTATATTTTTGTCCGAGGTCCCACCAGTGTTTTGCAGTCTTCCGTTTTCCTTAGCGTAGATAATTTGATTTGAAAGTTCTCTAAAACTGAAAATAATTGCATTCACCCCTGTGAATGTTTCTCTTATCAGTCAAACCAGATCTGTGCATTTTAAAATCTTGCTTCCATTCAGCTGCTCCACCAGGGAGAAGTCAAGCAAATTTACCTCTCCAGAATGAAGATGGCAGACAGCAAAACCGTCATACATCTAACCGAGCAGAGATGGGGTGTGGAGTGCAAATAGAAGAGTTTCCTGATGAAGACAGTGCATCACTGCATGGTAGCGTATTTCAGATAAATCTCATGTATTGGAAATGCAAAATAAGCCCATTCAGATCAGCTATGCTTCTCCAGTTTTGACAAGTAAAATACTACCTCCAGTGGCCAACACATGCAGTGCTCAAGCTGAGTGATAAGGTTTGCTGAATTAATGAGGAACCCTCAAACTTATTTCTTACCGAAGAATTGTGTGATAATTTGAACTTATAACAGGCCAATTGTTGGTTGTATTTTGGTGAGAAATTTAATCAATAAAGTGTTGCAGTTAAAATAATTACTGGCTCATTGATAGTTTTGATAAACAAATGGGTATTCATTTTTCTCAAATAATAAAATAACTTAAAACCTTTTTTCTAAATGAATTTTTAAAAAACTGTAATTGTCTTCTCAAGTCCAGTTGGCAACTTTAGATCCAAGATAATGCTTAACAAAGAAATAAAATAATGACAATGTATTGCTTTTGATTAACAGCAGAGCAAGTTGAATGTACACCAAGTCCAGAAAGGCCGCAGTTATTCCTAGACCAACTAGAGCTTGCTGAGGATGCAGTGCAGGGGAAAAACACTGTCCTGGTAGCCCCCACGGGATCTGGTAAGACTCACGTGGCAGGGTACATCATCCATGATCACTTTATTGCTGAGAGACCAAAACCTGTTTGGAACCGACGTGCCCTGTTCCTCGTCACCACCGTGAGTTGTTCTGGTCGTAAGAACTTATAGCTTTGAGTGCAGCTTAAAGCACAGGAAAATTGGTGCAACGTGGTGTAAGACTTGAAGTCTGTGTCCAGATTGTGCAAGAATCATGTTTCTCATAAGTCAAAATTAATTTCACTCGATTCGCTTTGCTTTAGTAGAATTGTTTTCTGTGTGGTTCAGTGATATAGACAAAATGTTTGCACACTCAAAAAGGTTTGCAGAACTTTGTGAAAAGTTGAAGTCTGATAAAGAACTGGATTTTTTCCCTTCCTGAAAAAGTATGATATATTGCTGCTGTGCCTCCCCATTTTTCCGCTCGTGAATTGTTGAAAGTCTCAAGAAATTTGCCCCATGACTTGTACCTTACTCCTTATCTTTTCCTGGGTATAATGCATGTTGTAGCGGCACATTTTCTCATGTTATGGTTTTTATTTTTTTGGTTAGTTACACTAAACCTTGCAAAAATGTTTAATTGGAAAAAATAACCCAACCTGTGCTAGTAACTTTTATGTAAGAAAACATTTATTTAGGAGTTAATTTTTCTCTTGCAGGTCAATCTAGTTGAACAGCAGAGCAACAAGCTAAAATTTCTCCTAGAACGTGACAACTTTTTCAGCGTTGTTGGCATCCATGGCACTTCCGAGTTGTCACTTAAAGAAGAAGCGAAGAAGAGAAATGTCATTGTGGTGACAGCTCAGCTCCTGGAGAATGCCCTCAGCTATATCCCGCTAGACTACTTCTCACTGCTGGTGTTTGATGAGTGCCATCTTTGCCAGGTGAGACTGGAAAATGGTCTAGCCGGCAACAAGGAATTAATAGCATTTTGGTAGATGGGATTGAATGGGGGTGCAACGACAAATTTGACAGATGCTCCAAGGGGGAACTTGAAGACAAGAATCCACATCATAATAGACCTAAACATAATGATATCATCATCACACTTTGTTTGTAAATTTGCTTTTCCATGGTAGTGAGGTAAGCGTGGGCTACAATAAATTGAAGCCTCATAGGAAAGAGCCCATGTGAACAGAGTGTAGGTCAGTATTGTTGACATTATTTAGTGATGGCTTTGTAGAGGGCATATCCTAAGTTCACTGAATTCATAATTGTGAATGGCAAGTTTTCAGTGCAGTCACTTTCAGTTGAATGTGCACAAAAATAAATACTACATCTTTGCGACAAGAATGCACCTTACTATGTGAAGTTTGCGGTGACACCATGTAATCAAATTCTCTCTTTGAGTGTGTGTGGTTCTGAAAAGAACCGGGGTTCACTCGACGTTTTGAACAGTGTGCTCTGTTCGTCTTCAGGAGAAAGAATGCACCTGACCATATTGGAACAAGATGCAAATGGTAGTAAAGTTATTTAAGTATCTTATCAAGTAAGGCTTTATTTATTGATCAATCTTTTGGCTGCCTAGAGTGTACAAAATGTCCGGACAATAAATTGAATCTGGTTTCATCTTTTTGCTGTGCAGAAGGACCATGCATACAATACTATCATGGCTCGCTATATGGATGAGAAAGACAGAGGAAACTTCAACTTACCACAGGTAAGGAGAGAAAGGTTAACCAAAAAACAAGAAAACCAATAACCAGACTGTGGTCCCGACAGGAAAAAACATGGAATCTAGATATTTATTGATCATTTTAAGTCTTTCTGGTAATAAAACTATGAGATCCTCAGACGTGCATAGGTCTTACCGCTCAGATGTCTGATGCAGTCTTTCCCAAAAAAGTAGGGGGCGCATGATTCTCTAAGAATGACTTGCAGAATGAAGCAGGGGTTGGGAACCCGACCAATTCAGATGTGTGGGTGGGATATGGACCTGGACCACACAGGTGGACGGTGGAGAATAACACCACAGCATACAAAGAAAGATCCACCTACAGACTATATTGTCTCTTTCCTCAAAGATTGTCGGTATGACTGCCAGTCTCGGGACTGGCAAGGCTAAGGAGCAGATGGATGCTGACAACCATGCCATCCAGATTTGCGCCAATATGGATGCTCAGAGTATCTCCCTGGTTATCAGGAATAGGACAGCTCTGGAATCACGGGTCAATATTCCAAAAGAAGGTGAACAGTCATGTATGGTGTGTTTTGGAAGTGAACGGCATGTCCACGGCAAGGAACTCTTGTCGGAGAGTTTCCCCCAAATCACTTTAAGAAAGTCTGGTTTCCAAATTCCAAAAGAAGGTGAACAGTCATGTATGGTGTGTTTTGGAAGTGAACGGCATGTCCACGGCAAGGAACTCTTGTCGGAGAGAATCCCCCAAATCACTTTAAGAATGTCTGGTTTAGCCAAGGGCATACCATCAAGGTTCTTTTTTTTTGGCAGTGGCCCAAGCAAAAGCAAACTTGTGCAGTGTACAAATTGATGCTAATGTGATTTGCACCATCTGTTATTAGCAATGGTGGAACGCAATAGAAGAAATAAAGATTCGTGTACCACATGACGTGTGACCTTAATTGGTAAACAAACTATCTTTTGAGATTTATTTTCCATTCATTTTTTGATAGAAATGAATATATATTCTTCATAATTTCTTTAATATTTAAATTGTCCTTGCGTGTATCCATTATGATTTTATTTCTGTTCTTATTTGCAGTGAAACCTATTGAGGTCAGTTGCAGAAAGATCGACCCTTTCGCTGACAAAATCAAGGAAATCATGAAGAGAATTGAGACCATGCTGAATGATTCCCCTTGTGAGTGAAACTGTCTTTATGACCTCTGAATTTCTTGCTGTTTTTACGCTGGACTTCTACGTTCCAGCTAGTTGGGGGCTCTGTTTTCATACGAGAATAGGCAATAGCCTCCTAGCTGTTGAGTTTTTATGGGATGCAATGAGGGAACCACCTTGTTATCTGATTGGCTGAGTTCTCATCACATGGTAGTAATTAATGCAAAATATAGCATGTTTAACCACACATATTGATCTTGACCTACTGCATGGCTGATATTTGACTTTTGTGATATGAGATTTTGCTCAATATCATTATGCAAACATTCAAACTTATCTGGGACAGACTCGGCAGTCCGCATGTCTGTCAACAGTGAGCCCATTCCCAGCGAGCTGGGTAGCCAAGCTTTCCGCCAGTGGTGCGACAGGATGAAACGTTGCAGCCAGAAAATCATCACGCTCTATGAAGGAGTCCCTTACCGCATCCTGCAGGCCTGCATTAGCCAGTTAAAGGTAAGTAGCACTATACGTTATCTGAATTTTGATTCAAAACTGTGTCAGATTGCTGTAAGACTGTGACTTTGGTTCCTGTCGAGAGCAAAAATACAGGGTCAGTGGTTTGCGGAGACAAAAGCCACCTTCTCTACTTACGTGCACTTTTAAAAAATATTTCATCAGGTTACACCTTCGGCTGATTGCTTGTAATACTTTTCAGACAATTAAAAAAATTCTGTATCATATGCATAGTCTCAAGAAAAGTAACTTCGAAACATCTTACAGGAGTACAATGCAGCTCTGCTTATCAACAAGCAGGTGCGCACCAAGGATGCCTTCAATTACCTTGCTAACATGATGGACAAGATGAACGACAGGAGGAGGAAATTTGATGATAATGACAGGGAGCTCTGGCTACTGTATAACAGTAAGCTGACAAGCCTCTATCAACAATTTTTCAGTTAGAGATTTCCCCCCCCACCATACGATACCGTAATTGTGATGTCTACTTTGGACCTTGTTGGTGTGTTTTCAGAACAACCAATCCGTGTTCAAGTTGGTGATAATACCTAAACTTTGGAACTTCTGTTGCCTAAAATGTGCAGATCTAACTAAAGACTCTGCTGTTCTCTTCTCACTTAGAATCAGGGAAATGAATTCAAATTCCAGTATTTGTTCTTCTCTGGCGTCATATTTAAAAGCTGGATTTGGACATTATTTAGGAATCATAGATCAGAGTTTGTATTTTGGTTGTTAAGTTTGTGTCCAGGTCATTCCTGAGACATTTCCAGGATTGAAATGCAGTTTTTAAGTCAAAATTCCCCCCCCCCAAAAAAAATCATTTAACTAATTTCCACTGGTAGAAGAAAAGCAGATTGGAGTTGCAAAGCCTGATATTATTTCTGGAAATACTCGACAGTTTGTCCATCAAGTAAGAGACAAAACAGTTTCAGGACCCTTTGCAAACTGTAAATGATTTAAAAAGTTGGAAAGCATCCAGAGTTGCAGTTATTGATCATTTTGTGTTCCAAATATCATTTTAAGGATACAGGCCTCCAGTTTTGCACACATTTTTGGTATGTTAACAGGAGAAGAGAGAATTCTAGAACGGATTAAGGATGACCCAAACAATGAAAATCCTTTGCTGGAGAAGCTGTGTGAGATCATTCTGGCGGAGTACAGTATTCGTCCACATTCCAGGGCCATCCTGTTTGTGAAGACCATAGACACAACGCAGGCATTGCAAGACTGGATAACTGAGACACCGGAACTGAAATTTTTGAATCCCGGCAGGATAGCAGGGTCGAGAGGTCAGTTTAAGCTCACAAAAAAGAACCTGCAACAGCAGCATACTCAGGAAGCTGAAATCAGTGTGCCTCTCTCCATTGGGGGTAAATGGGTATCTGTGATACGGTTATGGCTGCCCGTTTGTGCCTGTTAACGGCAGCTACTGCTACTATACTCGCTGAGGTTTCAGGAATGTTCAGATGTTGTGAGTCCAGTGTGCAGGGATAGTAACAACAGTGCCTTGATCACCTTCAGGGTGGATATGTATCTCACTTTATAAAACATAGCCATTGTTATTATTATTAATTAGTACTAATTCTGGTGTCGATTGGCAGCCATTCCCCACCAACATTTTGACAGCTGTCAGATCAATTTTGCTCATTTCAGACATGAAATCCAACCAGCAGAACAAAGTCATTGAAAAGTTCCGCAATGGTGAACACAAGATGTTAGTGGCGACCAACTTGCTTGAGCAGGGCACCGATGTCCCGGAATGCAACCTTGTCATACGACTTGACTATGTGCCAAGTGATTTTGGCCACGTTCAGATCAAAGGTGAATTTGTCTTCATGAATGATTAAATGATAAAGGCGTCTTGAGTACATGTACTTTGGTCTTTTATGGTCTTGATTCAAATTGATTCATGGCAAGTCCTAATAAATTACTCTTATAGTCATCAATTTAGTGCTGATTCACAGGTCTGTGGTTTGTAATTACTTGTAATCTGAATTAATTTTGCTAAAGTAATACACAGCTGGGTGAAAGGTTTACATGCACTTTGAAAACAATATCACTGACATGTAAGACTTGATACGTACGCCTTTTTCTGTAAACTGATCGATCAGAACATCTACGTCATTTACGTTCAAAAGTAAACTGTACCTGTATGCTGCACTTAAGGGAGGAAAAAATCATGATGAAGTTTCTTTGTCATTGACTGCTGAATTTCTGTAAACATGTTTTACGAATTAAAATAATATTTGAACAAATTTAGTCTGAGATACTGAGACCAAGGTTTTGATGGTTTGCATAATGGAGCACGGCCAGAATTGATGAGGATGTTTCTCCTTGACCGGAGGCTTTGGTTTTGCTGGTTTTTATTCTTTCAGGTCGCACAAGAGCGAAAGGTGGGAGGAGTTACCTCATCACTCTGGTTGATTCTAATGGTGCCGCCCGCGATTCCGCTAACCGCCAGCGGGAGATCATGATGATGGAGGCAGCTCAACATCTCAAAGACATGACACAGAGCAGCTTTAAAAATCACATGGAGAGCTGGCAGAGGAGTAATCGCTCAGAGAGACAAATCAAAGAAGAAAAGAAGAGACTTGCCCTGGAAGCCAACTGTGATGAGGTATTTGTATTCTGCTGCAGCCGTTGTAGCAAACCTGCATTCCTGTCACGTGACGTTGGCAGGTACAAGAACTGCACGTACCTGGTCCTAGATGTGGACTTCTCGCAGCACATGGAAATAAGGCCTCATCCAAAACCGAAGCAGTTGGGGGCCAACCTAACCATCATCGGGAAAATGTTCTGTAAGAAATGCGGGCATGACTGGGGGTCTTTGACTCATATCAAACAACTATACTACCCATCGGCAAAAATTTCCCAGTTCACCCTCCGAAGCTACAACACAGGTCTAGCTCACACCTTCAAAAAGTGGAGAGATGCAACTTTCAAAGTAAAAGATTTGGTGGCTTTGCCTCCTGATGCTGCGGTAGAGGTTGCCCCCGATGTTTTGAGAAAGTTGGAAATCAACCTGCCTTAATTCAGGCACTTGAACTTGACCACAAGGACAAAAGATGTGGATAAAACCAAGGAGTTCTGGAGAATTAGATTTCATATTTTCAGTTCAGCAGTACTGAATTTCAACTGCTTAGACAACTGATATTCATTGCAGTGATCAATTCCTACACTGTGCAAATTCAACTACTTGCATTTTGCCCCAGAAGTCAAACTTCTACAAAACCAAAGGCATTTAATCCACTTGATACAATGTAAAAAAATGGATTTTGCCTTATGCATGTGCACTACTATAACATATGGCCTTTTTACTACTTACGACTCCAACATTGCTACATGTAGTACAATTTTATGCACAAATGTACAGTAAAATAAACTTCTTTAACAAGGTTTAATTTTTGCCCTTACACTGATTTTTATCGGACTAAATGTATATTCTCAGCGTGGTTCGAGAGTAGCAAAAGGAAATCTCAGAAAAAAAATGAAAAAAGGTGTGAAAGAAAATCATACACCGGTGTAAGGGCTGAACCTAGTATGAAATTCCCTGACACAAAAAAACCACCTTATTCAGTGAAGATTGTTGAGTCTCAAAGTAAATAAGGTTTGTTAAAGTCATAGGTTCTATCTGAAAGAAAGTGAGACCAGCCCATTCCTTTTGGACTCCTAATTATTAGAGCCAACTTGATGATTATGTAATGCACATTGTTCGTTCTCGACAGGAAAGACAGTCATTTGGTTTATTCACTGTGGGCTTTCTATACACAGCTTCTTGAAGATGCATATCTTATACATATTTCATACTTGACAAGGAAGATAATTAAATTAAGATTGTATTATCTTAGCTTGTCAGACTCACTGATGAATAAGGATATTTGAAGAGATTTTTATCCCATGTCAATAAATACTTGGGGAAAATGTGGGATTTGGGAAATATTAATTATTAATTATTTTAGCTTGGTGAGTTAATGAAGTTAGTAGTCTAGTTTCAAGTTGCAGACAGCTAGTTGATGGTAATGAAGATGAGCCATACGTACAATTCATGATGCTGCGGCAGCATTTTCAGATTAGGAGCAGTGGTGGAAAGTTTCGAGAAAGATAATTTCAGCATAATTTGACTTTTATTATTAGTTGTGTATCATTTTTACCAATAGATTCCTCTTTTTTTTTTTCAATGTGGACAGCATCCACATCTCAGTGAGGATTTAGCCAAGGTGAAACTCAAGTTAACCCAATCCATCTCTTGTAGCTTGATTGGAAAAATAATCCAAGCCTATCTAAGAAATTGTCATTTTCTCTAACGTGACAGGTTGGCGAGCTGATCACTGTTTGCTGGTCTAGTAACATCTGTATTCTCTTGTTGGAGTAACTTCTGCAGGTACTAGAATATGTTTGTTGTGGGCTTTATAAATAATTAAGACGTGGTGGCGTATCTAGGTCTCAGTGGATTGAAGGGGGGCAAAACGGATTTCATTTCTTTCAAAAATGATTTAATTTTTTCACCAACAAAAGATACCCTCCCCTAACTCAGATAAGATTGCCATTCTCTAACATGCTGGTGCCTTCAATGCCTTGAAAAAAAATATGAATTTGAAATAAAAATTTGCACCATGTCCCGGGGCAACTTACCCCCTCCCCTACGCCATTGGCAGGTTGTTCATGCACGTATGAACTGTGGGTTGTTTTCTGAGTAATTGTTTTCACCGTTTGTTGTGTATTCTTAGTGAGCAAAATTCTGTTAAAGTAGTTTGTATTATTAATCAATGTACAGCCACATAAATTGGCTGCTGGAAGTTGAGGTCGTAATAAACGTATCCATTGATGAGTCCTTATAGTCAAATTTACTTCTGAGATTGCACGGCCAATAATTATTTGTTCTTGAACAAATTTATTCCATTTCATTTTGTGCCTATGATGATATAGGCTCCCATCCTTGATTTAAAACTAATATTAATCTCGCCCTTTGTTCCCTCCACTTGCGCGCAAGTTTATTTGGAAATTTAATCCAAGCAAATAAATGAAATGCCTTTCAAAGAGAGGGCGCAAACGTAGCAATCGCGGCCGGTTTTCGCGAACATTTTGACAGGGTATCGACAGACCCGGAAATGTACTCGGTTCGGTTACCTACCTAATCATACATGTGTTAGGTTTAGCTTATGTCAACAAGGAAGGTACAGACCTGTTTTTTTTTTTTCCATGTACTAATCACACTATTTGACTATTCGTCTTGTCAAGGTTAGTATTAGGCAAATCTTCATCAGTTCCTGCTACGTCTATCCGCGTCTGTAATCTTTTGTTACAGCTTTTTATTTGTAGCAAACGATCGCGAGTGGGTGTACCGTCCTTGCCCCGCACCGTCGAAACGAAGGGGGCTATCGCAAGCTACAAAACAGGAAGTTGCTATAGTCGTTGACTTTGGAATTTCGACTGGGACTCCCCAGTGGGACTCGGAGTACAGTTGGCTACAAATAGGCACTGGCACAGGCCGATTGAAAGGAAACAGTAATTTACGTAATGAGTGGTAAAACTCCTCTTTGCAAAGGAATTTTCCTACGTATGTTTTAAGTGTTGAATTCTGCTTGTCCTCAGCTGATCAGCCCCAGCTCCAGAAGGAATTAATTTTTTTTTAAAGTCTCGAGGCGATAACTCTGAAGTTATGGAACCGAGCAGTCAAACGACAAGATTAAAAGAAGGTTTCTTGGTGAAAAAGGTGAGTTACATGATTTTTAAATGTATTATCGATTGGAGTTTTGAAGGGAAAAACTGCATCCTGGCTCCACTTTGTTGGTTGTGTACAAAATCTGTGCACTATCGAAGCATTGTCTAAGAACAATTGAAACAGTTTTCAGTCCCGTATTCACGTTTTTGTGATGAGTGACCTTCACTGAGATAATACATGTAACTGACTGAAAAAAGTGGAGACATGTAACACTTTTCCGTTTTGATGGGTTTTGTCACATTGCATATCATGCAGATTTTAATGTTTAGGTTAATCAATGTTAATCATTTTGGCATTGGCCCATTATAATTAGCCTAGAAGTGTATTTTTTGGCAATAATGAATAATGTCATGGTCTATTGCCTGTTTTTTTCTTTTAATTAGATAATGCTTCACCCATTACTGGAATTCTTAGAAGAAACATTTTTTAATGTAATCAACATCAATGACGGTATAGACGCCAGGCCCCTAATTTCGCTATCTACATGTATTGTCAAGTCTGATTGGTTTTCAGTACACGTAGGTGGCAAATAAGGAACCTGGGGACTATACTGTCATTGACGTTAGATGATATTATCAACTTCCTGTTGTATTTGTAACCTGTCACCCCCTCTTGAATTTGTAATTGCATTTTTGTACAAAACTGTTTCAAAAAATGAAATTTATCGTTTGTTTTAAGTCTCCCTTTTCTATGTACCTGCCAGAAAATCTGTGATCTGAAGATCTTTTTCTCTATTTAATTTTGACTTAAAGGGCCATGTGCGAACAAACTGGCGGACGAGATGGTTTGTGTTGTTTAACGATGCCCTGGCTTATTACAAGAAAAAGAATGACGAATATGCCGCGGGTGCTGTGCTCTTAGCAGGCTGCTCTGTGCTGTCACCATGCCCTCAGTACACAAAGAAAACAGTAAGTGAAGCTGCCGCAAGATTGTCTCAATCTGCTTTAGACGACCTTACATGTAGCTTGTTTGAAAGTTTAATGTGCGAATTGCATTTTCCGTATCTCCATGTCAGACGTAGGTTGAGCACGCCGTTTCATTTTTCATTTTGGAGGGTGTTGGGTCAACCAACCATGGCTGAAGTTAATTAATTCTTGCACATCGTATTATACTTTGCCATTAACTTGACTTTGCATCTCAGGAATAAATATGATATCCTGAATTTTTACATATTTTAAATAGAGCAAAAACGTGACAGTTACCGAAAAAGAGTCACAAAATGTATCTCAACACCGCATGTCTGCAGCAGTGTTTGTAGTTTTGGATTTTTCTTGTCCATATTTGAGGGTGTATTCCAGCTATCGACGCTCGATGGCTTGGAGTTGTTAATGCAGGCATCCAATGAGGCAGAACGTGATGAGTGGGCTAAGGCAATTGGAGATGCCATCAGGACGTGCAGTAGCGCCGAAGGGCAGAACGGACGCAGGTCCGAACTCACTGAGGCGCAGGTTAAACGCAGGTAGTAAAACTCGTACAGTTTCTTTTGTTTTGGTCCAGTGTGTGGCCTTTTGGAGCGGGTGAGGAGGGGTGGAGCTGTTCATTGTCAGTGAGTCAGTCGGGTATTTCAAAAAGCAAGTCAGTGTATGGCGGCAATAATAGGGCAGACTTTGTGTGCGTGCATATTTTTGTTCCCAAATGATCCCAAAGGCGCTTTATTTTGAGCGTGGGCTGTTGGAATGATGCACTGGCTCAGACATGCTAGAAATGAACTTTTTCATATGAAAAGCTCAACCAGACAACATGAAAAATGATTTTATAGACCACTACTGGAGAGCCTTTCTGAAATCCTTATTTTTTTTTAAGAAGTGGAGCCTTCCTCGTATAGGCAAGTAACCAAAGCATCAAGCTTATCCTTTAAGTAATGTTGCAGATTATGAAATTCATGTACTAAGTAAATTCCTTTTTTTCTCAAAAATTTCAGCATGCTGCTGCCATGTGTACACATTCAAAAAGCAGCATTTACTGTTATCAGTAGGGTTCCATTTGTAGCATCTTTTTCATGTTCAGTAGACTGGAACCATTGTGGCCTTCATCTTTCTCAGTGCCAGTTACATGTAGGTTAATGAATGCACAGCACACATTGTCCCTATATCCAGAATAATGTACCGGTACTGAAAGTGTGCAACATTGCCTTGATCAAACCGATGTTTCCCAAAATAGTTCTCTCTCTGAATACCACTTTCAAAGAATTGTAATATGTGGGTTTCTCTAGTTGGATTATCAATTAATTCCACCACAAGAAGGCAGCTGTTTGAGGGAATTTAATTCAAGTAACAAACTTAACAAGGGCAAATTACAGTATGCCTTCTTTTTTTCTCAAGTATCATTGAAGTGATGGATTATTTTGAAAATGCTTCTTCTAAAAACTGTTCTCTCAACAAACTAGCTTTCTCCAAAGTATTCAGGTTAACTACTTCCTTTCAAACACATGACTAAAATTACTAATGCAATCAAAGTTAATCCTTTTATTTCTGGAAACAGATAAAAAGACCTGTTGCTGTCAGAATATAATCCATTTTTTTGAAGCCTGCAATGGAATTTCCCCTTGAGTAAAACAGTTACTTTCACAGAATCAGTTGGTTCAACAATAGAGCAAATGTTTGAGTAGACCGCTCAAACATTTTCTCGATTTTTGTTTTGGTTTGGTTTCAACACAGCAAGGAAATCATCCAAGCCATGCAGGATCCAGGAGCAGGTATCAAACTGAAAACCAAGACGTTGGATGGGACGGAATACAAATTCTGTTTCTCAGGTACTCTTTAACCCCCCCCCCGCGGATCTCCCCCCCCCGCAGATCTTTACAAAGGAGCTGTCTTGTATCACAAAGTCCAACAAATATACTGACGTATTTTTCGTATTGCGTATTTTGTACAAGTTCTCACCTGTAAACAAACCGAATGTGAAACTGTCATCATATGGAACACACAATTTATGTCTTGTTGATAAAGCTTTGATGACGGTCACTGTTTCACTTCCACGGTCTTGCGTAGAATTGCTTGACAAAGACCTGGACGTCAGTGCACCTTAAGGTTAGAAAGGATATGAGGCAGGTGACTTTTGGAATCCCAACAGTATTGTGACAATTTCTAAATTCATCGACATCACACATTTATCGGCTATTGTTTAAGCTGAAGGTGAAATTGTTACAATAATTCCTGTACCACATTTCAAGAAAAATAATCCAACTTATCACAGGAAATTTCAGCATGTGGTAAGAGTTGAATCACTGTTGAATCACTTGTCTCTCCTCCCTGTGAGGGGCAGCAGGTTTTACACACAATTACAGGATATTAGGTCAGAAAGTTATCATCTGCCGCCTGTCTTTTTTTTCCTGTTCCAACTGGGATATGTGTATGCTGGTGAAACCTGCACCACTTCCTGTTGAAACCGGGCAAATTGAATTTGGATTATAACTGTTTAACAATAGCAGATGAACTTGAGTCAGCTGCCTGTTCATGCTATTTAAAAGTCAACACTGCTCCTGTCATGCCTGTTTGTTTAAGTTCTACCCAGTGGCTTTTTAGGTTTTCATGTTTATGTTAGTGGGACATTCACTGTTTATAATCCATTCACATTTGTATCAATAGCCTTGGAACCTGGTTTGTCATTTCATTTTATTTGAATTACATGTATGATAACTATGAATCCATTTTGTTATAATTTTCCTTAAAGATAACATTTGGGTTTTGGTTTGTTATTAAAACTTTCCTTTTGTTATCGTCTTGTTTTTTTGACATTTGAACGGTTTGTTTCATCTCGTGAAATGTGACCAGCTCCACAAAAATGGGTATTATGAGACTTTTTTCAAAATGAGTCACACACATTTGAATTGGTTACATCATAAACTTTAATTTGGTGCACATGTAAGTTTGAACCCGGCGGCATTTTGTAATCTGGAGATATATTGATTTTTGCATAATCATATCATACATACAGAATTTCTTTCAGAAATAATGCCCTTTAAACACAGGAAGTGGGAAAAGAAATCAGCCAAGAAGAAAGTCTCTTAATACCCATAGCAACAGTTAGGTTTCTTGTGTGAATTGTGAAATTACTGATGTAACCTAGAAGTAAAAAATCACCCTGTCCACATTCAAAAGCCCCTAGTGTGAAATAGCACAGTGACCCTTAATACCCCTTTTCACGGAGCGGGTCACAAATGGTCTTAATTACTTTACCTGGGATCTCCTTTTGATCTCAAATCCTGCTTTTTAACAAATCTTTATTAGAATCATGGTATAGTTAAAGTGCGTGTACGCAGCAGATACAGACAACTATATAGCATCCCTTTTAGTCCCCAATGTAAGTTATTTTTCTTTCCTCAGGTCAAGAACTTGTTGATTGGCTGCTGAAATGGTCCTTTGCCGAAACTAGAAAAGATGCTGTTGCCATAGCAACGGATCTGGTAATTGCAGCTCATCTGCATCCCTTGGTCAGATGTCGGACCCTCGCCAACTGTCGACAGGCTCTGCTGGATGAACCCAGGGCATTCTATAAATTCGTGAGCCCTTTTGAAATTTTCTGTAAATTAGCGATGTCTTATTTTACAATTATAGAGGGTACCATTTTACCCACTGAGAAGATAAAACTTGAAATTCATTTGTACTTACGAATCAGTGGTACCTGTACTCTACTTAACCATTTGCTCTTAATTTATTTATAATCTCTTATGGAAAGCTGAAAGGAGGTCTTGAACATTCCTTCAGTAATGGCAGCTTCCTTTATTTGGTAGATGCATGTAGACCAAATTCACTGTCAAATCAACTGCAAGTATGTGTTATGTTCTCAACTGCTGAGCATGGATTTTTTTGTGTCTTAGATTTTCCAGGCTAAATTTATTGTGTTATTGCCTCCATTTTGTATGACATTTTTAGAACTAAAGCAGGATTAATATGTTTTTACTACATTGTCATGAATATCCTACTTGTTGGTTTGAATTGCAGTCAGCTTTCCACATGTCTGCCATCAAGGCCCTCCTACCATCCAGCAGTGATTCTGATTCCAGCAATGACTCAGACACGGAAGCCAAGTCCAGACCAGTCTCTGTGTCTGCCATCAAATCTTTGAAGGGTCGCGGAGGCAAGCCGGTCAAGCAAGGATTCATGATGAAAAGGGTAGGAATCAACCAGGAATCTTGACCTCCTGTCAAGTCTGAAGAGAACACGACTCTACCTATCTTAGACTCGTTCATGGGTGAAGTTAAAGAAAATTTCTGGTATAGGATGCGATATCCTTAAAGTTTATCTGCTGGTGCATGGCACCCAAATATTGAATACCTAATATTGGAAAGCAATGGGGATTTGACCAGGTTCTTTTTAAGTGTCATTGCGGAAAAAACCTGAAGTACATTCAGGATTTATATTAAACATATGTGTATTTTAAATTAGTGTGTTAGAAACTGAGTTTCTTTGTTAATTCATGATTGCAATTAGATATTATATTGTGGGCAGCAACTAGTTTTCAGTGGAATGTGCACAATGCTCACCAATAACACCAGCAAGTGCATATGCACTCAACTTGTAATAGTAGCTTTTGGCCCTGTCACTACCAAGGACATGGCTCTGGAACCAGGGACACGATTGTTTTGAGGTCAAACGGATCGATGGGACTGTTGGCCCAGGGTCATTTGCCTGTTTTATACTGTGTGTGTGCATGCACAAGATAGGATGTCACCAAATTATGTTGAGACCAGTTGATGGGTGCATTGTGGCTATCACTCTCAAAATAATCACATGTTGGTTTTGTCGAATCATTTCCTGTGGGCATGTAAGAAAACACAATAGTCATGCTTCTGCAATGGGAAGTTGAAGATTAAAACTGGATGAATTTTGTTTATTTTGTCCGTTTTTTTGTTTTGCCTTTGAGAAAGATTCTGTAGAGATGGAAACATCTGGCTTTTCCGAGTTGTGTGTATCCTGTCTCTGTGGCCAGAAATCAGTCGGCTGTAGTTTTGGTATTTTACATTTCCAAAAAATGTGAATTGGAAGAGCATAATTGTGCTGAACATAGAAAAAAAATCTCAAGCAAGATAGGTTATCAGTCAAAAAGCCATTGATTGTACACTGCTGTTGACTGGTTTCCTGCTGCCCGTTCTGGCTTTAATCTGCTCAACAGATTTGCTCTGCAGATTTTATGTCCGAAATGCTTTGCTGTGCCTTGAATCTGTACACTCTATGCGGAATGGCTACAGCCACCAACATAGACTCGTGTGTAAGCCACAGCCAAGTAAGTTGGCCTATATTTGACCAAGCTCCTCCATGCAATTAGTTCTTTTGCAGAAATGTTGCCTGGATTCAGTTTTCTAACATGATTTTCTAAATCTGTTCTATTCCTTTATCTGCCATGATCTTGTTTTCATTCTCAGGGCCATGTAAGGCACACGTGGAAAGCGCGATTGTTTGTCTTATGGGACGAACCACCTTATCTGATGTATTACAGAGGGTCAAAGGTCAGTGAGCACAAAATGTAGGACTCATGCCCATAGCTTTAAAAACAAAGTAGAACGATACTTTCATTGTTTTTGTTTGAAGAGAAAGAATGACAACGTAGGAAGTGGTGGGTGTTGTGCCATGTAGCGCTTTGTCATGGATATGCCTTTCATGTGGCCAATCAAGGGAAAAATCTGGTTTGAAATAACATCTTGTTGAACCCAAAATACTTCAGTAAAACCTTCATTTCATAGGCATTTTCTCAGTTGCGGTGTTTAATGACAGACGGGGATAAGTTGTGTTTGAGGGGAAGAAACATGATGTTGGATTGGTAGGATGTTGGGTGTTTACTTCACAGTTTTTTCCTGTCAAAGTAGCTCATGGACAGTGCCCTTGGTCTCATATGCTCTTCCGTTGTCGTTGTACCTGGTACACTGACATCTCTCTGCCTTATGTGAGTTATGATGCCCAAATGACCCGATGTCAGGCTTTTATTTTACAAATTTGAAATATATTGGTATCATTCGTGTATGTGAACGTTTCTCAAAGCAACTGAAAATAAGCAAAAGTGCTGTAGCCCCACTGTGGTGATAGATTGAACCTTTGTTTCCCATCCAGCACAGACAGTCAAGAGTACTGTTCAGAGCTAGTTTCTGCGAATTCTGATTGAATACATTTTGTGTCTACGGTGACCAATGACCAGGCATCCGTCAGGACTTTAGAATGTGCTTATATGGACCAGGGCAGTTATCCGACCATGGCATCTTATGTTGGCTCAAGTTCATGATACTTTCTTGAGAAAAAAAAGATGATCACCTAGCTTTGCCCCGGGTTATCCACTCAGAGCAGAAGTACCCCCTCATTGGTCACAAATGGAGAGGTTGATGAGGCAACAATAGCCAATACCATGGCACTGTGCCTCTGACACTCCTGCAGACTTGTGAAATAAATCGAGCTTACACAGCATAAAATGTGCTTGAGTATAGCATGTGCATGCCTTGCATTGCCTAAGGGGGATTGTTGCTTGGTGAAAAGAAAGTTCACTCTTTTATGCATAAATTTTGTAACTTAGAGAGATGTGTAGCAAATTACAATGATTTCTTAAAGCGGCTTCAGATCATGTTGCCAACTTAGAGCAAGAGCATACCAATTTTTTTAAAAATTGTTTTCTTTTGTTTATGTTTATTATTTAGGCTGGCGATGAGAAACCTCTGGGTGAGATTCCACTACGATGGTGCAAGGTTGACATCGTGGATGCTAGTCGGGATCATTCCGGTAGAAACTCTACATCTCTTTGACCCTACCACCCATTCGTTATTAACGAATTGCTTAAAGCAAACAGATGTTTCCTAATCTATACACCCATGCAGACACTAATTTAAAGATGAAGCAAAAATCTGCATTTTTGGATGTTTTGAGGCTCTGCTGTCTTCAGTTTCCCTGAAACAAACATTTCCTAGGACCTGGATATGTTTTGAACTTTCAGTCCTGTTAAGACATATCTTTGGCACATTAGCTGTCTAATATGCTACTTTGCAACTGATCGAGAAGAAAAGGTAGAATTCCAAAATGTGCTTAATTGAACCTCAGGTTATTTTTTAGGGCATGGTGTGAAATAAAAAAAAATTGTGAAGAAAAAAGAATTTGTAAACAAGTATTTTTGTCTTTGAATTGTGAAAAAAAATTTATTCAATTTAAAGACAACTTCCGCTGTCTCTTCATGGCCAAAACTGCTTGAGAATCAGTTCCAGCTTGACTCATTCTCTTATTGCATATTACTTCATAAAAATTAAAAGGAAACTGCATTCAAACTTCAGCTGCTGGAAGTGATTTGTTAGAGTTGCTTTCATTCTTACTAGATTTGCACGTGATATCTGTCTGTATCTCCTTCCTGCATTGCCCTCACATGCAGAAACACGGTTTTGAGCCAAGGTCATGGGTGGCCGGAAAGCATTCAGGACTTTCATTGGGGCACCGATACATGGTCCTCTTAAAGGGGCATCCAGTTATCGAGGTTTGACTACTGGTAACGGCAGATCCCTCCCAATTTCAGCAATTGGCAGTCCTGTCCAGGGTTTTCCAGGGTCGTAAAGGTTCCAGGCCAGGAAGCTTTGATAGAACCACTTCTTTGTGCAACTGAATTTTTACTCTATTAATGTACACCATATGAAACTATTCCATATCCTTTTCAAGTTTTCAATTGTGAACCCCAAAATTGCTCATTGAGAATAGTGTGCTCGTTGGTTTCTTGCTGCGTACTTGAACAAAAATAGATCAAAATAGAAAAGGAAATTCAGAACAAAGGAAAAATTGCCAGTAGTAGTTAGTGCAAATCAGTGGAACATTGAGGTTTTCTCTTTGGGGTGACATCACAGTTTTGTTTATGCATATGGACATTTGCATTAGCATAAAATCAAAAAGGTACTAAAAATACAATATAAAAATTCAAGAAATTAAAAGCAAGATTAATTGAATCACAGAGGTGCATTTTCAAGGAGTGCACAGGCCCTTTAAAGATCACACAAGTAATAGTTTTTAATGGGATCATAGAGGCCGATTAACCTGTACTTTTGATTGTTCGAGCAGACCTTTCCCTGAAGAACAAACAGCGGCAGAACCTATTCAGTGTGACAACAGAGAAGGGTAAGATGTACGTGATGCAGGCAGGCAGCCCAGAGGAGAGGACGGAATGGATGCGAGCCATCATGAGCCCCAACGATATCACCCATCACGGATCAGAACGGGACGGGAGAAAGTAACTGCTTTAGACACCCAATTGGGAGTTTCTTTCAGCTGCAACTACCATAAAATCCCTGGATTTGATTTGTTCTAATAAGCGGCTCCCTGGGGATTATTATCCTTTTCTAGAAGTGTTATACTGATCACATTGTTGTGACAAATTGCACTGATTACCGCTGCATGTTTGCCATGGCCTGGCAACTCAAACTTCAAACGGTGTGCTGCATATTGTGAGTTGGAGTCCATCCAGTAGTGTTGGGATACACAGTGTGCCCCCTAGAAAAAGGGCCATTAGTCTCCCCACCCAGGGGATAACGTATACCGACACACAAGGGAATGGAAATTTTTTGAGTTTTTTTTTTTTAGCCAGGTGTTTACGTCAACTAAGCACAAGCTACACTGTGCATCTCCCAGCGGGCTGGGATGGTCTTTAAAGTGCTGTTTAAATTATGCTACCAACAGAAAAAAAATGGCTGCATTTGAGTGTTGCCAACAGTACTCACAGATGCAGGAAAATGTTGCAGCGCAATACTTTTAGGTCACATTGAATAAATGATCAATGTTTACCTTTCTGCCATCTTTGAGATATCTCCCTGTACATGATCCTAGACTGTTGGTTTTATTGACAATATAGTCTTACTTTGGTTCGGGTCACGACATCACCTGTAGCACTTTTAGCGTTACATGCATGAACAGAAGTTTCGTTACTAAACCATTACTAAAAGAGCAGCCCTATATTTCGTTTATTGAAACTGATCGAGTCATTGTTTCAGTTAAACTTGACTGTTTCAAACGTATGTAGACGGCATTTCCAATATCCCTGCCGAAGCAGGTAGAGTTATGCGCATACACACAGGCAACCAACTCTATGCACTCAAGAAACCATGAACAGAGTATTAATTAACAGGATTGGTTTAAAGTTCATCAAGTCTAAACGTAACAGTTTTACTGAAAGTACTCAACCACTGATTACTCTGTTGGACAATACAAGTTTCTCCAAACACTTCGGGCAACTTCATTATTCCTGCTGAATACTGCAATTTCGTTTTTGTACCTCAGCCAGGAAATTTCTCAAAATATTTGGAATGACACGATTGGTTGATTTACTTATAGTACTTTATAAGATGCAGTTCATAATTATTTTTGATATATTTATAAATTTGCTAGAAGATGCCAGTTGATGTTAAGTACTTAGATTTAATGGTTTGTCTATGAGGAAGTGTCAGGCCGTTCTCAATTCTTTGTCTGGATTCTTCCATTGTAAGTTACAAATTTTCACTGTGGGAACATGAATATTTTTCAAGACCTACTGTCCTCACATTTCACATTTAGTCACTTCACACTTTTTATACAAAATTTGAATGAATCCCTGTCATCTGATTGCTGAATTGTTGATCACATGACATGAATCTGTCCCACCAGACTGGGCACGCACCATGAAACAATTGCATCAGGCATTTAGGATGCAAACCAATTTTGGTTGGATGATTAATGCATGCTGTGTGCACAGTTCCATGCAGAAACTGCTGCCGTACGGGATGCTGACACTGCTAAAACAAAGACAAATGAAATGTTTCATCAAACCATCAAATGTGTGAAGGGAATTTCTGAATAAATAGGTAACTTCCATTAAAGCAATCGTTACTGAGTAATTGGAATCCTTCATAGCAATTTTACTGCCGAATGAGAAGGGAAACTGGTTAGTACTGAAGTTGCCAATCAGATGAAGATTCATTCAAGCATTGTCTGAAACCATATTTCATATTTGTGAAATGGAAAGAATAATTGACAATCGGTGACAGCTTCATTCAGTGAATGTCATGAATAACAATGTTCCATTCCATTCTGCTTTTCCTTGTTAAATCTGTCAACTTGTAAACTTATTCTATTTTACCACTGCACTTATAAACATTCTTTTTATACCATAAAAAAGGGGATGTGATGGTTGTAAAAGATTCAGCACTGGGAATTACATTCGTGAAATTTAAAGCCTGAGGACGGAGTTGAAAATCCATTGTTTCTAGGGCACATGCATGCTTACAATGTTGAGTAACCACTTATTCTTGTCAAAATTGTCATATGAACATTTTAAATTGATGTTTATGACCGTTTGGAGGTTCAGAGATTCTGAGATACTTGCACATGCACTATATAACTATTTTTGATACAATTTAAAACTCTAGCACAAGATTTATCCATATAAGCAACTGTGTCATTAAAATTTATCCCAATGGAGGATAATCAAGTGATATGTGCAGCATCAATGTTTGTGTGGCCCAAGTTGGAGAATGCAGTGCCAGGTTGAATCTTTTTCTTGTGGGGGGGGCTTTTTTCTTGAAAAAAAATATTTGGAGTGAACCTAAACAAGATGGTTGTCGCCAGGAATTCTATCACTACACTGGCTGAGTCATGTCCTTGAATGTTACGCTACCTCCTTGGAAATTTTTACACTGTCTGCAGTCTTTGAAAGACCAATGGTGCTCAATTAATTCATAAGCCTCTAGAATTTCAAATGAACTTTAAACGTTAGAGGCTGTGTCAAGTCAGTCCTAACAGTATTGTAAAAGTAAGCACACTTAATGGGGCTCATAAACACGGTGGGAATTTATGTTTAATATGAAAAACGTTTAGGAAACTTTCCCATACAATTAAACGTATCAACGTCCCACCCCTACCACAGTGTCATTGAAAAGTTTAAACACAACAAATTGTGTACAGGGTAATGAATTCATGCTATTCCTCTGATGTGACTGAGCAGTAAAGTGTTTCGAAAATCTGCTTACATGTTACAGGCATCATCATTTACAATAAAACTGATACCAAGATTGCGTCCATCAAAATGTCAAACCTCTTAAAGGGGCGGTACTGTTTGGAACATTTGGGAAACTCTGTAAACGGTTTGGGAACTTTTTTGTTTAAATGTGTAAATGTTCCACCCTTAGCGGCTTACAGCAATTAAAATTCACAAGGAAATGACCATCATGCCCTGATTTTCATTTTGTTGTATCATTTTCTGTCAGGAAGCATGATCAGACCCTTGTGCATAATCATTTTGCCGACACTTTTATACAGTATTTGGGAAATTCAAGTAAACTTTGCCAAATGATTACATAAGTAATATAATTACAGTAAGTACTGAATCCAATCTATTACAAATAGCTTTCAGTTCAGTTGCATCTTGACATTAAAATTACAACAAACCATTTTACATATTTGAAAAAAGCTCCATAATATTTCCTCTACAAACAGGCACTGAAATGAAATAGTTTCACAAGTAATTTAATGGTATTCAAACCTCACAAGATACAGTGACACAGGCTTAAACACTTGATGGTCATAGACTTCACAATTTTCTTTGGATTAATTACAATGACTTCACTGATTGACACAACTAATGATACCATTTTTGGGTAAACATGTACATGTTACATAAACCTCAGTATAGTTGCAATGAAGGAATGTTGTACAACTGAATATTAGCAAGAACGTAATATAATTTATATTTTAATGAGCAGTAGCTGAATTTAGTTAGAGTATGAGCAACCTGTCATATCTCCCCCGAATCCTTAACTACCAAATTCTCAAAGACCAAGAAACTTGACTGGAAGTGTGCCAAAATGCTGGGCCAAATCTATCAATTATAAGTTCACAGCTTTCGTAATTTCTTGAGGACACTAGTGGGCACCTTGACCTTTGCCTCCGGTGGAAGCTTTGCCACCTTTTCAACTTCAAAGGGTGCCTCTTTCCACTTCTTGTAGGTGTGTGGCTCCCCAGTACTGACGTTCTTCAAGCTGAAGCGGCAGATTCTCACCGAAGGGTAGTAGGAATCTTGGATGCGGGTCAGCGCTCCCCAGTCATGCCCGCACCTCTTACAGAACATCTTGCCAACGACTGTCACATCTTTGCCCACCTTCTTGGGCTTGGGGTGCTCCTTGATCTCCATGCGGCCCGCGAAGTCAGGGTCCAAGATCAGGAACTGCGACTCCACGTAGATGCCGACGTGGTACGAATGGAAAGCCACCATGCTGCAGTTGATGCAGCAGAATGCGAAGGTCTCCCCCTGGTTGTCTTGCCGAATATCCCTCTTCTGCTCCTGCCGAGCCTGTCTCTCCAGCCTGTCTTTGTCCTGCTGGCGTTCCATTGCACAGACAAACTGGCCCGGCGTCTTTGCCATCAGATTCTGTGCTGCTTCCTTCATCATGATCTCTCGCTGGCGGTTAGCGGAATCGCGGATGACACCTTTTGATTCAACTAACGTGATGAGGTAGCTCCGTCCGTCCTTAGCTCTTGTGCGGCCTGAAAATCAAGCAAAACATTAAAAGAAAATAGGCACAATTCCAAATCAATTCATATTAGTTTTGAAGAGTGTCTGTCAGAAATGGACTTTGTCTGCAACACAGCTTTTATCAAATTGCATTGTTTGGGAGTTTCTGTTCTTTGTCTTCCAATCAATCAATGAACCTTCAAGTCACCATTGTACATGTCACACCTCATCAAAACACCATGCTGAAACATTTTCCATTCAATATGCCCTCCTAATTCCTGCTTTTTTTTAACATCAAGGGTCTCCGTAAGTTCTTATACACACTGCTCCCTAACACTGGTACAATCTTCCCTCTAACTTACACCTGCTTTATTCAGTCAACTGGTTTGGCAGTATAATGTTTTTGTTCATTTCATGATTTCAAACAGAGGGAGGAAGCACAAAGGGGGAGATACCAACAGGGGGGCAGGCTTATGACTCAGGATTACCTTTGATCTGAACATGGCCAAAGTCGCTCGGCACATAGTCAAGTCGTATGACAAGGTTGCATGCCGGCACATCGGTACCCTGCTCAAGCAAGTTGGTCGCCACCAACATCTTGTGCTCCCCGCTGCGAAACTGTTCAATCACTTTGTTCTGCTGGATTGAGTTCATGTCTGAAATAGAGAGAAAGGAAGTAAATCCAGACAATTCAGTATGAAAGGAGTCCAGGTACCATCCAGAACAACACTGACCTTCCATAATAGGAGCACCAAACACTGGGGTGCGGGTCATCATTTTGAAAATTTGAACATGAAATACAGAATAAATTTAAGGGGAAATGAATCCTGGAGAAAATCTCAAGATTTACTCACACCACTGCCATGACAACGAGTATAACATTTTAGTTCCATGCTCAGAAACTCTTTGCACTGTGTCAAAAACTTATCATCAAGACATTTTATTAAGATTACAAATTTAAAGTGATTTAACAAAGTAGCACACCATGAAACACAAGTCAAAACCTGGTCCAAGCATCTAAATTCCAGTCCACCAGCTTTTGAAAAGGAATAACTGCACTGACCTCTTGACCCAGCGATTCGTCCG
The DNA here is from genome assembly GCF_001949145.1 of Acanthaster planci. The sequence continues at coordinate 322,053 of NW_019091518.1, forward strand.
GGAGTCAAAAACTCCAGCTCTGGCGTCTGGGTAAGCCAGTCGTGAAGGGCCTCGGTCGTGTCGATGGTTTTGACAAACAATATGGCCCTGGACTCAGGACGGATTCTGTACTCTTCTTGGATGATCTCAGAGAGTTTCTCCAGCAGAGGGTTCTGGTTGGTTGGGTCCTCGCTTACCTCCATCAACGCTCTCTCTTCATCTGGAACACATCAA